>JALPQD010000439.1:1312222-1686584 GCA_023101885.1 Typhlomys cinereus | reverse complement strand
GGTCAATGTTGGCTCAGAAGTTCTGATTTAATTGTTCCCTAATGGGTTTCAAACACTTCATTTGCAAAGTTCTGACCACAATTCTAGTGCTTGGCACAAACAGAAAACATGGGATCCTCCCTCACTCCTTCTATTCCTGTAAAAATTTCTAGGTCTTCTGTTTGCCTCCTGGCTGAGCAGTCAGTAGGGCTTTATCCCAAAATGGCCTGGGATGGCTCTACTAGTATTTCATTTCTTTGTGTTGCTACTGAGAACTGAGCCCAGGGCTTGCAGCAGGCTAGCCAGCACTCTACATTTACCTATATCCTGTGACCTCTATCCACAGTCTCTTTTTTTATTATTATTATTTTAATTTTTGGACAGTGTCTTGCTAAGTTGCCACCCTATCCCGGAACTCACTCTTTAACCTTGAACCTTGGGATCTTCTTGCCTGAGCCGCCTAAATAACTGAGGCTAGGGACCTAGCTAGTGTTTCTAATTACAGCAAGAATTATATATAATATATAAATATATATAAAAATTTCATTAAAAGTGAAAAATTTCTAATTAAAGAAAAATCATATAGTCACATACTTATAGGCTATATAATTAGTCATAAGAATAAATATGAAATGACATAAAAACATATGTAATATATAAATATTATAATTTATATTTAGCATGTAATATATAAAACTATACATACACACATTTGTCACAAACCTAACACTCTACTCTAGCAGTGGACATAGCTTCCTAGAAAAATCTTGGAGAACATTTGTTTCTGTCACATTCCTTACAACTGAGGAAGCGGAAGTCCAGAAAGAGGATGTGATTAATCCGAGGCTACGGAGCACAGTCCAGAGCCGGCCCGGTGTTCTGGGCATGTCCCTGCTGTCTCCCCAGCTGTGCTGGGCCACTAGCGAGGTGCACGGCTGAAAGCTCCTAGTAAGGATTTGGCTCTTTAACCGCCCCATCCTCTCCTCTTGGTTTCCAGGCAGGCAGGGGGAGGGATGGAATAGGTAGGAGCTGGTTGGAGGTGACCTTGAGCTGGCGGGAGAGGTTCTGATGGATCAGGATAAGCTAAGACCTGCAGCCCAGAGGCAGCCAGCTGAGACTATCGCATTTGGAAAGCAGCCTGCGGGCTCTTGCCCGCCTTTGACTAGTGCCAGGGAGAGAAAATGAGAGGGGAGCAGTGGGGGAAGAGGAGGTGTGGCCAGTGGTGGTGGGGGTCAGAAAATGCCCAATGGATTCTGCCACTTGTAGGTGTGTAAGACAAGGGTAATATTTGGTTCTAGTGATAAGCCTGAGGAAATACTCAGAAAAGCAACTGTAGATGCCAATGAGGTTCAGATAACTTCAGGCAGTACTGGGAGAGGTTCACTGTTGGGGTTCAGCCTAGCTCAGACAGCTCCCCCCCCATCCTTCTCACTCCTTTCTGGCATAGGGATAGCGTCCGCCTGACAGGAATGTGCTAAGGGATGAAAAAGGTCCGCTTAGCTCAGGGGCATGGTCCAGCGGAGCTCCAAAGCGGCATTCTGCACTTGATTTCTCATCTTTGCTGTTCTGCTCTGTCCTCCTCAAGGAACTATGTCATATCTTCGAGGCCCAGGAGATGGGGAGTGGGAGTCGGTCGTCCAAAGCAGGATATTCATGGGTTCAAGGTCATTCTCAACTATACAGCCAGTTTGAGGACAGACTGAGATACATGAGATCTTGTCTCAAAAACAAAACAAAATGTATGGATCTTTTTTTAGTGGGTCAATTTGTTCTATCCAAGCAAATCAGGACTAGAGGATAATCAGAATAACCACCATCATCATCATCACCGTCACTATTCACACCCAAGCTACTGGTAATATTCCGAAAATGGAAAGGTAATGAAAGGCCTGGTAAAAAGAGGGCTGCAAATATAAATCAGTGGTAAGAGTATTTTTTTTTATTATTTTTTTCTTTTGTGTGTGTTGTGGTGTGTATGTGTGTGTGATAGGGCACTATGTGTGCTTAATGGAAGCCGAAGGGTGACTTTGGGAATCATTCTAAGTTATTCTACCTCTTTTTTGCTTTGTTCTGGATTTTCCCAAGCTCTATCTTCCACTATTAATGCCTAGCTTTTTTTTTTTTTTTTTTAAGCAGGACCTGGGATTTGAACCCAAGTTCTTCTGCCATCTTTCCAGCCCTGTTTGATTTCCTTTTTTTTTTTTAATTGTTCCTTCCCCCTTGAGTGTATGGGTGTGTATACATGTGAGGGTGATAGGACAACTTCGGGTGTTATTTCTCAACTAGAGCTCACCAAAGTAGATTTGCCTGTGTAGAGAACCCCAGGATCTACCTGTGTCTACCTCATAGTGCTGGATTTTAAGTGTGCACACAGGTTTTTTTACGAGTTCGGGGTCCAGGCACTGTACTGCCAACTATTTTCCAGCACCATGTGTGTTTTCTTTTTAAAATATTTATTTATGAAACGGAAAGAGAGAAAGAAACAGGTCCACGTGTGTGCTGGCATGCAAATATAACTCAGAGGACGACTTTCAAAAGTTGGTTCTTTTCTCCCACATTGCTGCCATGTTTGTGGACAGGTGCCCACTCACTCATCCCCTCACTGGTCCAATGAGTGCTTTCTTGAATGCACATTATGTTCTTGGGCTACATAGTATAGTCATAGACACTATCCATTACATTTGCATTTGTTCAATGAATATTAGTTATGCAGTTTGATTCTTTGATTTCTTCTGTTTCCTGTAGTTTATTTGTGAGTGTTCCATTTACACTAACCTGAGCTTCTTTTCTTATTTATTTTAGTTATGGGAATGCCCAGACTACATTGGGTACTGGACAGTCTGTGAGCTGCTCCACCATGGAGGAGGAATGGTTTTACCACCCGAAATATTCAGCTGGGGTTTTACTAAAGATGGGGAGATGGTGCCAAGAGGCAAAGACCAGTTGTCACAAGAAGCTCATTTTTCCCCATGGATTTCAGCTTTGCCAATCGAGGCAACTTTAAACTGTTTGCTCTGTAATTCTCCTGAATACAAAGCCTCATTTCCACGGATGGAAGGGACATTATTTCTCCCTGTGAAAGGTAAACAAATAACTTTTTAAAAAACCCTTCATTTCACTTGTATTTAGGCAGATCCATGCTTTCAGTTTCTTTAGCATTTCCCACAGCCCAGATACTCAATTAATGTGTATAATTGAAAGGATTAAAAATGCAGAAGTTACATCAGAAACAACACAGGAAGGACTGGAAAGTACTTTTTTAAAAGAGTAACTTACCATTTGGTCTTTAGGATTTAACCTCTCATAAGATATGATATGCTGTCTTTTAAGAATTTAAGGAGTAGGATTTGTTTTTGTCTCCTGGTGCCAGAGGTGTGAACTCAGGGTCTGAATTCCCAGCAGACTCCTACCACTGAGTCATATCTGAGCTTACCAAAGTAGAACTTGTCTTGCTTGGTTTTTCCTCTAGGGTTTTTCTGAGATAGGACCTCAGCAACCCAAACTGTCCTGGAGCCCTGTATCCTCCCACTTCCATCTCCGGAGTGCAGGGATTATGGGCATATGTCACCACACTTAGCAAGAGGTTTTATTTCTTACAAGTAGTACTGCTTGAGTTATACCCATGTCATAATCATTGAGAAGTTCTGATGGCACATCAACTATATACATTTTTTTCTTTTTTTAATTTGTTATTTGAAAATTTCAGTATAAAAGGCCCAAACTCATGAAATTTTCAGTGTACAACTTTTTTTTTTTTAATTAAGCCAAATGAGCTTGCTATATAGCTCACAGTTAATAGAAAAACTTGAAATGTGCACTAAGTGACAGTGTAAACTTTTCAGCTGGAAATCTGATTTTTTTACTTACTATGACATCTCTTTTTAAAACTACTTCATGAAGCTAGAAGGATGGCTCAGGATTAAGACTCTGCCTCTGCAAGCAGAAAGTCCTGAGTTCGATCCCAGGTCCCACATAAAAAACGCCAGGCAGAAAAAACAGTGGCCTGAACTTACAGCCCTGGTGAGCAGAGCTTGGGAAATCCCAGAGCAAAGCAAAAAGGAGGTAGAAGCAATCCAGGATAATTCCCAAAGTCACCCTTGATCCCCACAGGGACACACAGTGCCCTCTCTCTCTCTTTCTCTCTCACACACACACACACATATACACACACCTGCATGCATTCAAAATAAGTAAGCAAAAACTATTTCATATATTTGAATTTTAATATTCTTTATTTCTAACAGGGAAAGAGAGTCAAGAAATATGGACAATTTCTTTGGAACCATTAGCCATGCATCAGAGACATTTTCAGAAACCACCGAGAGTGTTCATAAAAGGCTCGGTGGCAAAGTGGTCTGTCCTAGCGAGCGGCTCTTTAGGCACGGACAACTGGATGCTACAAAGTCCAGAGGGGCAAAAGTCAACTCAGAGGCTGTTATTTCAGCAGCTGGTAAGCAGGTTGACTGCTGAAGAATTACATCTGGTAGGTGTCCTCCAAGGATGTAGTGATTCCTGCATCGCATATTGCACACTGGTGCTATGACAGAAACAGGTTTATCAAATATGAAGGACTGCCCTCCTTAATATAATCTTAGTAAAATTGATTGTCTGCATTATATAATCATGCAAACAATGCTCATTAGTAAAGAAACCATTTGTAAAATTGCATGTACCTTGAATCAATCCAATTAAGGTAAAAACTTTGAATTTGCATTGGAAAAAGGTGGTTTAGCAAATGCAATGGTTTTTATCAGACTATGACATGATGGATGATTTCTCATTGTTAAATGTTCTATTGTATATTTTGATTATTGAAGTATTTAATAAAACTGCTCCACTATAAAATTAAGTAAAGCACCACAATAGTTAACTCAAACTAGAAGTGTCTTCTGAGAACACAAATGCAGACAGATTTGACTTAAAGGTAATGACTATTTTTATTTTTTTTAATATTTTATTTATTTGTGTGTGTGTATCAGAGAGCACTGTATGTCATTGTGGAGGACCAAGGGTAACTTCAGGAATCATCTTGGATTGCTTCTATCTCCTTTTTGCTTCACTTTGGGATTTCTTAGGCTCTGCCAACCACAACTGGAAGTGCAGGGCGCCATCTTTTTGGCCTGGCATTTTTTACGTGGGGCCTGGGATCCGAACTTAGGATCTTTTGCTTTCGAGACAGAGTCTTTAACCCCTGAGCCATCGCTTCAGTCCAATGACTATTTTTTTTTAATTTTTTTATTATTTATTCAACTGTGCGCATGTGCGTATGTATGTGTGCGTGTGTGTGTGTGCGTGTAGAACCACGGACGAATTCGGGAACTACCATGGACACCTCCACCTCCTTCTGCCCCAGGATTCACAGGCTCTGCCCTACCAGGACCAGAAGCGCAGGCCGCCCCCGCTTCTGCCTGGCGTCTATACGTGGGATTTGGGATCCGAACTCAGGACCTTCCTCCTGCAAGGCGGAGGCTTAACCCCTGAGCCACCTCTCCAGCCCCCAATGACTATTTTTAAATTACCAGTAAATTCCTTACTTTGTCTTTGCTTTTATAATCTCAGGAAGCATATTTACTGTGGATCCTATAGAGAGAAATTCTAGAAAATCAGAAAGATTCTAGATTCTGTAAACAGATTCTTTTTTAAGAGTTACATGTTCTTATGAAAGGAGTGATAAATTGCTTAATAGCTAATATGGTACAAAACTTTAATTACACTTAGACAGAGTTGATAAGCCCCTTTAAGTGGTAATGTATTAATTACCTCAGAGTCAAATGCATAGCGGTTTTGAGGTCAGGGGTACTTAGTTTCTCCCTACACTAACAGGGTGGCCTTGAGTAGGTAGCTTCTATCTGTGCTTCAGTCTGTAAAATGTGAATGATAGTCATTGTTAACTTGGTGTAAGAATTCAGTGAGTACATAAGTCGTAGCTGTTCTTGCTTCAGCAGCACATATACAAGCATTGAAAAAATACAGAGAAACTGGAAATACTCTTGGCCACATCAGGTTTTTCTTACTTGTAAATAGAAACTTAAGGACTATATGATTAGTAAATTATCTTGTGCCTTTAACAACTAATTATTGTTTTGCCTTTTACTAGTTTACACTTGTAAGTTTATTGACAGCAATATTTGCAACTAATTGACCTTTCTTTGTAGGTTGCTAGTGTGGATCCTGGTGAAGGCTGGCCACCTGTTACTGGAGTTATTTCCCCACTGTCTGCGAATGCTATGACTCTCTCTGTGTTCCATACCATGGAGGCTGACTTTCTCCAAACAGGTGTGGTTGAAGGCCCCCAGAATACAGCTTCCTTCTTCTCAGACATTGTGGATAGTGTACTAAATCAAGTCCACAATTCATTTGAACATCTTACTCCAGGTAAGCTTTTGACCAGTGAAGGAGTGCATCTAGAGAATAAAATTGGCAAAGGCTTCTGTTCTCACTTATTTTGTCAGAGAGACAAGAAGTAAACTCAATAAGGAAAATCATACAGGTGTTTTTTTTTTTGTTTTTGTTTTGGTAAGACTGGTGTTATAGTAGTAAAGCAGGAAGTAAAGAATGGGAGGTGCTTGGGTGGGAAAGTTGCAGTTTTAAACAGGGCAGCCAGGGAAAACCTATATATATATAAAGGTTTGTTGCCATGGTAGAGTCGGTGACAATTGCCAAGGGTCAGCAGAGTATGTGTCTAGCATGTTAGAGTGACAGCAGGGAAGCTTGTAAGAAGTAGAAGGAATCAAAGGGAAGGGAGTAGGAAGTGAGCCCAGAGAGGTGCCTCTTGTTTTATAAAACTTTAAAAAACTGACTCTTAACTGGGAGTGAGAGGGGAAGTCTTTGGGAACTTTCTTATAGAGGTAGTCAGTAGGCTTTGTTCTTGCATTGAATATATGATGTGAGATATAGAAAGGTGAAAATAAGAAGCTTTGGTCCTGTACCATTAGTATGAAGCAATTGCCTGTTAACATGGAGAAGGCTGGGAAAGAACCTTGTGAGGCTATGGGGTTTGATTTGGATGTAAGTCTGAGTTGTCCAAATACAGTATTGAGTAGGCATCAAGTTTACATATATGAAGTTTAGCTGATTTGTGTGGACTTGAGATGGTAGGAGTTGTCAGTGATGTCACAGTTATGAGCCTGCAGTGGGAGTACACCTTCAATACTCAGGAGCCCGAGGCAGGGGAATTGTGAATTAGAGAGCAAGATTGGACTAGCAAGGTTTTTCTCCAAAAGCAAAAAAACACATTCAAATCAAAGGAAGACAACTGTGAGCTCTCTACACTTTATTCTTAGGGTCTGGGTATTTCTAATGAAGTAGTGGATTAGTTGTCATGATGAGTGGAGAAGATGAGGGGGCCAAGCCATAAACACTGGCACAAGCAGTCCTCGAGGTGAGGAAAACAACACAGAAAAGGGTAATTAGCAAAGTAAAAGAAAAACAAGTCCTGGAAGCCTCGTGAGAACAGCTTTGATCGAGCTATTTACTTTCCTACAGGTCAAGGACGATGGAGACTGGTAGTTGACTTGATTTTTTTTTCTGTGTGTGTGTGTGTGTGTGTGTGTGTGCAAGCAAGTGTGTTCTTGTAGAGGACAGAGAACAACCTCAAGTATCAGTTACTACTTCCACCTTTAAGACTGGGTCCCTTGTTAGCTGCTGTGTGAGCCAGACCACTGGTCTACAGACTTTCGGGGGCTCTCCTGTCTCTGCTTTTCATCTTGCTGTCAGAGTACAGGGATTACTGGTGCATGTTGTTATGCCCAGCTTTATGTGGGTTCTGCAGATGCAAGCTCAGGTATTCACACTTGTGCAACAAACACTTTAGCCATGGAATATCTTTCCAGCCTATAATTGATACTTGATTGAACAACATGAAGGTTATCACTGACCTTGAAAAAGCTACAGGTGAGTGGATGAGCAGGTTCAGGAAAGAATGTGAGCTGAGAAAGTGAAAACAGAAGTTCAGGGAACTTTCGGAATTGTTTTGCTGTGAGAGTTTAGAGCAGTCACTTAAGAGAAGTGAGGTGAGGTTTTTGATTTAGAAGCAGTAGCATACTAATATGCTGATGCAACAAGGCAAAAGCTCGTTTTAGAGAGGGAAAATTGTTATTAAGAGGGGTCTAATTGGAAAGGTTGATTTTTAAGAATATATACAGACATCTGTGATAATTAGAGGGAAGGCAAAAGTAAATGGGTTGGGATGCTGGGAAGTGATAAATGTGATAAGCCGTCACCATCTGATAATGGAAGTTCAACGTGCCCATTGAGGGGAAGAGTTGGAATTGGGAAGAGGGAGAGTGAAATAAGGAAGGTTAAGTAAGGTTGCCTAGAGAGATGAATGTTATGAGCTCCCTGAGCTGCTTTGTTTGTCTGCTGGAAACAGTCAGTAGTAGGCAAAGAGCTGGATTAAGGAGGATCGGGAGCTAGAGAGAGTTAAGGGACTCCAAAGTGTAAGTAGAAAGAGATCTGAGCAATTGTCCATGGTATCAGATGTGATAAAGAGAGGAGTCAAGGGCCATAGAAGGGCATAGACAAGAGAGTTGAAAGGGAGTGGTGGATGGTGTTGTGTACTTCTGACCTGTTGTTTTTAGTTATTTAGCCTATTTCAGATTCAGCTGCTGCTTTGGCATTATAAAGTATCAGTGCATTAAGAATAATTACATTAAGTAAAAAAAGTAATGTTTTCTTTCATATTTGTGTCATTTTACTTGCCATGTATTATAGAATATTTGTATGTAGAATAGATTACTTATTTTTTTAAATATTCTGTTTAGTGTATGTGTGTATCAGAAGGCACTGTGTGTCCCTGTGGAGGACCAAGGGTGACTTCAGGAATCATTCTGGATTATTTCTACCTCCTTTTTGCTTTTCTCTGGGATTTCCCAGGGTCCACCCACCAGGGCTGTTTCTGCTTGCAGTTTTTCTTGGGCTCTGGGATCCAAACTGAGGTCCTTTTGCTTGTGAGGCAGGATCTTAACCCCTGAGCCATCTTTCCAGCTGTTAATTTTTTTGATTGATTGATTGATTGATTGATTGATTTTGTGTGTGTGGGGGGGTGAATATGTGCCACAGAGAATGTGTAAAGGTCATAGGGAAATCCTTGGGAGCTGTTTCTTTCCTGCCATTTTGTGAGATCAACCTCAGGGCTTATACACAAGTGTTTTTACCCACCAAGCAATCTTGCTAACCCTAAAGCCATTTTTAAAAAGGAATTCATTTCTTAGAATAGAAAACTAGCCTAGTTTTAATCTTGTTTAGAGGAACATTTTAGAAATGAGATGAATATGGTTGCTGGGAGTAATAAGAACTGAAACTTTAAATCGTGTTTGCATTTCCATAGACAATATAGGCTATGGGAGTTTCAGGTGCAAAGGATGTTGTTATCACTTGGGTTTGTATATCCTCTGAGGGAAGCAGTCAGTTCAGGGCAAGAGCAAGTGCTTGGATTTTCTTCTTTGCTTCTGATGCCTCCTTTCCTCTCCTGTCTCTGTTCCTTTAGTGTCCCCTGTTCCAGAGTGGGCCCAGCAGGAGCTTGGCCGCACTGGCCCCTGGAGTCCAGCTGTTGTAGAAAAGTGGTTTCCTTTCTCTAACATCAGTGGTGCCAGCTCAAACCTGATGGAGTCATTTTGGTAAAACCTTTTTATATTGATCTTTGTTGGTATTATTATTAAAATCAGTTCTCATTTGTTTAAAAATTTCCAATTGAAGGGGCTGGAGAGGTGGCTCAGGGGTTAAGCCTCTGCCTTGCAGGCGGAAGGTCCTGAGTCGGATCCTAGACCCCACGTATTGATCTGAGTGGGGGGAGGGGGGCTGTGTTTCCGGTCCTGGTAGGGGGGAGCCTGTGAATCCCGAGGCAGAGTAAACGAGGAGGCGGAGGCATCCATGGTGGTTCCCGAATTTATCTGTGGTTCTACACACACACATACATAACACATACATACATACACATGCACACATGCATACACGCACAATTGAATAAATAATAAAAAATTTTTAATTTCCAATTGAAATTGTCAAATTAAATACCAGTAAACACACCCAAATAATATATAACATATGTATGCACACATTTATGTATGTGTGTGTATGTATATAATATGGGAATCAGAATACATTTAAAGCTATGTATCAATGAAAATAGGTAACAGCAAACTTTTATAATACAGCTGACTTTATACTGAAAAAAGTATTTATAGGCTTCAGTGATTATTTCTGGAAAGAAAACAAGCCAATTACTAAGAATCTTAACAAAAGACATAGCAGTGTGGTGGGTTTGCATTTGGGAATGTCTGTAATCTTGTCATTTGGGAAGTTGGAGAGCTGGAGACCAGCCAGTGCTGTGTAGCAGAACCTGTTTAAAAAAAAAAAAAAGGTAAACAAAAGAATCAAAGCCATCTCACTCTCTCAAATGAGGGAAGGCAGCAGCAAAGTAAGAACAGATATAAATTACAGAAATCAATAGAAACATGAATTTTTGAAAAGCTAAATCAATAAACCATGGTAAGACTGGACATTGCTAAGAATTCTTTTCCCATTGAATTATTTTAAGTCTTTAAATCGGGCAGGGTAAGTACTCTCAGCTTTTTTTTTTTTTTTCTACTTGCTCTGATTATTCTCTTTAGTTGTTTGTTTGTGAGGCAGTTTCATGTCTCAAACTTACTGTTTAGTTGACCATGGTCTTGAACTTTGATCTTCTTGCCCCAACTTCTAAGTGCTAGAATTACAGGCATGCATCACCGTACCTGGCTACTGTAAAATTTTTTAAGATTTATTTATTTATTTATTGCGTGTGTGTCTATATATGTGTTTCTCTCTGTGTAGGTATCAGAAGATGCTGTAGGTGCTTGTGGAGGTCCGGGGTTGACTTCAGAAGTCACCCTGGATTGCTCTACCTCCTCTTTGCTTTGTTCTGGAGTATGTCAGGCTGCTGCCATTTCCTCCTGGCATTTTTACATGGGATCCAGGATTTGAATTCAAGACCTTTTGCTTGCAAGGCAAAGGCTTAACCCCTGAGCCATGTCTCCAGCCCTATGTACATGTATTAAATGTGTATATAAATTTTAGAATTAGCCTGTTAATTTCCATAAAAGTGCTTGCTGGAATTTTGAGCGAGAATACATAAAATCATAGTTAAATTTGGGAAGAACCTTAACAGTATTGAGTCTTGTGATCCATAAACTTGGTGGATCTTTCCATTCGTTCAAGTCTTTAGTTCCTTTTAGTGTACAATTTTTTGAGACAGTATCTTGTTATGTAGACTGGCCTGGTCTTCACTGTGTAGCCCAGACAGACTTCAAACTCACGATCATCTTGCTTCAGCTCCTAAGTACTAGAATTACAAGCATGAGCCACCATATCTGACTGATGCTTTATTTTTAAAGCACTTGGGAATTTAGAATTTGAATTTATACAGTATATCTTCGTCTTTACAGGTTATTGCAGGCTGCCTCAGCTAATAAGGAAGAGTCCTCCAAAACTGAAAATGAATTAACATGTTGCCTCTCCGAGTTCTACCAGAGAAAATCTCATGAAGAGTCTACTGTTGCTAATCAAGAAAGCAGCAGAAAGAAACGTATGCACATGGAAAGGCTGTTCAGGCAGTCTTTTTTTTTTTTTTTCTTATCAGATTGAGCATTTAAAAGATGTTATTCCTTTTTTAAAAATGAATATTTCCTGAAATAAGATTGAAATGGTATCAAGGCAAATTTTTGTTTTTATTTAGTTGATGCAGGGAGCGAGCATGCACAAGTGCACACGTGGAAGTCAGAGAGCAACTTTTTTTTTTTTTTGAGAATTACGGTAGAGTTTATTAGAAAAGAGAAAGGTTGGAACTCACAGACTCCAGATATGGAGTGCCATGAGAAGCTAGGGCGCTTCCATGAGAAGCAGAAATAAAACAGAGCTCATGGCAATAGAGTGCCATGAGGGGCTAGGGAGCCCATGAGAACTCACAGTGCTTAGGCATGGAATTCATGAGGAGCAAGGAACAAGAAATAGACTCATGGCACTGGAGTGCCATGAGGGGCTAGATTGCCTCCAAAACAAGTAGGCAGCTGGAAACGGACTCAAGGCACTAAAGGGCCATGAGGGGCTAGATCGCCCCAGAGAGCAACTTTTTAGTCGTTAGTTCTGGCCTTATGCCTTGTGAGCTCAGGGCATCAAAACTCAGTCATCAGATTAGTTCACAGACGCCTCTACTTGAGCTATCTTGCCAACCCCTCAAGACAAACTTTTATATTTCAAATTTGGAAGGCAGCTATGCTCAACACTATACCATGAATCCATTAAAGCGCATTATAAAGTAATTATATTAGTTCAGTATCATAAAATCATTTATTGCTCTTCCTTCCTAAGGAATAGACCATCTTTTTAATTATAATAGAAATTTGAATACATCATTGTATTCATAAATGTTCATTCTTGACTGCTTTGGCTTTTGCTCTCAGTGTTGGGAATTAAACTGGGCAAGTGTTTGTTGTACCATAGACCATAGCCCCCGCCCTACTTTGCCTTTTTAATTATTAAACTTATATTGTTGATAAGTAGTTTTTCAGTTTTTATTATTGTAAGTAGTACTACAGTCATCTATATAGTTTGAGTGATTTTTTTTTGGTGTCAGTTTCTTAAGAAAAAGTTACTGTATTAGAATATGAAAATTAGCTCTGGATCAGGTTGATAAATGGAAAGCTTCATTGTGGTAGAGCACTTAATCTAACATATACAACCTCTGAGTTCTATCTCTAGTACTGTGAAAAAGAGAAAAATCTCATCACTGTCCAGTGTCCATTGGGTAATACCAAAATGAAGTGTGTTCGTATTTTCTTTATGTAAAAATCATTGCATGTAACTTAAAAAAACATCCCTTACTCTTAATATCAAGGCAATAATACTGTGACCTGCAGGGTAACTTGCAGAGGAACTTTGGTTGGAACAAATTGTAGATGTAAAAAGAAGGTGTTACATAGGACACAAAACTCAGAGAAAAAAGGTGGGCCGGATTGATGGAGAATTCAATTTTCCAGAGGGAAAAATCTGGCACTCACTAGAGCCATGCTTTATTCTTACATAAGCGATAAACAGGGGCCAGGAATCAGCTTGCATACTCAAGTGTGAGAACTCTGATTTGTTGGAAGGAAAAAGAGAAATAAGAAGGCTCTCCTACTTTCTAGTGCATCCTCAAAGGCCCAGCCTGAGATACCAGAAGACTCAACATTCCTGAGGTCTATCATTGGCCTGAGAGAGGCAGTTTATTACATGAAATGTCCTCACTTTAACAAAAAAATCCCTTTGGTCTCAGGTTTTGACCTTAATCCACAAAAGGCTCCAGAAGCGCCCAGTAGGGCAGACCAATGATCTGTACTTTGTTTCCATGAAAAACTCATGATCTTAACTGCTCCCAACCTCTTTTGCTTTTTATTAGGGAATGAGATCTTTTCTCACAGTGTTCTATACACCATTTTCCACTAGGTGGCATTCTACAATTAATGCTTAGTTTCTTAACTTAAAAAGAGCCTTTTGACCCTGTATTGCTGATAGCAAGAGAGGCAAGAACTACTTAATTTAGATAATTTTTGAAGGGATATACTTCATTTCAATATTATTTCATAGTATCTGAAGTAAAATTCAAATGGTTCTTGATTTCACAAAGTCAAAGTTGATTTTTCTTTGTATGTTATTTTGATAGGTGGTATCCCTCGAACACCAGTGAGACAGAAGATGAACGCTATGTGCCGTTCCTTGAAGATGTTGAATGTGGCAAGACTGAATGTGAAGGCTCAGAAGTTACATCCAGACGGCAGTCCAGACATGGCTGTGGAGAAAGGTCTCCAAAAACCATCTGGTGGAAGAACAGCAGATAAATTGGAAGATAGGGGAAGAACATTAAGAAGCTGTAAACTGAAAGGTATTTGTTTTTCAGCATTTAGTGTCTGTCTTTGCTATTAGATGTATTATGTAAGTATAGCGATAAAATTAATGAACTACTAAGGTACACATGCATACATATGTACATATCATAAAAGTAATATAGAAGAAAGCTGGAGATTAGGAATGCAGCCCAGAAGAGTGCTTCCTTAGCATGTCTGAAAGCCCTAGGTTTGATCCCCAGCACAACATAAAATTGAACATAGTAATGCATGCTGTAATCCCAGCGCTCTGGAGCTCAGAAGCTCAGTGTCATTCTCAGCTATGTAGTAAGTTCAAGGGCAGCCTGGGCTACATGAGACACTGTCTAAATGCAGAAATAAACTAAATGAAATATAAGAGAAAAAATGAGGGAAAGCCAAGTGTTAAAACACAGTATTCCCTTTTGGGAAGTAAAGATCAAACACAGGTTTGTGTCCCTCAGGTGCCACCCTCCTTGGTGTTTTGAGATAAGATCTCGTTGATTTGTAGCTTGCCAAGTAGGCGAGGCTAGGCTAGCCAGTAAACCCTAAGGATCTGCCTATGTCCAGTTCCCTAGCACTGAAATTACAAGCATGTGCCACTATACCTGCCCTTTTTCACATGGGTTTTGACAGGGGGAATCTCAGATCTCATGTATGCAAGGCAAGCACGTTACCAATTACGCTACTAATATACCCCTTCCATGGCTTTCCTCTTGTTAAGTTTTAAGAAGTTAATATTTTGGATAGCGGTCCTTCATTAGATGTCTTTTGCAAATATTTTCTCCCAATCTGTGACTTATTTTCTTTCTTTTGAAAGTATATTGGCAGAGCAGAAGTATTTAGTTTTACTTTTTAAAAAAAGTGTGTGTGTGTGTGTGTGTGTGTGTGTGTGTGTGTATCAGAGGGTACTGTGTGTCTCTGTGGAGGGCCAAGGGTAACTTCGGAAATCATCCTGGATTGCTTCTACCTTTTTGCTTTGCTCTGGGATTTCCTAGCCTCTGCCTACCAGGACTGGAAGTGCAGGCAGCCACTTGTTTCCACCTGGTGTTTTTACATGGGACCCTGGGACCTGAACTCAGGACTTTCTGCTTGTTAGGCAGAGGCTTAACCCCTGAGCTATCTCTCTAGCCCCAAGTTTACTTTTTGAGACAAGATCCTTGTATTCCAGGCTGGCTTCAAATTCACTATGTAAATTAGACTGGCCTTGAATTACATCTCCTCATGTAATCTATCTCTTGTAATCCCTCTTCTAAGTGTTAGGATTACAGGCAAGTACCACTCACTTTACAGAATATTTGGTTTTAATAAGTCGGTCTTATCAACTGTTATTTTCTTAGATTGTACCTTAGGTGCTATGTGTTTGTTTTAGTTATAGCTATAAAACTGTTGATTTGCCAACAGCATCTAGATTTTCTCTCCTTTGTTGTTATCATCTAGTAACTTTAGAAGTTTCTCTTCTCATTATGAATATAATCCATGTTGACTTCACTTTTATGAAGGATTAACAAAAAGATTTATGTCTAAAATTACTTTTATATAGATAATCTGGTTCTTCTATACACCATTTATTGAATGACTTTCTTAAAATATTTTTTATTCTTTTACAGTCTAATACATGTAGACAATGCATTTTGATCTTAGCTATTCCTTTTTCCCTTGTCCCACTGGACATTTCCCTAACGTGTACCTCCTGCCTTTATGTCCTCATTTTTTAAATTGAAATACAATACAAAATAATATATGAATAATAAAAGAAAATTTAGAATATAGATAGTTATGATTGAACTCCCGGTTCTACATGGTTAAAAGCCCATGATAAAAGCTGAAGAACAATAGTTTTGTTCATCTCCTATGAGACTAAGTAGGTTCTTGGTGTGAGCACTTGGAACCCTAACCCCCTTTGTGGGCACATGGAATCTAGCCGATGAGAGACCACTCATGTTGTGAGTACAGAGCTATAGAATTCAGGGTTTTGGCAGGCAGTTTGGCATGTCTGACTACTAATCATTCAACTGTTCACAGGTCAGAACACTGAATGTAGAAATAGCCTGATCTCCTCTCTGCCACATCTGGTGCACATGTGACATAGCAGCCATATGTGCAAGGAAAGACTATACACACCATCATACTGCCTTTGTTCCTTTGTCAAAGATTACTTTTTTCTTCACAGATTTTAAAAGTGAAGAAGAGCTACTTTCTTACATACATGAACATTACCAAAAGACTGTGACCAGAGGAGAAATAACATTGTATTCATGTGCTCAGAACATGGTCTCAACTATTAAAGCGTTCCTGAAATCAAAGGGAACCAAGGAATTAGAAGTAAGAAAGTCCACAAAATTGTGTCATAAATATAGTGTTTCATTGGATGTTGGAGATTTGGGTCATATATCTCGGGAAATTTGCATTATGGTGTACAGAATTTAAAAGTGATGAGCAAAGAAGTAAATGAATGCAATACCTGATTCTGGAAGGGAGATGTGAACTTTGGTAAGGCAGAACTCAAAGAAATGGGGTCAGAGAACTTAAGCTCATGGACCTCTGTCCTAATGTAAACATTGTCATTGTGTTACATGTTAGCTGAATGAACTAAACCATTGGTTTTTTAATCCTAGCTATCCTTCGCAATCACTTATATTTTTCCCAATGCTGGTGTCTAATCCTCTGGACTGATACACTAATTAGACCTCTTGGTGTTGGGATTTTCACATCTAAAATAGTTTTAAAAGGCCCTACATAATGCTTATGTACTAGGAGTATTGCAGACCATTGTTAGGCCATTTTGTCATTGCTTTTATTGATGTTTAATAGCAAAAGCAAGGCCTTTTCTCTATGGAGAAAAAAAGGAATAGTTTATAACAGCTAGACTTGTCCATCACTGCTTTCTAGAACTTTCCTTTTAAGAGTTCAGATCTGCAGACTTGCTGTGCCCACTTGATCACAAATGTTTTTTTAAATCACATTATCTTTAAAGATATAAAAGAAAAATAGTCACTTCAATATTTTTCATTCAAATAAGAGGGAAGTGTTTAAGGGAATATACTTCCCTTAGGGCATTTTTTTCTATGAAAGAAAATTAGAAATAATAAGTAACTTAATATTCTCCTATCTAATAATTTTCTATTTTCAGATGAGCTGCCTGAATTATGTAAAAAATAATTTCTTAAAAACTAGCAAAACTCTTCGGCAGAATCTAAGAAAAATACCAGATAAAGAAGAAAAAGTTCGAGAGTAAGTAACTGCTTTATTTATTTATACTATTATTCTAAAAGCTCTGAATCAGTTCATTTAAATCAGTTTAAAATTGTCAGCTGTTGGGATGCGCTTCTGTAAGTATTTCTTTATGGTGTTCTGATGGTGTCACCTAGTAAACACATCTGTCTTTAGAGAAAGCAATAGCTTTTCTTACTAGTCCTACTCCTCCCTCCTTTCCCTCCTTTCTTTTCTCTTCTCTAGTGCTAGGTATTGAATCCAGGGCTGTGTGCATACTAGGCAAGTATTCTATCATCCAGCAACATCCCCAGTCCATTTGGTCTTTGTTTCTTATATAAATAGATCTGTTACTGGTAGTTGGAGTTTGGCCCTAGTATTTCCAGGTTCTTGGTCTTTTATTCAGACCAAGGAAATAGAAAAATTAGGATACCCTGCAAGAGAACAGTGGACCACATGAGTATCAGATTCAAGAGCCCCACGTTGTTGCCTGGTTCAGAGTAGGTATGACCGAGTATTTTATTTTTTTCTAGGTGCCAGGTTCAGATGTTTCTTCGTCTGGAGCTGTGTCTGCAGTGCTCTTCAGTGCTGGCAAGTACAGATGAGATGGAGCAAGGAGTGGAGGAGGCAAGTACATAGCTAGAGCCCTGAGCATGCTCCCTTCTGCTTTCAGCTGCCCAGTAGAGCCCTGTGGTAATTTTCTAAAATCTCCTTCAGATGACAGATTTGCTGCGTATGATCTCTCTCACTGAGGACTCAGCATATCTATCAGAGTTTCTGGAGGAGATTTTGAGATTGTAAGTAAGTTTGATGATTAATGACTTAATTTAAATTTTAAAAATGTGATATCAAGAATGACTTCTCATTTCTGTGTGAAGGAGGAACTGCAGGGAGTGAGATAGTAACTGTCTCATATTGAAACAATCCACAGGTACAGTGGCTCCATCCCAATGACAATTGGAAAGCTTTACCACAGCTTGGGGTTTCTGATTCCCCAGAAACTAGCTGCTGTCCTTCCTACAGAATTTTTGAGTGATGACTCCATGACACAAGAGAGCAAATCACCACTTCATTCTGTGCCTCTGCCATCAAGTGCTCACAGGTCAGTGTCAGGCAGCACTGAATCTGACCAGCTGGAGGAACTGCGGACCAGATCAGCGAACAAGAGAAGGTAAGAGGGCAAAGTATTCAAAGAATTGACTTAATTGTGGTTACAGCTCAAAGCAAGAGTTTAAACTACAATTTTACCTTTGTCCATCAGATGAATTAGGTTTTTGTTCCCTTATGTCTGAATCACAGAAGGAGACCATAAGGAGTTTTTTCCAAGTAGCAACTGACACTTTATATTACTTAGGAACTATGCAGTATTTGTTTTGGTTAACAAAGTTATCTTTACTGTCTGCATAGGGTGACTAGGAATTAGGAAACTTTTATGAAATAAGATTAGGGTTTCAGTTTAATTTTTTAAGTTTCCATTGATGCTTTTCATTGTTTGCTTGTTAAATTTATAGTTTTTTGGCTTTTGGTAATTCTGGACTTATTAAGTCCAGGACAGTCCAAGTTAACTGCATTTATTTAAAAATACATTTTAGACTGGTTTCATTCCAGTTTAACTATGTGTTACTTCTTCTACCTGATTTATTTGAATGTTTTCCTTCTATTTTTAATAGAAAAAATATGTTAATAAGACACAAAAGCTTTGCAGAGGTTTCACAGAATCTTCGACAAATTGAAATTCCTAAAGTGTCCAAGAGAGCTGCGAAAAATGTAAGTTGTTCCTGCCAGCTTGTGTTGACAACAATAAGGATGGCTTTACTTTTAGGAAATGGACTTTGGAGGACACAAGCAGAGTCCCAGCAATCAGGCATCCCTCCCTCATCTGAAAGCTGAGGAGATGGCTTAGTTGCTAAAGTCCTTGTACAAGCATTAAAAACCTGAGTTTGATCCCCAAAATCTACATTAAAAACAGCCCAGGGAATGGAGGCTGGGAGATAGCTCATTTGGTTAATTTCTTGTCTTGAAAGCATGAGGATCGGAGTTTGGTCCCTAGAACGCATATAAAAGAGCCATATAAAGTGGGGGGAGGTAGGGAGGAACGGGGTGGGGTGGAGTGGGGGGGTCGTAGACAGTGGATCCCTGGAGCTTGCTGTCAGCTGGACCTAGCCTACATGAGCTCCAAACCAATGAAAGACACTGCCTCAAAGAAACATGAATGATGCCCGAGGAATGACAGCTAAGGATGCCCTCTTGCCGCACATGTGTACATACACGAAAACAGAAGATCATTGAAATAAATGGTCCGATAAAGGCACCTTTACATAAATCTAGCAACATGAATTTTATCCCTACAACCCACATGTTGGAGGAAGAGAACTAAGAGAATGTGTAGAGAACTACTTACTACACATGTGCACTGTGGTATGCACATACTTGCTCTCATTTTTTCTGAAATTAATAAGAGATATAAGCAAAATAACAAGTAAAAATTAAGAGTGAATAAACTTAAAATTTTTACTTTATATAGCAAAATTTAAAAAATAAAACAAGTGAGAGAGTCACTGAAAATATATGTAGTATATAGGTGTTTGATTATTTTCCGGAAAAGTACTTTTTAATATGCTACATTGTACTTATTAATAATGAGTTTAAAACAAAATAAAACAAAGAGGCAATTCTTAGGAAGCTTGCTGGTAATTGGTTTTTCTATAGAGGCATGCATAAAGTCTTGAAATTTTTATTGATGGCAAAAGAAAAAAAAATCACAAAGTAGTCAGTCTGAACTGCATAGTGAGACTCTTGTCTCAACAAAACAAAACAGAATGATGTAACCACTCTATTCTAATATTTTAAAATCATTCTGTTTGTATCTCTCTCTGTTTGTATCCATAAGTCTTTATTCTTATTTACTCTGTGTGTGTGTGTGTGTGTGTGTGTGTCAGAGCGCACTGTATTCCCTGTGGAGAACCAAAGGTAACTTTGGGATCATCATGGATTGCTTCTACTTCCTTTTTTGCTTCACTCTAGGATTTCTCAGGCCACACCCCACCAGGGCCAGAAATGCAGGCCATCACCATTTCTGCTTGGCGTTTTTTTTTTTTTTTATTCGTGTGTGTGTGTGTGTGTGTGTGTGTGTGTGTGTGTGTGTGTGTAGAACCACGGACGAATTCAGGAGTCACCATGGACGCCTCCACCTCCTCCTTGTTTACTCTGCCCGGGGGATTCACAGGCTCCACCCTACCAGGACCAGAAACGCAGCCCCCCCCCCTGCTTCCGCCAGCTTCCATACATGAGGTCTAGGATCCGAACTCAGGACCTTCCGCCTACAAGGCAGAGGCTTAACCCCTGAGCCACCTCTCCAGCCCCCTGCCTGGCTTTTTTACCTGGGATCCAAACTCAGGATCTTCTGCTTGTGAGGCAAAGAGTCTTAACCCCTGAGGCATCTCTCCAGCCCTTATTTATTCTTTTAATGCCAGTATTGGATAGGTATATGCTGTAACTATTTCACTTCTTTTTAAAGATATTTATTAGAAAGAAAGAAACAGAAAGAAAGAGGTACTCTCATGCATTCCATGATGCACTGGTGGAGGTCTCCACCATGGGGGCTTTCAAGGATGGAACTTTGGAGGAGGATGTTGCCAGTTTTTTGAATAGGCACCTCACTGCTGAGCTATGTCACTGACCTGCTATTTCACTCTTATGTGCACATCAGGTACTTATTTGTATCAACTACAGTGTAGCAGGAAATGTGTTTGAAACAGATATTTTACGTTGCATTTTACTGTTTCTCCTATACATACCTGAATGAACTGCACAGATAGGGTTTTGGATGGAGCCTTTTTTCTTTTTTCAATTAATGCCTATGCAATTTTCTGTTTCCCATTTCCAGGAGAGCTCTCACCCTGCTCCTGCACAACCACCACTCCCAGTAAAAGATACAGTGCAAGGTATGCTTGGGTTTCTTGGCATATGCATTGTTCACTATATTGAAAGATTTATTTTGATTGATGTGTTTATGTCATGACATTCATTTATAATTATAGCTTTATATCACTGGTTATCAAAAGATGTAAGAATGCTGTGTTTTAGGGGAATAAAGTAATTCATATAGAATCAAAATATTCTACAAAATGACTGACTTAAACTCTTTGAAAGTGTCATTATGATGAAAGCAAAAATGAAAAAACAAATAATCAGGGGTTGGAGAGATGGCTCAGGGCTCGACTCTGCTTCACAAGTAGGAAGTCCTGAGTTTGGATTCCATGTCCCATGTAGAAACACCAGGTGCAAAAGGCAGTGGCTGCACTTCTAGTTCTGGTGGATGGAGCTGTGGAAATCCCAGAGCGATACAAAAAGGAGATAGAGGGCCAGAGAGAAGCCTCTGCCTCTCAAGCAGAAGGTCCTGAGTTCAGATCCCAGATGCCAAGTAAAAGTGCCAGGCAGAAATGGTGGCAGCCTGTACTTCTGGTCCTGGAGACTGAAGCTGGAGCCTGAGAAGCTCCAGAGGAAGCAAAAAGGAAGTAGAAGCAATCCAAGATGATTCCCCAAGTCACCCTGGGGCCTCCACAGGCACACACAGTGCCCTCTGTATACATACACACACACACACACACACACAATAAATAAATAAATAAATAAAGATTTTAAAAAACCAAATAAAGATACTAAAATACGAGAGGCAGTGGAACTGTTTGGATAAAGGAGTTTAAACGTGACAGACACAGTGCCCTCCATGATCCCTGCAGCGCAAGGTGTTTGTGTTTTAAAATGTGAAACTTATTCCCAAGATAATAAGATAAATATAACGAAAGATAATATGTGAGATAGTAAAGTATCAGTTATATCAATAAATACAGTAAAGGCATTGTTTCTGTGAGGGAGCATGTCCTATGTTTAGGAGATGCTTTGTTGAAGTACTGGGGAAGTGATGAATTTTCAAGTCCAAAAACTTAACTATCCAAGATTCCAAAGAAGAAACTTGAATATATTCATTGGTATACATATTTTATTTATATATGTGTGTGTATATATATGGAAGGAAAAAACAAATATTGACAGTTGATAAATTTTAGTGACAGGTATACATTTATTACATTGTTGTTTGGAATTTTCTGTGGTTATTGAAATTTCTAAACATAGGAAATGAGAAAATATCCTCTTGCCTTTCAGATCATATGGCAGATGGCTTAAGTAGTGTTATAGGAACTGTTAGGATGGGATAGAGAAACATCTTTGACATTTTGATATGTATTATTGATGTCCTTGCATTATAGTACACATTACTGATAGATAAACACAAACGCTGTTTCCAGTTTGGGAACCTGGATCATTGGTTTTATTTAAATGTGTCGCTCTTAAGAGAACTTTTCCTGGACTGGAGAGATGGCTCAGGGGTTAAAACTTTGTCTTGTGAGCAGAAAGTCCTGTTGGGATCCCAGGTCCCATGTATAAACACTAGGTGGAAGGGCGGTGACCTGCACTTCTGGCTCTGGTGGGTGAGAGCCTGGAAAATCCCAGAGTGAAGCAAGAAGGAGGTGGAAGCAATCTAGGATGATCCCTCAAGTCACCCTTGGTCCTCCACAGGGACACACAGTGTACACACACACACACACACACACACACACACACTACTGCCATCATAAATACAAGTCATGTCCAGACGATTGACCTGGCCAAGGTCACCAAAGTGCTGGGCAGGACTGCCTCGCAGAGAGTTTATGGATGACACCAGCCGTTCCATCATCCGCAACATAAAGGTCAGGTGTGCAAGGGGGACATCCTCACCCTGTTGGAGTCAGAAAGAGGTTCGGAGCTGGCAGAACTTGCTGCTGGCTCCTGGATATCCACCTGCCCACTAGCCCCACAGAATAACCTACAGCTGTTAAATAAAGCGTTTATAATGTAAACAACAACAAAAATAAAAGTAAAGAAAAGACAACAAAAACTTCACACAAAGAAACACCCAGAAACAGATGGCTTTAGTGCTGAAATCTGCCCAACAGTTAAAATGAATTAATACTCTAAGCATTTCTTATAGTCAATTGACTATTCAACCAGGATATCACAGTCAGTCTTTGAGGAATGAGTTGCTTTGAAAAAATGTTGCTGTAACAACTATCCACATGCAAAAGAACATTGGGTCTTGTACAGATTATAAAAAGAATTTGTAAGGTAAGTGGTTTTGAAACACTATTAAGAGTATACTATTTAACAGAAGCATTTTGATAGATGAATATAGAACCGGTTAGCAGCTTCCGTATTGGATACCAGCTTTGGCAACATATGGCTTATTTCCTCTCACCCCGCCACTCCCCTTGCTTTTAGAAGTCACCAAAGTTCGAAGAAATCTCTTCAACCAGGAAATGCTTTCTCCTTCAAAGAGATCACTAAAGCGGGGGCTGCCTAGGAGCCAGTCTGTGTCAGCCATGGAATGTCTACACCATAAACTCGACAACTTGAAGAAGACAAAAAGCACTACATTTCAGGGTAACTATAAAAAGGAGTTTATAAAAAAATTTGCTGATGGTAATGTTCCCTCTTTTATTCCTGAATTAATAATTTGATCTCTCTGCTTTTTTCTTGACTAGTTTAGTTAAAAGTTTATCATTTTTATTGTTCTTTTCAAGAAACTTATCTCATTGGTATTTTTTTTTTCCCCAGCTTAAATTACCTTCTCTCTACTTTGGTTTTAATTTACTTTTTTTTTTTTTTTTAATTTGTTTTAGTTTTGGTTTGAGAATGGTTCTCATGTAGGTTTTTGACAGCAGTGTGTCTTGTGAATCTCTTTGATTTTATTTTGCTTGGAGTTCTTGGATATATAGTTTCATGATTTAGGAAGTTTTCATCAATTACGTCTTCAAAAAGATTTTCTGCCATTTGGTTTTTTATACTCTGAGTCCCATCATGTTTGTGATGGTGTACCTGACAGTGTCCCGTGGGGCCTCAGCCTTTGTTCATTTTCTTTATTCTTTCTTGTTTTTAAATCAGATTATATAATTTTGGTTACCTTATCTTCAGATTCACTAATTATTCTGCTTACTCAAATTTATGGTCAAATCCCTGTATTTGAGTATTTTATTACAACTTACACTTTTTAAAAAAAAGGATCTCATGTGTTCCAGGCTGACTTCACACTTACTATATAATAAAAATGACCTTGGAGCTGGAGAAATGTCTGAGAGTTAATACTTCGCCTTGCAAGTAAAAGGACCTGACCTTGGATTCTAGATCCCATTTAAAAAATGCTAGGCAGGGGCTGGAGAGATGGCTTAGGGGTTAAGCCTCCGCCTTGCAGGCGGAAGGTCCTGAGTTCGAATCCCAGATCCCATGTATAGATGCCAGGCGGAAGCGGGGGCGGCCTGCGTTTCTGGTCCTGGTAGGGCGGAGCCTGTGAATCCCAGGGCAGAAGGAGGTGGAGGCATCCATGGTGGTTAGCGAATCGTCCGTGGTTCTACACAGACACACACACACACACACACACACACACACACACATACATACATACTCACATGCGCACAGTTGAATAAATAATAATAATAATAAAAAATTAAAAAAAAAAAATGCTAGGCAGAAATGGTGACCGTCTGTACTTTCTGACTCCGGAAGGTGGAGCGTGGGAAATCCCAAAGCAAAAAGGAGATAGAAGTAATCAGGATGATTCCTGAAGTCATCCTTGGACCTCCACAGGCATGTACAATGCCCTCTAATACAATATACACACACAAATTTACACAAAAAGAATGACCTTGAATTTCTGATCTTCCTGTCTCTACCTCCCAGGTGCTAGAATGGGTGCATGCCACTATGCTGGTTTTGTGGGGTGCTGGGAACTGAACCCAGGGCCTCAAGCATGCTAGATAGGCATTCTGTCAACTGAGCTACATCCCTAGTCCCAGCTACACTGTTTCTATTGTTTCACTGATGTTGTTCATGTAGTGTCTTTGTTTTCTTACTCAAAACAATTTTGCTTTGCTGTCCAGCCTGGTCTTGAATGTTCTTACTTTAGCCTCCAAGTGCTGGGCTCATAGGATGAGCCACATGCCGACTTCTTTAATTTTCTAACTTATGATTTTGTATTTGAATGAGCTGATTTAATATCTCCAACTAGTAATTCCATGGTCTGGGCTTCTTTATGTGTAGTTTCCGACAAAATTTGTGTTCCTGTAAATAGACTACCTTTTCCTATTTCTTTGTTTGCTTTGCAATTTGTTGTTGTTGTTGTCGTTGTTAAGAAATAAATAGTAGACTAGATAGTGTGATAGGCTAGCTGTGGAAATCAGATTTTCCAATCCCTTGTGGATTGCTGATCTTTGCTTATAAGGACTTAAACTATCCATTTATGTTTTTTCCAAACTTCTTTTATGTTAATTTAATTTAATTTTTTAAAAATCTTTTCCACTCACACAAACCAAACTATTTTTTGTGAATATTTCTTGTTATGTAAAGTTTCTGTCTCCTGTTCATTACATATCTGGCTCCAAATAGAAATAGGAAAAGGTGTCCTGGCCCTTTAAATCTTCTGAGAGGTTATGGAACGCAGTTACTGCAACCTGAGAAGGCTGAACTGTCCCAGTGTTTGCAGCTGTTGCACAGGTATTTCCTGACAAGATTCCTGCTGTCTGACTTCACACCAGCCTGCTGTCCCTGGGCTTGGACTGCTGTCTTGAAGTTGGGTTGTGGAAAGAGGAATAGTAGCTGCATGTCTATCATTGTTGTCTCTTAGCAAATGTTCTCCTGTTTTTTGCTAAGTGTTCAAGTGAGTTCCACAATTCAAAAGTAAATGATTCTCATCTTCTAGTGAAGTAGTTATTTTGGCAGAAGTACCAACATACCAGAGCTTTCGTCTCCACCATTTTGTCTCTGGGAATTACAGTTGCCATATTAATTACAATTCAGATTGATAGCAATTTAACTTCAATTTTACAAAAACTTTGCTCTTCTGTAGTTCCATTTCCTATCTTTCTTCATGCTATATATCACTTAAACTACATTTTTACATTATATACTATCAACACTTTTTTTTTTCAGTTATAAAAGGTGTTTATTTTGACTTATGATTCTGACCCAAGGTCATGGGTCCCATCTTGCGATGGCTACCTCATGTGGCAGAGTCAAAAAGTGGTCTTTGGTATCATGTGGTAATAGAAAAAGTCAGTATGAATTTATCAATATTATACCAGCTTTTAAACCATAAAAGTCAAAAGTTGAAAAACAAATATACTTTTATACTATCTTATATTTGCTTATTGTAATAGTTACTCTTTTTTAAAATTTTTTTTTATTTTTTTATTCAATTGTGCATGTTATGTGTGTGCGCATGTGTGTATGTATGTGTGTGTAAAACCACGGACGAATTCGGGAACCACCATGGACACCTCCACCTCCTACTTGTTTACTCTGCCGCAGGATTCACAGGCTCTGCCCTACCAGGACCAGAAACGCAGGCTGCCCCCACTTATGCCTGGCATCTATACGTGGGGTCTAGGATCCGAACTCAGGACCTTCCGCCTGCAAGGCAGAGGCTTAACCCCTGAGCTACTTCTCCAGTCCCTGTAATAGTTACTCTTAACTGTTGCTGTGAGAGAGTATTCAAAGTCAAGCAATTTAAGGGTAAAAGGAAGATTTATTCAGTTTATGGTTTCAGAGCAGAGAAACAGTCCTCAAAGTAGAGGCGACATGGCTGGTGGCTGAAGCTAGAGGCAAACTTAGTTACTGAAAACATCCTGGAGGTTCAGAGCTGCTCAGTCTAGTAGGCCAGTGGGTAATGGCTGAAGATTGGAAGAGTCTCTATTCTAAGTCTTCATTCTATGGTAGCAGTACTGGGAGGTTCCAATCAGATCTAGGGCTGGTCTTTGTATTGTAAATGTATCAATTTAGATAATCTCTTCAGGTAATCTGACAGCTGATTTTAGTTAATACCAGGTGTGGTCAAGTTGACACCTTGTCAGCTTGATACCAGCTCACATTTCCTTAGATTTCTCTTAATCTCCACATAAAAACAGTAAAATTCATAGTTCTACCTAACGTAACATAACTATCTACATACGTTTGCACATACGTTATTTTTCCCAAGATAAGTGACAAAGTCCCTTGAGAAATGCTTAGTCTTATTTTCCCATAACACAATGTCATAATGTAGATTACAACATTTTATCACATAAGTACAGATTAACATACATTATATAACATAATTATCTTCTTAGTGCAAACCATACTCAGTTCAACTGTAAAAGTCTCAGTACAGACAACATCAGTAGTCCCAACACAGTCCCAAAGTCCAAAGCCTCCTGTAAAATCAAAAGACAAGTTAACGTACTTCAACATCAGTGGCACAGAATAAACATTCCCATTCCAAAAGGGAGGATGGGGCATATTCAGGAAAGATTGGTCTATAACAAGATGGAAAACCAGCAGGACAAACTCTAAATCCTGCAGCTCCAAGTTCAACAGGTGAGCCTCTCACTGAAGTCATCTCATTTCTGAAAGACTTCATTTCCACCCCTCCAATGCAGCTTCCTGTAGAACATATCATTCTCTTGAGCTGGCTCCTCCCAGGGTCTACAGCTCACCTTGGCAGGTGTCCCATTTGTTACTGGCATCTCTAGCATCTTTGTTTCTCAATGGCAAATCAGGCTTTAACTCCACAGCACAAATTGCCCTTCTTGAGCCTCTAAACTGCAGACTTTCTGCCACATGGTGCCTGAATTCTGCCATTCTCTGAAACTTTGGAGGAGTTATCCATGATCTCCTCCCTTTTGCATCTTTGATGCCTCCAGAACCAATACCATGTGGACGACATTGCCAAGTTTTTTGTTTTTTTTTATTCATTGCATGTGTGCGTGCGTGCGTGCGTGCGTGCATGCGTGCAGAACCACGGGTGAATTTGGGAACCACCATGGACCGCCTCCACCTCCTCCTTGTTTACTCTGCCCAGGGATTCACAGGCTCCACCCTACCAGGACCAGGAACTCAGGCTGCCCCCGCTTCTGCCTGGGGTCTATACATGGAGTCTAGGATCCGAACTCAAGACCTTCCGCCTGCAAGGCAGAGGCTTAACCCCTGAGCCACTTCTCCAGCCCCCCACATTGCCAAGTTCTGTTTTTGCCTTGGGTTAGAGAGATTGTTCCCCTTAAATCATAACTGATTCAGCTTCTCTATGCTGACTGTAGGAAAAAAAAAAATCACTTTTTCTCCTAGGCTGTTGCTTTAGGAGAGAAACAAACCATTGCTTTGGAATTCTTCCCTTTAGCTCATTCCTTTCAAAAAGATTTGTATTCTTATGGGTGGGAGAACCTTCTCTGGGAATCTTGCCTTCAAACTAGGGCCTTTCCTATTATCCAAATTGAGAGCAGGCTTTAATTTACTAATGGAGCTAATCTCTTTAACAGCCAACATTTTGTCTTCTGCTTCTTCCTGGTTTAACTCTTTTAAGTTTGCCATTGCATTTTTCATCATCAGATCTCAGTTTTTGCTTTTTGCCTGATTCTTTGATCTTTTTCATAATTCTGAAGGCAACTAAAAAAAGTAGCCATATCTCATTGTCAACTACATTGCTTTGAAATTTCCTCAGCCAAGCACTCCAGTTTAACTTCCGGCAAGCTTTCAGGATGAGGACAAAACTAAACTCCCTGCCAACACATGCCTCCATGTGTCACTCATCCAGTTCCAACACAGTCTTTGTTCCCCTCTGGACCATCATAAGCTGGGTGTCCACTGCCTGCATCTCTCACAGCATTGCTGTCTAGAGAAAGGCCCATTTGGCCACATTGCCAAGATGCAAAGACTTTCCCAGCACAAAGTCTGAAAGTTCTCCATATTTCTCCCAACAAACAGTTCTAAAAGCACACTAGCCAGCCATATCACAGCATTGGCCATATTGCTGGATACCAACTTCTTTCAGCTTCACAAACATCTTCACGTTGTAGTACCAGATGCTCTTTATCTCACAGCAATGCCCCACTCCTAGTACCAATTTCTGTAATAATTGCTCTTAACTGTTGTGAGAAAGTATTCAAAGTCAAGCAATTTCTGGGAGAAGGGAAGATTTATTCAGCTTATGGTTCCAGAGCGGAGTACCAGTCTTTCAGGGCAGAGGCGACATGGCTGGTGGTTGAAACTGGAGGCAGGCTAAGTCACTGCAAACATAACTGGAAGTTCAGAGCTGCTCAGTCCAGTAGGCCAGTGGGTGATGGCTGAAGACTGGAGGATTCCTGGAAAGTCTTTTGTTCTGTGGTTCCTTTTACCTGGTCTGCTGCTGGGAATTTCCAGGCAGATCTAGGGCTGGTCCTTGTATTGTAAATGTATTGATCTGGATAATCTCTTCAGATAGTCTGACAACTGATCTTAGTTAATGCCAGGTGTGGTCAAGTTGACACCCATGATTAACTATCACATTTATGTATTACTTCCTTTATCAGTGCTCTTCAGTTCTTCATGTGGATTCAAGTTATACTTGTGCCTTAAGCCTGTAAGCTTAAAGAACTCTTTTAAGTATCTGTTAGTGACAAATTTTGATCTGGGAATGAGTTAATTTGAATGATAGTTTTGCTGGGTACAGATTTCTTCTCCAAATGTTATTACCACTTCAGTGATTACCACACCATGATTTGTTAAACAGTTTTAGCAAAGGCATCCAGGGAAGTGATAATTTTCATGGAGAGTTCAACATCAGGTCACAGAGACAACCCTCATTGTCTCAACCATCAAGATGCTTTTTTATCTTGAGAATGTTAATTGAAATTTGTAATTGAAACTGTTTATACATTTTAGGTTATCACAAACTGCTGACTAAGAGTGTAGCTGAGACCCCCGTCCACAAGCAGATCTCCAGGAGGCTGCTCCATAAACAGATCAGGGGCAGGTAAGTGGCAGCCTCATCTTACCTTTTCCTATACTCAGGCTACCATCATCACCATCTCATGGGCAGCTCTTTGCCTTCTCATCACTTAAGTCTTAGCCCTATTGCTTATAAATCATAATGTTATATTTGCAATTGAATAGAACAATACAGAGTGTACTCTTACTTGACCTCTTTTACTAAGCATATTTATTTTGTGATTTAGCCCATGATGTTGCTTGAATCAGTTTGTCCCTTTTTTTGGCTATCAAATACTGTTCCCCTGATAGATACTCTACATTCACCTACTGACATGGGGAAGGAAGGATGGGTTCTTTTTCCTTCCAGGCAATGCTGAAGTTGCAACTTGGCCTTTGCTGATGGAGGTATGTCTGGAGCAATGTTTTTTGCCATAGTGACTAGACTGACTGGGTAATTACTGTCTGAAAGTATTCTATTTTTGCCCCTTTTCTGATTCTTTGACTTGAGAAAGCTATCTTCAGAGTAATTTTTGTCTCCACATTTTGGCATATCTACATTGCTAGCTTCTCTAGCACCCAGTCTGAGATACAAACAGCAAACAAACAAAACCAGGCAACTCACTGCCTCTCTTTCCTTGGGTCATGTCCAGGGTTGGCCTTACTTTCAAGAATAGGGAGAAATCTGTCTATTTTATCTTGTCAGCATTCTATCTGGACACTGTTTACATATGGAATGTACACACTTGTGAAAACTGTAGGATAAATCGTGAGAAGTGAGATTGGAGCAGGCCAAAAGTTATAGCTTATAACCAGAAACTTGAACATTGTTACTCATTACTGTGATGATAAGATATTTAGCTATAATTTTTAGTACATTAATAGAATTGTACCATTAATTCATCTTAAAACTCATTTTAAAGCTGTAGAATTGCTTTCCACAAAAAAGTATTCTAACCACTTCACTTTAATCACATCACATCTGCAATAGATGGGGCTGAGAATAGCTCAGTGCTTCATGTGCCAAGCATATGCAAGATCCTTGGTTTAGTCCCCAACACACAAAATGAGAATCGTACATGGACGTGCTTACCAATACTAATTATCAAACCCCATGACCTTTGTTGCCTTGTTAGTTGAGTCCCTGTCTTTATTGTGTTTATCATGAGTGGTATTGAATCTTTGTGCTGGTTCCTCCTCAAAGGTCATCTGATCCTGGTCCTAATATTCATGTTGTTGAAGAGTCCCCTGTGAAGGGAGAGGATGGTATGTATTACCCACTTTGGTGGTTGTTTTGTTTTTGTCTTTTGCATTCTACCTTTTTGTACTTGTCACTCTGCACATCCTTAGTTTTCAGAAATTGTGTTGGCTCTGTGTGTGTGTGTGTGAATTTTCTTTTTCTTTTTTTAATATGTGTGTACGGTATGTATACATGTGTGCATAAATGTTTGTATGTGTGGTAGTGCATGTGTGAGTTGCCTGTATATGTGGAAGCCTGAGGATGGTATAAAAAATTATCTTCAATTGCTCTTCAACCTTTTTGTTTGAGCCTCCTGGGTCTCTTTTTAAATCCTTAGCTCATCCAGTAGGACAACTGTAGCTAATCAGCTTCCTATTTGGATTCCTAGGCACTTCCTTCAAGTTTGGAATTATAGGCAGACCACCATGCCTCCTCGGCATTTTACTTGGGAGCTGTACAGCAAATATTTTAAGTTAAAAAGTTTTCAAAAACTTCATTTTTTCAATTGATTACTTAACTAATTCATGTTTGTTGTAGAAAAAGTGTGATGTGTAAAAGACAATATTTTTTACTTAATTAGTACTCAATCCCAGAGCTCAAAAATACTGTTAACATTTTGGCATTTATTCTTTCTAGTACTGCTTCTCCATACATATAAGTAGTGTGTGTGTGTGTGTGTGTGTGTGTAGGTAGGAAGAGAGAGAGAGAGAGAGAGAGAGAGATAGATAGTAGATAGTAGATAGATAGATAGTAGATAGTAGATAGATGGATGAAACTTAGGAATGTTTTATAGAAAAGTTACTAGATCCTTCTTTTCATTCTGTGTCATGCTAAAGATGTCAGTTATGAAACTTCTGAAAGTAATAATCTGGTGGGTCAGTGGTTTCTAATATCTTGGCACAACTATGTGTCAGCCCCTCATAACTCTTTAAGAAACACTTCATATATCCCTTAAAGCCATTATTGAATTTCCATCTTATATGTGGAAATGCTAAGCTTGTAGTTCTTCCTGTTTACTAGCTGTGGTTCTGGTTTTGCAGAAATAAATTTGAGACGAAGTCCTCGTATCAAGCAATTGTCATTTAGCAGAACAAGTTCTGGTTCCTTCTATTCCGCATCTCAACCAAAGTCTCGGAGTGTGCAAAGAGTCCACTCAATACAGCAAGAGAAGCCCGGTAACATGAGCCTGTCTATCTTCACAAGTTTGTGTTGATTTGGTGGAAAGTGTTTTTGGAAAAAGAAGCATGTGGTTGTCATTGTCCCTGCATGGGAAAAGTAGATTAGTATGAATAGTCAAGTTCATCCTTGGCGATAATGCATTCACTTGTACACAAAATATCCAGAGAATTCACTGTTGGGATGTTCATCCTTTTATGTGATTAGCTTGAGATTGGATAATGGATATTTTTATATTTATACTAAAAAAAATACATGCACTATATTTATACTTACAAATTAAATTATTTCAGTTACATGCATTTCTTAACATAGGACTTAGGGTTAATATATAGTCTCATTAAAATCCATGAAGGGATAAATCATTCTATTTCTGTACATAATTACGAGGGATTTTTTTCCCCCACATTTTCTTTCATGTACAGATTGGCTGTTTTAATAGTATTGAGAGGACAGGACTTGAGGAAGAATTAAATGTTGTCTTTGATTTACAGACGGAAGAGAAAATTCTCCAGTCCAAAGTATTCAGTCTCCCAAGACACTTCTTTTTGGTGCAGTATCTGAGATGACCAGCCCCTCAGAGAAGAGTTCAGCCCAAACTAAAAGGTCCTCGAGAAGCATCTTGGGTTCTGAGATACCTACAGCTTACCAGGTATAAAATTTCTGTGATGTGTAAAATGATACAGTCTCTGTGAACATAATGACATGGTGAGAAGGCAAGTGTGGGAAGAGGAAACCAGTGATCCGTAGAGATTAGTGCTCTGGGGTGAGTGGGTTGAGCCACATGAATGGCTACTAAGCACACAGGAGCTTAACACAGCAAGTCTGGGGGTTTGTTTTGAGGACCACTGTAATGATGAGGAGGTAAGAGTGGTTGGCACCATTTGCTTGGCTTCATCTGCCATTTGTGTCATCACTACAGAGGTCTTCCTCTGCCTGTACCTTCATTCATCCAATCCCCATTTCATTGCCCAGGCCATCAGGACTATGTTCAAAGCCTGGGGGTCATCCTTCCCTTTTCCCTGTCTCAGAATATAGCCACTTGGCCAAGTCCTGCCTGTCTTATTTACAGACTTCTTTACCTGCCTACCATTCTCCACCCCTGTAGTTCCAGCCCTCTCAGCTTTTTCTGGAACAATTCCACAGTCTTTTCTATCTTGATTCCATCTTTCATTCAGGTCAAAAGTGATTTTTTTGAGGATTAACTAGAGTTTATTAGAAGAGAGAAAGAACGGAACTCAGGAACTTCAGACATGGCGTGTCATGAGGGGCAGGTGCCCTAGAGAACTCGTGGACTCCAGATGTGGAGTGCTGTGAGGGGTGGGTATCCCAAAAGTGATGTTTCTGAAACATCTAATTTTATAAAAGTTTCCTATGTTTTGGGGCTGGAGAGGTGGCTCAGAGGTTAAGCCTCTGCTTTGCAGGCGGAAGGTCCTGAGTTCCGGATCCTAGACCCCACGTATAGACTCCGGGTGGCGTTTTCTGGTCCTGTTAGGGCAGAGTCTGTGAATCCCGGGGCAGAGTAAACAAGGAGGAGGTGGAGGCGGTCCATGGTGGTTCCCGAATTCGCCCGTGGTTCTACACACACACACATATACACACACATTCATGCACACACACGCACACACAATTGAATGAGTAATAAAAAAAAAAAAAAAGTTTCCTATGTTTTCCTAAAATGGAACCCTTGTGTTTAGAAATGGTAATTAAACTGCCTAATGGTTGAAAGAGGACACAACTTTGGGGGAAGGTTTGGAAACTAGGTCTACATAACCAAGATCAGCCTCTCCTCAGGTAAGCAGGTTCTCTATGTTCTGCATAGGTCAGCCATGCCCAACCTGCTGGCCTCAGTCCTCCCCACTCAGTACCATCAGACTGCCCCCATGCTGCTTCTGTTTTCCATTTCTACCTTTGTGTTTTCTGTGCCTAGAACTCCATTCGCCCCATTTTTTCAGTCTCTGCTTCCCTGCAGATGCCACTCTGAATATTTCCTCATTGTCTCCCAACTAAGAGTTACATAGCCTCCTTTGTGTCCCTTGCATGTCCCAACATACCTCACTGAACATGAAACGCCAAGTAGACTGAGCTACTTTGGAGGCAGTTCAATAAAGGTATAGAAAGATGGTTGTTTGACCTTCTTTCCTCTTGTGGTTTTTTTTTTTTTTTGTACTTTTTTTTTTTTATTGTTTTATTCAATTGTGCATGTGCACGTGTGTGTATAGAACCATGGGTGAATTCGGGAACCACCATGGACCACCTCCACATCCTCCTTGTTTTGCCGCGGGATTCACAGGCTCTGCCCTACCAGGACCAGAAACGCAGGCTGCCCCTGCTTCCGCCCAGTGTCTATAAGTGGGGTCTAGGATCCAAACTCAGGACCTTCGGCCTGCAAGGCAGAGGCTTAACCCTCCAGCCACCTCTCCAGCCCCTCCTCTTGTAGTTTTTAGCTACATTGTTAGTAAGAAGGAAGGGATGTTTTGGTTGTGGAGTGGTCTTTCTGAAATATTATTGCTATGACTTTTTTTTTTCAATTTTTTTTTTTATTATTTATTCAATTGTGAGTGTGTGTGCATGTGTATGTAGGTATGTGTGTGTGTGTGTGTATGTGTAGAACCACGGACGAATTTGGGAACCACCATGGATGCCTCCACCTCCTCCCTGTTACTCTGCCCCGGGATTCACAGGCTCCGCGCTACCAGGACCAGAAGCGCAAGCCGCCCCCGCTTCCGCCTGGCGTCTATACATGGGGTCTAGGATCCGAACTCAGGACCTTCCGCCTGCAAGGCAGAGGCTTAATCCCTGAGCCACCTCTCCAGCCCCATTGCTATGACTTTTGTATTTGTATATTCCATGCCCTCCTCCCCACACACAGCGGAAGGCAGGAGCTGTTCAGTAAGCCCACTGAATTGACATCAGCAGATGAGATGGCTCCTGGAGGCTGTTTCAGGCAAAATCAGAAATAGCAGTTTTATTTGAAAGAGGAAAGAACTAGTGGTTACCTATGTAGAATGATACAGTTAGAAGCAGAGCATGGTTTGGCCATAGTATGCTAGCTATTAACTTTGTTCTTAGAGCAAAGATTAGTTGTAGTGCTTGGTTCTAGAAAAAGTTTACTAGTAAAAACTGAATCATATTTGGGAGAGGAAAATTGTTCACTATTTGAAATTTCCAACTTACAACCTTTCCTTTGACTGACTTTAAACCTGTTTGCTTTTCTAATCATGGTAGATCTTACTAAGACATTCTTTAGAGAATATAGATTACAATATTCAAACACTGAAATAAGAATTTTTCTTTTCAGACTCCTAAGAAGACTTACCAGAAATCTCCAGTCTTTTCTAAAAGTACTGCCAAGAAGGAGCCCTTGTACACCACAGACCCCACCGTGTATCCCAGAAAGGCTGCAAAACTCCCCTGAAGAAATGACGCCTGCCAAGCTGGCCATTTCTACAGCATCCTTGAAAGACCCCTCCTCACATGACTGTGGCTCATCATTGGCATCAAAAGTCACTCCTCAGAAAGGAGCTTCCACTGGCAAGAGAAGGGTCTACTCCTGTCGTGAAGATGCCAGGAACTCCCAGAACAGGTGCTCAGCTGACCAGGTTTTTACCAAACTCTGCATGGCCACACCCAGTGGATTTCAGTCCAGAAAGCCCCTGCAGTCCCGCACTCCCAGCTCATTCGACTGTCCCACCCAGGAATGAGGGTCTGAGCCCCATGAGCTACTCCTTCAGAACTCCTCCAAGGACAGCAACCCTCACGGGCATGCCTGGGAGTCAGAAATACCAAGAGCCACATCTCCCCGAGGTTTCTCAGACACCGGAACCAGCACAGAAACTAAAGAATAAAGCTGTCAAAACCCCAGAGAAACAAGAAGCAATGAGCACTTCTCCCCCACCTGCTTCTCCAAAGGTACAGTGTACCTCTCCTGTATATGATGCTTCCCAGAGCCCACCTGGGAAATCTTTGTCAGCCTCCCCTTCCCCCGCAGAGCTGGATTGGAAAGGACCTCAGATGTCGCCTAGCATAGCTACATCTCTCTCCTGTCCTGTTCCCTCAACTCCCCCTAAAATCCCACATAGAGGGGCCTTCAACCCCGTTCCCCCTCCTCCACCACAGAAGCTTGGGAGGCGGTGTAGAGCGGCTTCCAGTCCTCAACAAGTGTTTTCAGAGTGCCAGCTTGACCCCTCTGCTGACCGGGGGCTTGCCACGGCCCTCACAGGTTGTAGACAGCGCCCGCAGGAAGAGAGCCCTTCTCAGTCGCCTCCCGAACGACACAGTTACCTGGGCACGGGTTTCAGGCGTGACTGGCATGTGTCCTCTCCTTTGCTCATTACAAGTGACACAGAGTATCGCATAGTGCTTGATGGAACTGAACCCTGTGGTCTTGAAAACTTCCAGGTGAAAAGCGGCGCCTCGCCCCAGGAAGAAGGGGCGGGGCCAAGAACTACAGGTGCTGATGAGTTTCCCTCTGTGCCTGACCCTGACCCGGGGCATCCTCCAGTTGCTCCTTCCTCTGTGTCCGCATCCCCCGAGCTGCCGTCCTGTGTGCTGTGTTGCCCTGCGGACAGAAGGCAACACCAGGTCGAGGCGCAGCAGGACAGCCTGCAAGCTGCGGAGGTCTCTGACAGTCCTGAAACCTACGAGGTTGAGCTGGAGATGCAAACTTCTGGCCTTCCCAAACTAAGGATTAAAAAGATAGACCCTGGTGTTCCTCTGGAAGCTGACACCCTAGGAGGGGAGAGCCCTGTGGGAGAGGAGGGGTCCTTCCCTGCGCTTGGTGCGCCCAGAGCCAGCAGACCCTCCAACAGAACGGAGCACACCTACCTGTCACCTCCCTGCCTCCACCCTTCCCACAGCACTCCTGGTAAAAGTGGGGGGCAAACCTATATCTGCCAGTCCTGTACCCCCTCCCACTGCCGCTCAAGTGCTTCCTCTCCATTTCAAGCAGATGTTGGGGTTTCTTGGACACCCTCCCCCAAGCAGAGTGGGAAGACAACTCCTGACACCATCAAAGATTGGCCTCGAAGAAAGAGGGCAGTGGACTGCAGTGCTGGGCCTTCTGCTGGGAGGGCCGAGGCCAGCACCGACCTTGCTGGGGCCTCGTCGCTGCTGGAGCTGGAGAGAAAAGAACCGAGTCTTGACCTTGGCCTCCACAGGCCTCCTGTCTTGGAGGATTTTGAGCTCGAGGGGGTGTGTCAGCTGCCAGACCACTCACCTCCCAGGGACAGTGCGCCTAGGGCTGAGGAAGCCTTCTCTTGGGGACAGTTTGGGTTGGGTTCCAGGAAGAGACTCTTGTCTAACAAAGAAGACGCTCAATATGAAGCCAAACGGGTTTGCGAGCCCTCAAGTGAAGATTCCGAAGCTAGCAGGCATGAAGAAGGGTCTCCACTTCGGACTTTGCCCCCATGCCACTCTGTGGGGGATGACGAGGTGTTTGTTTCTGGTGAGTCTGTTTTAAAACTGTGGTGCCATTTTCCTGTTGGGCAGAGTGTTCAGTGCGGTGGTGTTTGTAACTCTCAAGAGGTCAGAGATTCTTTAGGGATCACACTTGCCTCTGTGGCCTCTCCTCAGGCTCCACCCCGTCCTCTGGCTCTGTGCTGCGGAGCTGCCTCTCCGCCAGTGGTCTGCAAGCCCTGACCCAGTCCCCGCTGCTGTTCCAAGGGAGGACACCGTCCTCTCAACGCAAGGACACCAGAGGTAATACATACCTGCTAAAGGTCCCACACATACCAGGGCCCTCTTCTTCTGTGGGTGACTCGCAGACTTTACCTGGGGTGTGGAGTGTGAGAGATAGTTTCTCTCCTGTGTTCAGGTGCCCTTCCCAAATAAGCTCCACAGTAGAATTTGTGAGCATAGGAACAGAAACCCCTGCAAAGTCTAGTGTACTAGTTCAGCTTTGAAGATAATGAGAGTGGTATGCGTGCCGCAGCACTGCTTGCTGGTCTTGATCTTAGGTTCTGAACAAGGACGAGTGACAGGTGGTGTGCTCAGAACTGGCCATTTCTTCACAGTAGTTTGATGCCCATTTTTCATGCACAGTCAGCACCAAAATGTACTGACCACTCATCCCAAGGTTTCCCCTTCTTCCAGCCCTTTAAAAACACAGGATTTGGCCTGCCCATGGCACTATTTAATTCTGTAGATTTGCAGCCTAAAAATGTAAAAGCTATGTAGGAATTCAGGTGCAGCACTTTGCATGTTCACAGTGCCTTACTGCTCTCAGCACATAACCTTTAAAGATAGGGCCTTACCAGGCGTAGGGAACATCCTGCAGGAAGGAAAATGCCTCCAGCAGCGCCGATGACCCTGTGTAGTCACAGCTGCTGCCCTGCTCGGTCCTCATCGCTTCTTTGCCTTTTCCTAGATGAAAATGTGGATGTATTTCCTTCCACTACCGAAGAATCTGAACACTCTCCGTTCAGCCAGACATCCTCGCGGAGGCGGGCCTTCAGAACTTACACACGGAAGAAGCTCATGAGCTAGTCGAGGTCTATCGATTGGAGAACCAAAACTGCAAGCGCTACCAGCGTGAGCCTGGCCAGATCCACCGTATTCCTGGGTGCTCTGGCGCACCTTTGCTGTGGATGTGGTACCAAGGAATCCCAGTTGTGGCCCAGAGCAGGAGCACTGAGGACTTGCTGGGATTGAGAAAGTCAAAGTAAAGGCATCCAAGTTCCCTGTGGGTTTAAAGAAATTGAGGGCTTTGCCAGGAGTGGTGGTGTATGTTTGTAATTCCAGAAAGCATCAGGAGTTCAAGCTCATCTTATCCTTGGCCAAATAGTGAGTTTGAGAATAGCCTGAACTACATGAAATTCTGTCTCAAACACAAACAGTAATTGAAAGAAATTACAAACCTGGTCTCGAGCCTCTTTGCCCATGGTCATTGTTCAGATTCCCACTAAACTACCTCATGGTCTTCAAATTCCTCTCATGAACTCTGTGTGACGAGACTCTGCTCTTGGGGGCCTGGGGAGTCAGGTGGGCTGCAGCACAACTGGGCTATCATTCAGACAGCCCGGGGGTCTGGACACCAAGCAACGATCCCATTCTAGAGCCTCTGCTGTGACGGTGGCGATTTAGACGGCTGCTACATGCTTGTGAAGTGGAAAGAAGAACCCTTGAATAGTCCCTTGAGCTGCTTGCTGTAAGGCTGGGGTGACAAGACCACTGCTTCATATAGCCCCACACGAGACTGCAGCTGGCTGGCTGTGTGATAAAATCGCTGACTAGTTTTCAGAGTTCTCCTGTTTAATCCCACATTGTAGACCAATTTGCTATGAAGTCTTAGCCAGGAACCTGGCTCATAGTGGAGGTTGATTCAGAACCTTCTCAGACTCTCCAGAAGGCCCTGCCTGTGGTGTCCTGGATCTGATTTCCTCTTGTCAAATTCCAAATGAAAACATTTCTCTTTCAGAGATGTTAGCTTTCTGTCACTGAGATAACTAAAAAGGAGAAAAAGCGGACCTAGGATATTATTCAATGGTAATGTGTTTTCCTAGCATGTGTGATAAGACCCTGGGTTTAATTCACAGCACCACCAACACAAAAGAGGCTTCATGTAATTGGTTTCAGAGGTCTCAGCTCATGGGCATCTGGCCCCCGACTTGTGGCAGTCTTGTGGCCTCTGCATAGGCTGGAAAGCAACCAGGACCCCCAATAATCTGACATCTTTTCACTAAAGCCCACCTCCCAACAGTACTATCAGCTGGGGATCAACCCTCCACACTTCAACCCTTGGGGCCCATTTAAGACAGAAACCATAGTGAGATTATTCCTGTTTATTTTGAAATATTTTTAGAAATTCTTAAAGTGTGCCAGTAACCTTCCCAGACCCCCCATCTACATATGACCGTTGAAGCTATAACCATATTAACAGCAACCAAGCTTTGGCTGAGCTACAGGCTTTAAAAAGCATAAGCTTTACAGCCTGTGGCAGTTAGGTGCTATAGCTTAAGTGGGTAGTATGAATTTGCATATGCAAAGCCCTGGGTTCAATCCCAGGTACCACAGGCAGCATGGAGGAATCTAGTTCTTTTGGGTCATGATGTAAAGACGAGGCTCTGGATTTAGATGTGAGGTAAGGCCTGTCCTTCACAGAAGCAAGCCGGCAGCTTCTTTCAGCAGGATAGGAATCTCTGTCAGCTGGGCCTGCCCCAAGGCCTACAGGGGATTTTTCCGGACATCAATCATTCCTGGGCTGGCTCTTCGGAGCTCCCACCGGGACTTGGCCAAGGATCCAAAGTTCCAGGACATGCCTACTTCACCCACAGGCAGCACCCGCCCTGCCAAGGCCTCAGCTGGCTCCCGGGTCCTCAGCTCCTCAGAGGAGCCCTGCTCCTCACTGCACAGGCTTGAGCGTTTCCATGTCAGGGGTAGTGGGGCGTGGACCAAGTCCCGCATCTCATCCCGGCCACGGGGTCCTCCCTCCAGGAGGGATGACTGCCAGAAAGGCTCGGGAGCCGCTGGATGGGGCCCATCTTCGTTCCCAGTGCAAAGGGTCCTCCTTTCCCCACCTGTCAAGAACAGCATGCCCTCGTCAGGCACAGATGTCAGGATGCAGGTGTCCCAAAGTCACCCTTCCCAAATTACCTCAGCATGAGAAGGAATGAGTCAATGAAAGTGCAAAAGAGGGTGGGGAAACTGCTCAGCAGGTAAATTACTTGCCGCACATGCATGAGAACTGGAGTTTGAGTTACCAGCACCCAGGTAAAATGTGAAATGCTGGGGAAGCATTGCAGATGTAACCTCAGTGCTCAGGACGCGATGCAGGATCCCCAAGGCAAGCTAGCAAGCTGGCCTAGCCAAATTGCTGAGCTCTAGCGTCAATGAGACCTACTTCAGTATGTAAGATGGAGAGTAGTCAAGGAAGGCACTCAATGTTAACCTCTGACCTACACACGTGTGAGTGCAAGCATGTACATGGTACGTACACATGCCCCCCCAAAAGTGTAAAGGAGACAGTTGGGCATGGTGGTATAATCCCAGCACTCTAGAAGTGGAGACGAGGATTAGGCGCTTAAGGGTATCCTTGGCTGTGGATCACATTCAAAGCCAGCCTGAGCGACTTGAGACTCAAAAAAACAAAACATGAATGTTCATCTGGGTTAGGGCTATGGTTCAGTGATACGATGCTTAGTCAGCATTTACAGCACCCTTGATTCAAACTAGTACCACAACTTGAAAAAAAAAAAAGTGAGAATGGCTTCTCAGAAATTCCCCCAACACGGAAAAGTGCCCTACTTCCTGGCAGGGCAGGCCTCTACTGGGAGAGTTACCCCGCATCTGGCTTGCAACGCTTCCCGCAGTGAGCTTCTGTTTCAGATCCTGGTTTATCCACATGTGACGACCCAGTTCCTTCTCCAGAGCTAGAATCCGAGCCTCATATTGCCTCTTGTTGTCTGCTAACCCCTCACCAAGGTGGTCTGGTGTGGAAAGGCAGAGAAGAGTGGAAAGGTATTGTGCTGAAGGGCAGCACACCCAGCCTGGGCTGCCAGAGCAGTGGGCAGGCAGCAGCACCCCGCCTGGGCTGCCAGAGCCGTGGGCAGGCAGCAGCACCCCGCCTGGGCTGCCAGAGCCGTGGGCAGGCAGCAGCACCCCGCCTGGGCTGCCACAGCTGTGGGCAGGCAGCAGCACCCTGCCTGCGCTGCACACCAGCTGCTCACCTCGGCCCTGCTGCAGGAGCAGCTGCACGTTCTGCTCATGCTCCTTCTGCTGCAGGGTCAGCTGACGGTCCATCTCCAGGCGCTGCCGCTCCAGCGCCACCTCCAGCCAGTACACCAGCCGCTGCTGCTCCTCCAGCTGCATCTCCAGCTCCGAGAAGGCAATCTGCTGCTGGTGCTGCTCCTCTCGGAGTGTCACCACCTGTCCCAACACCACCAGGCTTAGCTCTGGCACGAGCACCTTCCCCCAGGAAGTCTTCCGTCAGTTAGCAAATGTGCCAGGGCAGGTGTCATCAGGAACTCACTGGAGTCTTTCCCGCCTCGGGTACCTCACCAATGTTCACGACAGTGAACGCTCAACAATCTGAGCTGCCTGTCCAAGTATAACTTACGATGCAGTTGCCCCTGCCACAGATCTCTTCCTAACCACATGCTACTGAGGCCCTCTGTACAGAACCTTGAGTCACAGAATTGCATCCAGGCGCTATCGTCCTGCATAATCCTACCTCTACTACCTCCACACCTCCACACTTGACCCTATGGGCAAAACCATTTCCTCCTAGGACTACTTAACATGGGCCTGGGTCTTCGCAGGGAGGGGTGGGGCAAACTGGGTCTTAGCTTCATCAGTGCAGGTCAAAGAGGAAAGTCAGGTAGGACTGGAGACTGGAAGTAGTTCTGGCCCTGGCTCTGCATCTGGAAGAAAAGGAGACCCTCCTTTCTTCCAGATGGAGCTCCCGCTGGAGCTACCAGCAGACCGTCCCTGCAGCTCCCACAAGTTCAAGAAGGTGAGGCAGAGGATTTGTTCCAGACCCACCTTGTCAAAATACTTGCAGAGCAGGGCTCTGGTCTCTGAGGACGAGAGGTAGCTGAGCTTGGCCATGAGGTTCATCTCACACTGAGACAGCAGAGAGGCTGAGGCGCGCAGCACCCGCTGGCGGCACGTGATGGCCTCGTTCTTGTACTCGATGGCAGCGTCCAGGGCCTCGATGGCCTCATCCAGTTGAAAGAGCGTCCTCTCCTCCTGCGGGAGGAAGGGTAGCAGACTCCCTGAACCACAAGATGCTAGCCAGACACACAATGGCCAATACAGACACAGCTGAGCTTTCGATATCCTCCTCATCAACCTGAGACTGTTGTGAAGACACCAAGAGAAAAGTGTCCCTCCTCGCTGCAGCAGCAACGGGGACACTCAGTCACCTCACCCAGTGAGGGTGGCATTGCCATGAGGTCGTGTTTCTAAGTGCCCACCTCACAAGTGAGCCTCACGCGGGAGCTCTGGTCAACTGGAAGGCTGAGCTGGGGTTGTCACGGGCCCAGATGGCTACGGGAAGTTTATGTGCAGTCATTCTCTGCTCCAAGGAAATCAGTGTGTCTGACACACACGGCTCATTAGCATACTTCCTGACACTCAGTTCCCCACACAGAGAAAGATATGTGATCACGTGGTCTAATGGTATGCAGCACACGAGTCCTGGTTCGGAAAAAAGGGAGCTGAGAGGTAGGCAAGGCCCAGCACGTGTGCGTCAGCGAGACTGAAGCAGGGGGCAGAAGGGTCAAGTCAGCTTCTACCCCACCTTGCAAGGCCTAACACACACAAAACACTTGAATCCTCGGGTCTGACAGACAGCTGGGGCAAGAGGCTGAAGAAGATGAGCAGGTGGACAAAGGGTGGAGGGCTGACAGATGAGGTACCTCGGGGGACAGCAGGCTGCCCTGCCTCAGCTTGCTGTCAATCTCCAGGCGTTGTTTCAGCAGGGAGTCCTTCTCCTGGCGCAGGGTGTCGATCTCCCCACGGATCTGCTGCTGGTTCTGGGCGCTGCCCTGCCGCAGCTGCCCGCTCTTCTCAGACAGCTCCTTCTCCAGGTGTTCCAGACGGCTGGACACGCGCACAATGTCCTCGTTCAAGGCCTGGGACGGCACCCCTCGTCATTAGGGAAGAGCAGTGCAGTGACACAGAAAGATCCCACTGGATGCTAAGGAGGATGTGGGTCCTTCCCTGGCTAACCCTCCACCCCAGAAGTTTGCTCGGCAGGAACCTGACTCCATTCACAAAGCTCAGGGAGCAGGGCCGAAGGCCCAGAGCACCTGTGGAGAACCTGGTCCACAGCAGGACCTACACGAGCAGAAGGAAAGAGGCCTGCCTGATGGCAAGAAGGGAAGACAAGGCTGGTTTGGAGGAGATGATCACTAAGGCGACTTGACCACGTGTGTGAGGGGACTATGGGAAATTTCTGGCCACATCCCAAAGGTCCTCCCAGGACCCTGACATGGGAAGAGGCATCTAGGAGCCTATGGTAAAGGGATGTTACAAGTCACCCAGCCACCGCAGTACTCTCAGACATCCCTGAGCTCAGTTTTGACAGACAGGCTTCTGTTCTCTGAGTGTCCACAATCCCTAGGAATCTGGCTCAAGCACAGGCTCCAGGTTTGGATGTGACATATTTTCACCACTTCTAGCTACATTCTCACCCCTTCTAACAGAACGGTAAGTGGCTCAGCAACTGAGGTTCCTATTTAAGAGCAACACCAGGAGCAAACAGGCCCACCTGCTCGGCCTGCCTGTCTCCTAAGCTGGTGAAGTCTCTTTCTAGTTGCTCATAAACACTTCCTATCCGTGCTCTTGGCTCTGCCTCAGGCGGGAAGTGGTAAGGACTATGGGATGGATGCTAGTGTCCTGCACATTAATTCCTATGTCACAAACAGCCCAAAACCCTGGAGTTTTAGAGACAGGATGTAGTTCAGAAAGCAGAGAGTCCCCTGTGTGAAGTTTTATCTGGCAAAGGATGTCACCTGGAAGAATCTTACCCACGTGCCTCGCCCAGCAGGGCCTCACCTGGCTGGACCGCAGACGCTTGCTCTCCAGCCCCGTCTTCTCCTGCATCAGGGCCTCCTTCTTGGCCAGGATGACCTCCCGCTTGTGGAGCTCCTCCCCCAGTTCCTCCAGCGCCCGCCTCTGCTGCAGCACCTTTTCCATCTCCTGGTCCAGCCACTTCTTCTGCTCTTCGATCTTCTAAGAGTGAGTGAGGAGGCGGGCAGGACCTCAGTACCTGTCTCTGGCTGAGCAGCCACTACCAAGATGGGGGGGTGGGAGGGGCAGGGAAGCCAGCAGCAGCAGGTGGGGGGCAGGGAAGCCAGCAGCAGCAGGTGGGGGAGGGGCACTAGTAGCAGGCAGGGTTGCCCGCCAGGGCGCACAGGGACGCAGCTCAGCCCAGCCCACCTGCTGCTGCTCCAGGCTGACCACAGAGCCGTTGCTGCCGCTGCGCCTCTTCCTCTGGAAGGCCGCGATCTCCTCCGTCTTGATCTTCAGGATCTTTTGCTGCTGCTCATGCTTCAGCTCCAGCTCCTGGGGGACGAGGCCCAGGGAAAGGGGAAGCACAGCGGTGGGGAGAAGCCCTGGTCCCCCTACTACATGTTTCACATTACTGAAAGCCCTGTGGCTGTCAGTGGTGAGACCAGAAAGACCTGCCCCTCGTCCCCTGCGCCAGCTCAGCTCGCCTCCGACAGAGGCTCCTGTCCAGCCAGAGCCTGACCTTGACCCGGTGCTGCCGCTTGTTCATCTCCGTCTCCAGGCGCCGCTTCTGCTCCGTCTCCTCTCGAAGTCGCCTCTGCAGCTGCCCCTGCTGCTGCCGCATGAGCCGCACATTCCTCTCCAGCTCCTGCAGCCGCTTCTCACTCTGGGCCGACAGTGACACCAGTCGCTCCGTCACCTGCTTCTTCTCCTTCAGCACCTGGGACCCACACAGTATCTGTCGCGCCATGCACAGGGGCTACGGACCCCAGAATAGTGCCTGGCACTCACCGCAGGTGGATGCAACCAACAGAGATGAACAGAGAACACAGGGAGGGGAAGGTGAGTAGATACTAGACTAAGGAAATACTAACGCACTACTGTGACATTTACTGTGCACTGGGCTCTATGCTAGGTGCTCTGTGCATGTTGAATGGTCTAGCAAGTCCATGAAGAAGCATGACTACCCTTTCCCCTTATTTACAAATTAGACACAGAGAACTTAAGAGAATTTGGTCAAGAACCCATGGCTGCTAAATAGTAGATCTGGGTTTCAAACCCTAACCGTTTCTAGGGATCATAATCTCAACCACTCCACAGAATATCTCTTGGACCCTGAGAAAGGAAGGAATGAGAAATGAGTGGGGTGGATAGACAGAGAGAGTGGCGGATGGAACCACATGAATGTAAAACTAAAACGGACAGTGTTAAAGGTTGAATTGTGTCTCCCCATATGCGTAGCCCCTGTACTCACAGTGCAGTTATATTTGGAGGTAAGGTCTTTATAGAGCTCATTACGGTTAAATGAGGTCATAAGGCAGGTTTTAACCCAGTATATCCCAGTGTCCATGTAAGAGAAGGAAGAGCTATCAGGAAAGCAGGTGCAGAGGAAAGACAGGGAGAAGCCAGACATGTGGATGTCTTTAACTTGGACCTCCAGTCTCCAGAAGGATGAGAAACTAAAGCTCTGCTGTACAGGCTTCCTTCCCACTTCTAGAGCTTTGTTACAGCAGCACTAACAAATGACTCCAAACAAACAAGCATGAACTGTCAGAGATGTGAAGTAGGTACACGCAGAGGAAAAAAGAGAACTACTTGCTAGAAGGGGGCTAAACCAGGTTTGGGGATGTCTCTTACACTAAGCATTTGCCTAGCATGCTCACTGCCCTGGGTTTGATCCCCAATACAAAAGAAAGGAAGAGAAAGGGAGAGGAAGGGAAAAGAGGGGAAAGGAAGGATAAAGGAAGAGAAGGGTAAAGAGGAAAGGAAAAGGAAAGGAAGAAAATAGACAACTAAATTGATGATGGGTCAGAATAACATAGGAATGACAGGCAGACAGCAAATGAGGGTAAAGCGAATGGCAAGTTGGGAGGACGGACAAGCACAGAGGGAGAATAAGCTGTGTGCTGCGGAGTCGTTTAGGTGTCTGTTCCCCTCCCTTCCCCAGGTCTCCTATGTGATCTGCAGGCAGCCTCCACCTCTCCATCCTGTTGTGTTGGAAGCCAAGGTGACCCCAAGCTTCTCTATAATACCAGACTCACCCTGGAAGCCAGAAAAACTCAGTACCACCAGCCAGGGGTTGAACCAGAGGGCCGGAGCACCCTCAGGTTCTAGACACTATGGGGGAACCCCGACCTGAAAGGTTTGCACGGACCTGCACTTGGCTCTGGGCCGCAGCCACCTTCTTCCGGAACTCCTGGAGCCGGGAGCGCTCGCTGGCATCCTGGGGGTCTCTGCCCTCCAGTTCCCGCAGCTGCCGCTGGCCTTCGCTCAGCTCTGCACGGACTCGCTCGGCCTCCTGCTCCAGCTCCCGGATGCGCTGGCTATGCTGGCGGTTCAGAGCCTGGGCTGCCTTCCCTGTAAGACGGTGTGGCCCACTGGTCCAGCAACACCCCCCCCAGAGGAAGGCCACCTCTTCCTCACCCTGCATGTTTGCTCTCCCGATCCCTGTCGGTCTAGAAAACCATGTGGGTTTTACCAAACCTTCACACCACCATCTTTCCTTAGATCCACTCACTTTTAAAATGAGTTTCACCCTCAGCAATACCCAAGCTAGCTGGTGTTATCTTTACTTAACGCGTGCCAGAATCAATAGAGCTGGTGTGGGGCTGGTGTGATGCTCAGAGGGTAAAGATGCCTGCTGCACAAGCCTGAGCATCTGAGCTGGATGCCCAGAACCCATGTAAAGATGGGAGGAGAGAATCAACTCCACAAAGCTGTCCTTTGATCTCCCCACATGTGCTGTAGCATGCAAGGACATGAACACACACACACACACGGATAAACATTTAAAAATCAATATGTAATGTAAATTTGCACATATTAAGCCTCTAGAACTTGCTTGGATTTGCAAAAATATGAAGAACAGTGTGAAAATTTAAATGACACCATAACAAAGTAAACGGGCAGACTTTGGCAGGATAACCAAAGAGCTGAGAGAAGGAAGACTTCAAAGACCTACAAAGCCAGTGGAATGTGTGCATGGACCATGTTTAGAAGCCGACTCAAGTCATCTAGCCGTAAAGACACAGGATGCTAAGAGGACATGACTTTCTAGCATGCAAAGGAAAGTCTGGGATTCCATCCCCAGCGCCGAAAAAAACAAATAAGTGAACCGAGCCAGACGTGATCATGTGCTTCTCATCCCAGCACTTGGGAGGTGGAAGCAGGAGTATCAGGAGTTCAAGGTCAGTCTCGCCCACATAGTGAATTTGGTCTGGGCTACAAAAGACTGATTCAAACAAAAATGAACAACAGGAAAGTTAACAAATCAACAAAGTCATAAAGTTTGTCAGCTGGGCTAGTGATGTGGCATTATCATCGCTAGGTTGGAAAAAGTTTAAGTTTCTAAAAGCTAATTAGAAGTAGAAAGGACTTGTTGTCTGGGATTTGCTTCAAAACATATCAGCAAGGAATCTCAACCAGAGGAAACCAAGGTAGGGCACTTTTAGTGATGTAAGTCTAAACTGCGGCTCGCTGACCCCCCTGTACTCTTTGCTCTTTTTAATTGCTATCTGAAAACTTGTAATTTGTAATAAACTCATAACTATTAAAGAATTTCAGGTTTGGGGAGATGGCTCAGCAGGTAAGTAAAAACATTTGCCATGCAAGTGTGAGGACCTGCGTGTAAAGGCCTAGAACCCACATAAAAGCCATATGTGTAGCACAGGTATTTGCAATCCTGGTGCTCCTAGGGAGAGATGGAGGCACAGACCAGGAAATCCCTGAAAGCTCAGGGGCCGGCCAGCCTGGTACACATAGCCGAAAAACAACAGAGACCCACATCTCACACACACACACACACACACACACACACACACAAGTTCAAATGGTTACCACATAAACCTGCTGTCAGTTCCTCTGCTCATATTGCCAGTAGCAGATATGGCACAAATTGGTGATACCAGGTCTTTCCTCACACTGTAGGATGAAGACTAAGTGCACAATTCCTCAACCATAACGGGTATAATAAGAAGGGCTATTTACTGAGAGTTATTCTAAGCATGTCATGTGATTTAATTCATCTCATCCTCGCAAACATCCCATGAAATAGGTAAGTACTATTCCCATTTTAGACACGAGAAAACTAAGGCATAGAGGGTGCTACCTGCCAAGGGTCACACACCTGGAGGAGGCTGAGCTAGGTCTCAGTCCTAGGTCGTGTAGCCCATACTACTAACTGGTGTGCTGTTGGACCCGCTTTAAAGCAGCTTAGGACAGAGGGAGACCTCCCTCAGGTGCAGCCCAATCCGAGGCCACTGCTCACCTGTGCGGACCAGCTCACCAATGAGCTCTTCCTTCATTCGGATGTTGATGGCCAGTTCCCGGATCTTCTGCTGAGCCTGGGCCAGTCTCCACTCAGAGGCCATGGCAGCGGGGGCCTGTCCAGGCCTAACTGAAGCTTTGCTGCCACCGACCGCTGTAACAGGTACACGGTCAAAGTCACCACCTTGACTGCAAGTGGGGGAGTCAAAGAAGCAGAGTGGAGGGGTTCCCTGAAAGGTGAAAGTGAGAGCTCCTTCTGCACCCCACCCAGGTTACCTTGGGATGGCGGCATGGCAGCAGCTGGCTCTTCCAAGCACAGTTCTGGGCCCTTCCTCTCAGGCGAGCTCCCTGAGCAGAGCCCTGCCCTCTGGCTCCAGCTGCTGATTCCATTTCTGGAGATCAGAAACGGGAGCGTGTATTGCTCCTGCTCTACAGCCCCTGACCCAGCCAAGCCACCTCTCCAGCCTGAAGGAGGAAGAGATGTCTCTGGACTCTCTGCCCCCAGGGTCAGTGTGATGACAGGGTGGAAGTAGAGCAGAACTGAGAAGCCAGGGATGGCGCTCCGGAGATCCTAGTCATCCGGTGGTGACATGGGAGCTGAGTGCCAGGAGGTCTCAGCACCTCATATCAGCCATGGCAAAACCTTTCACTTCTGAACATGGTCCCCAGGGACTGATGAGGACAGGACAAACACAGGCCCCAAAATCTGAGAGGCCACAATGCTGAAGCTCCAGCCCAGAGTAGCCCTGCCTGGACCCTTGTCAGTGGATCCTCGTGTGTGGGAAAAGGGCTCCCAATTACCTGCGCAGGTGTAAGGCCCGCCTGGGTGGTTCCTCCTCTTCCTCTTCCCCTTCTTCCTCTGATACAGTTGAAGAGCCACTTCCCAGCCTGTCTACCTCAGCCAGTACCTCAGTCCCAGCCTCTCCACCATTTGTCACCTGTTAAGGGAACAGCAGGGATTCAGGACAGGAACGACTGCAGTGTGTATCCTCCAAGGGTGGTTTCCCAATAGTCTGTTCCTGAGTGTGCCCCACCCTTCATGCCTTTCTCCAGCCCGGGCTTGACCTCTAACTAGGTCTAGGGACACACTTGGAAGGATTCTCATCCTCACGTTGGGACACAAGTGCCCCCCTCCATTCCAACCCCAATGGCATCTGATTTCCTCAGGGCAAGTGACAACCTGTTCTTTCTAGTAGGCAGCTCATGTGCACCCCAGTCCTTTGTCACCAACACCCTGTCAGAGTGATGGGTGCACACCACACTTCTGTCCAAACCCAAGTCCTCTGAGACCTGTAGCGCTGAGACGACTTAGAACTCTGACAGTTGTCTTTATCCAACAAGTTCCAAAAGGAAGAAGTGAAGGCAGAAGACAAGCCTCAGCACGACACATCAGAGCTTGTGAAAGAGGAAACTTGCAAAAGGGAGCCGTCCAAAGACAAATGGAGTGGTGAACTCGCCATCGCTGGTGGCGTGCAAGCTTCCATCTGGTCATCTCTAAACACCCCACTCTTCCCCAAGGATGCCCACTGGCCCTAAACGTCTCAGAAGCTCCAAAGTCACTCAAATGTTGACTTTTTCCCTTGAGGATATACCCGAAGCAGGCATCTCACAGTCACCGCTGGTTCCATGGAGTCATGGGTGCGAGACATGTACCCCTCGCTTGGAGCAGTGGGACATGTGACCTCACCACCTCCTCACCTTCTCAGAGCCGACTTCATCTCCAGGAAGGCTGGCATGGGGCACCATGCCCAGCATATTGATGTGGGCACCCCCCAGAGGGGCCGTGTGGGGTCGAGGTACAAAGGACCCAGGAGGCAGACCTGGCAGGAGTCCTGGAGCCCCCCACCCAGGCCGCACCAGCTCCAGCCGTAGCCTCAACTCCACCATCTCCTCCTGCTGCTCCCGCAGCCGGTCACTCTGCAAGACACAGTCCAGATGCTGATGGGGCATGGATGCCAGAGACAGACATGCGGGCCGACTGCTGGAGGTAGAGGAAACTGAGGAACAGGACTGAAAAACAGGCCTGAGAGCACCCACCCGGAACACAATAAGGACATATCTTTTACTCCCTCCCTGTTTCACTAGCTCAGACCAAGCTCTCATCTCCCTGACCCCACCGTGCATCACATTCCAACCATGACGGTGCCGCATCTAAGTCTCTGCCACCAAAGGGTGCCAGACACAGTGCTGACCTGGTGAGCAGCCCCGTCACCCTGGTGGTGGTCTGCTGCCACCGAGTTTGTTTCCATCAAGGTAACCCACGCAAAGCAAAGGTGTCTGGTACCTGTCCACACTGCACACTGCCCAGCTCACTACCCCTTGCCAGCTTTAGCTAACGCCCTCCCCTCCTTAATGCTCCCTCAGAGGCAGTCCCACCTGCAGTTTGTACTGTTCCATTGCATCTTCCAGCGCGGCCAAGAAGTCTCTGTTCTCCTCTTCCAGCCGGGCCACCTGGTTCTGCAGGGTCAGCAGCTGCTGTGCTCCTTCATCTTCCTGTGAGACGGGAAGAAAGTTTCAGGAGTGGGTTCTGGAAGAGTTAGGACATTCCAATCTTTCTCTACCTTGCCATTAACTTGGTCAGCTCTTAGCCCTTCTGTTCCGAGGTGCCTTCCTTGTTATTACTAAATTTAAATTTTTATTTAACATAATTATTTTAGTTTTGAGTCAGGTCTTATAGCTGACTCAATAGCTGACTTATAGCTACAAGCTAAGCTTGTAGCTTAGCCTGACCTGGAACTCACGATTCTCCCGCCTCCATTCCTACAGCGTTGGGATTGCAGGTGTGGCCACCGTTACAGGAAGTCATTTCTTTATTATTACTATTATCAAGAACACCTTTGTCTTTGCCAGTATGTCTGGCACCGGCTACATCTTCCCTTGCAATACCCCTGCCGTACAGACGGAGACCCAGAGGCGCAGGAAAGTTCAGAAAGTGACCGCTGTTTTCAGAAACGACTCTGAATCCCGAACGTGCTTTGACAATAGGAGACAGGGATACAGCTGACCCCTGACCCGCGGCCCACCTTTTTTCCGCTGGTCCCCTGAGCAGTCTGGTCCTCCGCGGAGGCGCTCTCGATGCCACTGTCGGGGCCCGAGGCTGAGCTCAGGGTGCTGCGCTCGCCTTCCACCGCGCACAGCCAGTCCCGCACTTTGCGGGCAGCAGCGCCCGGCAGCCCAGGCTCCGCCTGCAGCTCGCGCAGAAGGCTGTAGGCGGCACTGGTGCGGGCCCTGCAGCGCGCGCACTCGGCTCCCAGGCGCGCGGCCGCGGCGGTGGAGCCCGCGGCGGGGCCCGGCGCGCGCCGGCCGCGGTGGATGATGCGCGTCTCCGAACGGTGCCGCGGCGGCCCCCGCGCTCCCGCTCCCGCCTCCTCGGGCGCGCGCTCGGCCTCGGGCCTCCAGTTGACGGTGGCGCGGTTGCGGATGTTCTGTGCGCGGCTGGCGTAGTTAAGGGTGTTGAGAGTCTCGTCGAAATCGGAGGAAGAAGGGCTGACGCAGGCGATCATCACGGTCTTGGCATTTCCTCCCAGCGAGTCTTTGAGGATCCTGTGGGCGCAGGGCATCAGGACCCACGGAACCACATCAAGGGGCTCCTGGACGCGAATCTGAGACTGGTGACTAGACCGTAGAGACCCAAGGGCAAAGCCACGCTTCCGGTGGGCTCCATCCCTCCCACCTGAGACCAGAGGTGGAGCAGCTCACCGGGTGATCTTCGAGTCGCGGTAGGGGATGTGGCTGCAGCGGCGCTGGGGGTCTCCCAGCGCGCTGATAACATTCCCGAGCGCCAGCAGGCTACTGTTAATCTGGATGCTCTCCTTAAGCCTCTCGCCTGTGCTGCCTGTCTTGAGGACCCTCTCCGAGCCCGCCAGGTCCACGAAGTGGAACTTGGAAACCAGTAAGTGAGTGGCTGAGGGTCGGGGCAGACGGCTGGGCGCCCGTCCTCGCTGCTCCAGGGTCACGGTGAAGACCGTGTGCGAGCGGCTGGACAGGCGGTTGAAGTGGGTGGCACCGGTGTGCCTCGCTGCGTTGCCCATCTCCAGAAGACTTAACACCTCGTCCAGACCCTCCACGTCCACCTCCTTCACCCCACACAGCACTGTGGGCACAAAGACTGAGTCACCCTGCCACAGGGAGCCTGGGACTGAGCAGCCAGACAGCAAACAGGACGAAGAGTCGCCCATTCCCTCTTCCTCATGCAGGGGACCGCCATCTGCTCAGGGATCCCACCCACTATGCTTTAGCCACCCTTTCCTCCTCAGGGTCAGTTAAACCTCCCAAGCTACGGGCCACAGTCCCAGTCAGTGGGAAACCTCAGGATTCCTCACCAACGTTTCCACGGTCGTCTTCCCGAAGCTGGATGTCCCGACTGGCCGTGCCTACTTCCAGAAGATCTCGGAACTCCTCCTTGTACACTTCTAAGTAAGACACGTGCACCAGGCAGTCTAGCAGGTCGTTCTCATCGATGAGCTTGAAGGCCTCCGCCATGGCCCGCGGAATGATGCCCTGCTCATCCTCGTGCAGAGAGGCTGGGGAAACACCACAGGGTCTCCTGCCACTGTGCCGCTTGGCCGAAGGCCTTAGGTCCCCATCAGCAGCTGCAGAGCGGGACTTTGGCAAAGAGAAGGCAGGAATGGAGTGGCACCCTGAGTTAGGCCATAGTCAGGCAGAATTAGAGAATTCAAGAGTTGGAAGCAACCATCTGTGGTTTCATCAATCCTTTTCATGATGAAACCTCCTCTTCACTACATCCTTGAACAGATTATGAGACACCCTTGGCTTGATTACTCCCTAAGACAGGTAATTCACTGTAAGGGTCCACGTGTGGATGACTAAAGGGCCTCCTAAATTTACTTCAAGGAAGCAGTTAGCGTTTATCCTAAGACTCAATAGGATCTGGCTGAATATATTCACAGCAGAATGCTGAGCAGTTATTAAATAAAAAGTACATTGAACAAAGGAAAAAAGAAAAATTATCAAAGAGTTAGGGGTACAGCTAAATGATAGAACACTTGTCCTAAGTTCAATATCGAGCACCACACATACACATACACATATCATGTCGAAGAATATTTAATAATAAAGAAGTGTTCATCATATATGTATAATACACTCACATTTACACATACTTAAGTGAGCGTGTGTGTGTGTTAGAACGCAAACCCATGGCTTTGAGCATGCTAGGAACTTTATTAGTAAACAACACACATCCCTAGCCTTTCCTGACCCTATGACTATGACATTAAGAAAATAAAACAGGCTACAAAAAATGGGTATAAGATAATTTCATTTTTAAGGTAGAATAATTTTCACAGAAAAACTGCATGCTTACGAGATGATTTCTGAAATATGTTATCTTACACATGTATTCTGCATTTTCTTAATTTTTTTTACAATGAATAAATATGCTTTTGTGTTGAAATTCTTACCTTCACTGTATATTAGGGAATAAGGTGACTAGGTCACAGGGTAGAGCCCTCATGAATAGAATTAGTGCCCTTATAAAAGAAATCTGAACCAGGCATCTCGTGTGTATATGGAATCCCGGCACTGGGAGAGACCAAGGCAGAGTTTGAGAATAGTCTGGTCAACATAGTGAGTTGCAGGCCAGCACAGAACAAAATCAAAAACCTACCAAAGAAACAAAATCAAAATAAGAGGCCCAAGAGAGATCCTTTCTCTCACCCACCATGAAGGTGAGATGGAGGTTATCTATCATCCTCCGCTCTACTGGCACCTTGATCTTTGATTTTCCAGCACACAGAATGGTGAGAAGTCAGTTTCTGTTTTATAACTGGCTAATAACAGTCTGTGTCCTGGTATAGCAATCCTAATGCACTTAGACAGTAACAGACAATAACTCATGTTATTTAAAAAGGGCAATTTGTTTCACTGGTCAGAAGGCTCTTCCTGAGATACCCAAATCCAGGTGTTCTGACTGGAATACACTAATTCTCAGCACATCCTGACTTGACGCCTTTGAAGACCTGTCAGGCTGCCTTGGCCTTCCCTGCTGTGGTTCCAAGCCAGGCAGCAGGGCCCATCTCATCTCATCTTGAGAAAACCATTCCCCTCAAACAGCCCTTCCTTCCTGTCTTGCTCAGCCCGCTGATATGACTGCTCCCCCTCACTCCCCACTCTTCCTTGGGCTGCAAACCTCTATCTGGCAATCTTCTTCATCATCTTCACCTTCAACAGAAAGATCAAGAACAGAATTCAGGAAAACCCCGTGGTCCCTCAAAGTGGGAGGAGAGTCACGAGGTCACTCACCCACACTGGCCTCTCCCATGGTGTATGTCTTCCCAGAGCCTGTCTGACCGTAGGCAAAGACAGTGGCATTGAACCCCTCAAAGAAAGCCTCCAGGAGTGGCTGCACACAGGCTTGGTACACAGCCTCTTGCCCAGCGTCTTCTCCCAGCACCACATGGAAGCCAAAGTGGCGGTCTCGTCCCAGCGTGACTTGACCATGTTCAGGCTGCACCTGCAGGCAGCTCTGATGCCCACGCAGCAGCTCCTTGGGCAGCAGTGGACGGACACGCAATGCCACCCTCACTGGGGCCTCCTCAGCTCCCGGCAACCTCTGGGCCTCCAGCCCCATGTTGAGAGAGGACAGCTCTGAGATCTGCAAAGAAAAGGAAAAGTCCTTGCTATCGGCACTTGCACCGCAGGGGCAAGACTCACCTGCAAGTGAGCCGAGCCAGACCACACAGCTCTTAACCTTAGAGCAATCCAGGGAGAGGCAACCAAGTTCAGAACATCATTCAACTTGGCGCCCTGCTGTTGCACAAACCGTTACACAGTATCACATAATAACATCTAACCCCACCTGCTGGCTTATTCTTATTGAACCCCACAAACCCCTGACTGTCCACCTAATACCCCAGGCTTCTTGTTCCAATTGCCCCTTTCCCTGTGACCTCATCTAGAACGGCTTGCAGAACACCACACCAGGGAATTCCCTTCCTTAACAGCCTTTAGGCTTCCCATGGTCTCTTCCACTGCCCACCACTGAAACTACCTGCTGCCCACCCATCTTCTTCAAAGACAACGGATCCTTCAAGATCAAGTCCCCATCATTGTCCTGCCAATCCCATCTCCTAAATATCTCCTGAGATCACTGCTGCTCCCACCCTGTTGCCAAAGCTACAGTCTTGCCATTGACACCCTGAACGATGACTTATGCCCATTTTCCCTCGGTGTCTTAGTCTCTCTGCACCCTCCCACATGGAATTCAGAGCCAGCTTTCAAAACTGCAAATGCAGTTATGACACTCCTGTCTACACTCCCCCCCCCCCAAAAAAAACTTTAAAACGGGCTGCCTATCCTAACCATCTCCCGGCCTCCATGACTTTCTTCATCCTCTTCCCAGCGTCTTCGGGATTACTAAAGCATCTTCATCCATCTAAGCTTAGGCCAGGTCCACCTTCTTCAGAGACAGAAGACTGTCCCCTTCTGACCATCCACCACAGACAGCCCCCTGTGCGCTGCCCCCTTAGCCTCTGCCTACCCAGGCTGCCAAGTTCATCCTGCAGATTAGGAAATGGAAGGGCAAGGATCTGCTTGGTCCTCTTTGAACTGTACCATCAGCATCCAGCGCAAGGTCCACGATTACCTGGCCCACTGCGATAATTATCCAAGCCCCATCCTTACTCCTCCTATCGCATCCTCAGTCTCCAGCCCCGCGCACGGCACTTTCTCATTTTAGTCTTGACTGTTCAGCCTCTGCACTGCTCCCTCATTCATTCGGTCCCTGTTGGGTACCCGGCCCTGGGCACAACTTCGGTAACTGTCTCGCCATACTGTGGGGTCTTCTATATAGCCCCCCTCTGGGCCCCCCAGATGGACTCTCGAGCCCCCGATTATCTTTGGTGCCCCAAAGACAAGTTGACAACTTCACAGGCGCGAGCTGGCTGGTGGGGTGGGGGTGGGGGTGGGGGGCCGGGCCGGGCCCTCCCGGAAAGTTTGCAGAAGTGATTACAAACGCACAGCCGACCCTTGCAGTCAGTTCCTCCCGGGCAGGCCCGCCCACAAACGAACTCGGGGACGGCTAGGGAGCCAGGCCGGGGGTGCTGCTCCGGAGCCTCCCGGGTGCTCCCCGACTCACCCTCCACTCGTGCCCGGCCCACACTCACCTGCTGGGGGCGAGCGCAGTCCCGGGTCGTGCAGTCGGGCTCCCGGCCCCGGCTCGGCGCGCTCCGATGCCGTCATCGGGACCCCCGCCCCCCAAACATCCCTCCCTTCACCCTCAACTCCGCCCGCCCAGCCTCGGGGGGGCGGAGGCGGGAGGCGGGCGGCGCCGCGGAGTCGGTCCGCAGACAGCGCGGGCGGGCGGGCGGGACCTGAGCGATGGGGACCCGGCGGGCCAGTGTCCTCGGGCGCGAGCAGCGGGGCTCCGCGTTGTGGCACCTCCTTGAGTCCCAGAAGTCTCCAGACTGGACACTGGACATCTGTCCTCGGCTCAGAGGCGCACTTCTGTTTTGGCCAAGCCTTTCTCCCTGGGTGGAGGAGTGAGGGGGGCATACATACTTCTCTATTTCCCCATATATATTTTTTTTTATTTAGTTTTTCCTAGTTTAACAAGCATATTGAGTACTTATCCCTGCTTCCCTCCATTTCCCCTCCTTCCCCCACATATATACTTTTAAAGTCCTCAAGTCTAAAACTAAATTTCCTGCATTTTGGAACTTCTGAAGTTGAATTGCATCTTACAGTCACAGTCAAGAGCAATGTGTCTGCAGAAGCGACGCATGGATGTCCATCTCCTGAACGCCACTGTCTCCATCAGGAATGGGCTCGTTGAAATTTCCGTTGAAATTTAACCAAAATCTGGAATCTTGGCGACCACTCACCTGTAGTCCTGGAACTAAGGCGGCTGAGATAGGAGAACTGAGGTGACTTTCAACATCAGCCTGATCTAGGTAGGGAATTTCACTCCAGCCTGGACTACAGAGTAAGACCCTGTCTCAACACAAAAATAAAAACAAAAGCAAAAAATCTGGAAATACAGCTGGGGAGTAGCATACTGGGAGAGAACTTGCCAACACACCAGAAGATAGAACTTGGGTTCTATCCCAAATACTGCAAACGACCACTGCCACCTCTGCACACATATTTATCATTTTAAATAGGACCAGAGAGCTCGGACTCTAATATAGAACTGGCAAATTTTAATTTAGGATGTATACAGAAGATTGCCTGTTACAGATGGGCAACATAATTAAAGGTTGCAGTGCAGACATTGCCAGCTGTCTCCAGATAGATCTGTATTAGCAAACCCTCAGCCTCAAGTAATAGAAACCACAGCTTGAAATGATGGGAATAATAAGGCTGTGTTTAGCTGGTAAACTGAGTATAGGACGGAGGTGGGCTGAGTCAGGCATAACAGTGCGGGGCCCTCTCTTCCCTCTCCTCTCTGTTATCACCTTCAGACACAAAACATCCAGAGGAAGAAGAGAGCACCGTGTGGTGTGGATGAAGAGATCTTTCATTCCGCGTTCTTTTACTTCTCATCTAGCACATGGCTAAGTCTGTTCACATACAAGTTAGTCACTGGCAAAGAGATGACATCACTGTGATCGGCTTGCAATTGGAAAATGTAGACCCAACCACAGTGTTCTCTAATATGCCATAGAGTTGCACTGCTGATCCGGAATATTCTAAGTTAGTTGGAGAAGGCATGGCATAGAGCAGTCTACCACCACGGTCACCAAAGAGATTCATTTAGATTCTAAATGGAAAGAAGACAGTCACAGGTCAGGAAATGGATCAGCAGTTAAAGATCTTGCCATGCAAGCAACAGGACTGTGTTCAGATCCCCAGACCTCATGTAAAAAGCCAGATAGATGGGGTGGTCTATCTGTAATTCTAATTTCAGAAGATGGAAACTGGGAATCCCAGACTAGTCTTATCAGTGAACTCTGGGTTTGATTACAGACACTGTTTCAAAAAGAATAAGGTGGAAGAAGGTGAACTGCAGAATAAGGTGGAAGAATAAGGATGTCAACATCAGGTCTCCACACATGCAAATATGAACACACTCATGCACATACATGCACACACACATGCATCCCTTATACACATACATATGGAGATGAAAAAGGGAAAAAAAAAAGAAGCCAGACACTAAACGAGTGTAAACATAACAAAATGTGATAGCGATTGATGAAACATCACATTTTAGAGAAGTTATGATTATAATTATAATAGCAATTATAGTAATTACGTTATAGAGCAAGTGAAATTAAAGCTGTAAACATTACCGTAAAATTGCAAAAGAATTCTGCATTCTTAGAGCTTGTTGGAACTCCAGTATAAATTCACCAAGAAGTAACCCTTTCCTAGCCCTTTCCTACCTATCCCCAGTGCCCACATGGAAATGGATCCAGTATGCATACCCCTGTGTCCAAATATCAGTCTTCAGCACTCTTTCCCATTAAAAGTGAACGATTCCACATATTGGAGCAAGAACTGAAAAAAAAATTTGTCATAAAAAAAATGTCGACATTATACCTTACTAAGTAGGTGGAGGAAAGGGTGGGGAACTTAAGGTCAACCTCAGCTACATAGCCTGGCTACACGAGACTTGTTCCAAAAAAAAAAAAAAAAAAAAAAAGAGCAAAAAAAGAAAGGAAAGGGGAAGGGAAAGGAAAAAAGAGAGAAAGAGTAAAGGAAGGAAAGGAAAGAAAAAGGGAAATGAAAAACAAGAAAAGAACATTGTGATTCTTTAAAAGTTATTATACCATAAAGTTCCTACCAGTCACTTTATGACAATCTGGGCATAACACAGGCCCATTCTAGGCAGTTAAAGTAAGTTGAATCTGTAGAAATTCCTTTTGCAGAATTTGGCAAGCTGAAAAGCAAACTTTCAGAAGTAGCAAAGACACTCCAGCAAATGGGTAGTGTGCAGTGCCCAAGGAAGACAGTCGGAACTATTGTGGTGCGGTACTGTGTCAATGCTGTGGGGACAGACAAAAAGAATACATGTTTGGAAGCTAGACTTTTGACCAAATGCTAACCAGTAGTAGAAGTCAGATAGAACCTGGTCTGTTGACTCCAACTAGATACAAGAAAGCTATATTCACCCACCAGAGAGTAATAGATCAGAAATTTCCTGTCATATTCCAAGAGAACTCTTAAACTTGTAGTGTTCAGTTAGGGAGAAATTTAAGCTTGAATCAAATATAAAGTTTCACAATCAGTTCTCCACAGTGCTGTAAGCACTGTATTGCTGAGCTATATAGTGGATGGAAAAAGAGAAATGAAATGTGCAAGACGAAACTATGAAAATATTTTTTCCTTCCTCCTGCACACCTCCAAACTGTAGCTGAGGTAGAAGCAGACAACTTCTCTCAGACAGGCCCAGGAGGCAAATCCAAGAGAAAGGGAAGGGAAGGCCTCAGCGATGCTTCTCACAGGGAGAGAAGAAGGGGGCTCAGAGCCAGGAAGGGAGACCACAGCACATATATGTTACAGGTTGGAGCTGTATTTTCTTTTTTCCCCCCCAAAACTTCTTGCTTCAAAAGATTTAAAATTGGGGCTGGAGAGGTGGCTCAGGGGTTAAGCCTCCGCCTTGCAGGCGGAAGGTCCTGAGTTCAGATCCCAGATCCCACGTATAGATAGATGCCAGGCAGAAGCGGGGGCGGCCTGCGCTTCTGGTTCTGGTAGGGCGGAGCCTGTGAATCCCAGGGCAGAAGGAGGTGGAGGTGTCCATGGTGGTTTGTGAATTCGTCCGTGGTTCTACATATACGCAGACACACACACACACACACACACACACACAGACACGCACGCACGTGCACATACACACGCACATGCGCACAGTTGAATAAATAATAATAAAAAAATAAATTAAAAAAAAGATTTAAAATTGAAGGACATTTTACAAAAAGTTGGTAGGAAATAAAACTCCCAAACTATAAATAGAAATGCACCATTACAGAGTCTTTTATAACATACAAAGGCAAAGATATAAAGGGACTGTATGCCATTCAAAATTTTAATTAAATTTACAGTTCCTGGCTATGAAGATCGTATTTCTATGTAAATAAAACTAAGAAAATATTAAAAGAAAACATGAGAGAATATCATGATGATTTCATGATAAGGAATAATTTCTTTATTTTTATCTTATTATTTATTTATTTTAAAGAGGAAAAGAGCAGGTTCATGTGTGCCAAGGTATGGGTGTAGAGGTCAAAAGACAACATTTTTGGAAGTCATTTCTCTCCTTCCACCATGTGGGCCCCAGGAATTGAACTCAGGTCACCAGATTCGTTCATAAGTACTTTTGCCCCTGAACCATTCTGTTGACATAAAAAAGTAATTTTGAAAGCATAACTAGGGACTGGAAAGATGGCTCAGAAGTTAAGCCTCTGCCTTGCAAGCAGAAGGACCTGAGTTTGGATCCCAGATCCTACATAAAAATGCCAGCGATCTGCACTTTTGGCCCTGGAAGGTGGAGCTTGAAAAACCCAGAGGAAAGCAAAAAGGAGGAAGAGCAAGTCAGGATGATTTCCGAACTCATCCTTGGGTCTCTACAGGCACAAACCTTCAATTTCCATATGATATACATAGACACACGCACACACACACAGACACACACACACACACACACACACACACACACACACACAACTAAAATTGCAAACTGTAAAGAAAAATGAAATGATAATTCCACTAAATTTAAATCAAGAACTTACATTCACTGAAAGAAACCATTAAAACTGGAAGTAATAGCCTTAATATGCACATAAGATATGTAAAGAACTTCTAAGAACCAATGAGGAAAAGTAGTTACTGATAGAAAAATGATCAAACATTTTGACTAACATTTTACAGAAAGGGAAATGCAGTTGTTAAATAAACATAATAGACTTTTTTTGGTGGTGTGGTGGTATTTTGTTTAGTTTTGTTTTGTAGTGTTGTAGATGGAACCCCAGGTCTGGGACATGCTAAACAAGTGCCCGTCACTGTGTTGTATCATGTCACCAGCCCAATACACAAAAACATTGCTAATAAGAAAATCAAATCCACACAGAGGTACCGTTTTATGCCAGTTGAATTTACCAAAGGTAAGAAATAGACACTATGCAATGTTAAAAGAATGTTGAATAAAAGAATCATTCACTTGTGAATTGGAAAAATCACTTTTAAAAACTTTTTTAAAATTATTCTTTAATAGTTTTATACACAAATATAATAAAAATTTGGGTCATTTTCATCCCATTTTACCTGAGCCCATCCCACCTCTTATTCCCATTGAAAAATCTTCCAACCAGTTTCCTTCCTACTTTCATAGTGTGTGTGTGTGTGTGTGTGTGTGTGTGTGTGAGTTTTATGCATTTACTAGAGCATGGTATATACACCACGAAGAGCATAGCTCCCTCTGGTGTTTGCCTTGCCTCTTTCCATGATAAAATACTGACAGGCCAAATCTTGTGCACATCTAGTGGAATTCAACACAGCTGCAGTGAGTTCATGGGTGCAGAAGATACTCTCGGCAGCACCCCTCCTCAGCCTTGGCTCATACATTCTTACCCTCTTCCTTGATGTAAAACAGCCACTTCAAAGAAAACTTTATCAATACCCTGTCAGTCAGTCAGTCACACACACACACACAGAGCGAGTGCCCACGCATGCAGGTTTAGGAATCCTACTTTTGTTCCCTAAGCAACTCTTATAAAAATGCCAATTGCCACAAAGTATCATAACCATCCTGGGGGAAATGAACATGTGCTAAAGAGACACTTTCACCCTCGCTTTGGCTACCGGAAGATTGAAACAATGGACTCCAAGAAGTTGGAATTTCTCCAGGAATCTCATACAGGATGAAGGAAAAGCCTGGACTCTGGGGAGCAGCCAGAGAAGGATCTTTTCTCCTAGAGAAAGGTTTACGACTTGTCAAACCACCTGCAAGCTAGGAGACTGTCATGAGCCAATGACGGGTGGGATCACAGCTTGGCCGATTGCTTAGTTATGAATACTTACTGTTTCTATTTAAGTGTAACCGTCATGTGAGTACCCCAAAGATAGACTTAAAGGAATTGCTGAATCTCTTTCCCCTGCTTCCAATGTGCCCACATTGAGTACATCTCTTTTTTCCTGATTTTCTCTAGTTTTTTTCTTTTTTCCATTTATTTACTGCACCCTTGGTAGCGAGTACCTTTACCCACTGTACCATGTGGCTAGTCCTGCTGTTCACTGTTTGCCTCATCAAGGACGGGGGTGGGGGGGTGGGGGGAGCCTGACCTGCTAGATTGCCAAAGCGCAGGCTTTCACCTACTAATTCTGGTAGCAATTTGTGATCATAAGAATGTGGAAACAATTCAAATGTCTACTGTCTGGAGAGCAATGTGACAGAGACTGCAGGTCATTCCTTTTCCTGGGGCCCCTTTCCCTCCTTTCAGAACCCCTGTTTGGGTGGTTTTTTTTTTAACCTAGTTTCACAGCTACTTCAAATTCTTCTTTTTTATTTATTTATTTTATGTGTGTGTGTGTGTGTGTGTGTGTGTGTGTGTGTGTGTGTGTATCAGAGGACACTGTGTGTCCCTGTGGAGGACTAAAGGTGATTTAGGGAATCATCCTGGATTGCTTCTACCTCCTTCTTGCTTCCATCTGGGATTTCCCAGGCTCTGCCCACCAGGGTCGTTTCCTCTTGGTGTTTTTCTGTGGGACCTGGGATCTGAACTCAGGACCTTCTGCTTGTGAGACAGAGTCTTAACTCCTGAGCCATCTCTCCATCCCTTCAAATTCCTCTTAAGCTATGGAGGGCACGTGATTGAGTTCTGCACCGCAGGTTGTAAGCCACAGTGGTCTGAGTTGGAGATGCTTCGGAAATGAGGATAAAGGACAAAATGAACTACTTTTCTGAAGAGGAACCCTGGGCATTCCAGTGTGAACTGGAGGTTATCCCTAGGTCTTGAGCTAAGTGTCCTTCATACCCACCTGCCTAAGAAGACTCATCATCAAAGTTATGCCTCCCAGAACACAGAAGAATCCTTTGTCGAACCCAGAGCCTGGGAAGCAAATTTCTACCATTTAAGGAAGCTACTTCGTCCTTGTTTCTAGCTAAAAATGTGTCTTAAAATAGTGCAGACCAGGCTCAGAGCACCAGAAAGAAACTTTCACAGCTCGTTTCCTGGACTGCCCTATAGTGGCCCCAACACCTCAGACTGGATGAGGCACACGAGCCTGGCCAGCAGGTCTGGGGCCTGCACGTTATCTTCTAGGCTCCATTTTTCAGGGATTGCCCAGGAGGCAACTTCTCAGACCCCCAGAATGCAGTTCCACCAAGAGGTCCCAAAGAACTGTGGAGAAGTGAGTAGTCAGCTAGGCGTATGGTTTCCAGAGCCCCAGAAAGAAACAACATGGGTGGGGGAGGCTCAGGGTGGGCGATGTCACTTCTCCAGCAGGAACCCTGCCGGAGATAGACAAGGCTCTGTCTTCATAGTCCTGCTCCTCAGCTTCTAAAGGCCCCAAGATCCACACCTTTTGTGCTCCAGGAAATATCTGGGCATGGTGCACTTGGGAGGGGTGCACTAGCTATGTTTATGTGTGTGTGTCTACCACCCACTCCATTCTCACCATTTCTGACATCCTCAGACTTCAAAACCATGAATCAAGATAATGTAGCTCATTACTCTGAAGGCCCAGGGTCAATTTCAGGGACCCGTGCTCTTTAGTGTGCAGTACAGCAGGAGCCAAGGAGGTACGCATGGGTCTGAGAGATTCCTGCAGGGACAAGTGTATATGTGGATTGCAAAAGGAATGATTGATGTGTCAGAGTGTGTACATCTTAGTACTTGCAGATAAAAAAACTGAAAAAGAAGGATGAGGTCATTTTATTAATTGCTTTGAGTACAACTGTAAGAGGGTACAGTGGGGCCTGTATCCCACAAAAGGTGTTAACCCCCATGGCTGCTGTTCCCCTCCCCTCTGCTACCGCTTTGTGGCCCGGGAGCTGCTATAGCCTGGGATGGGGCCACGCCCTCCTCTCCTTTAGCCCTGCACCTCATTTCCCATCAGAGGGTGAAGCAGGGATGCTCTGGGGGTCACTGAGCCTACTTGGAGAGAGAGGCAAGCTCTGTTGACACAGGTCTTTCCTCAGGCCACAAGGTTTGGGCTGGTAGCCCGGGACCATCACGCTGCCTTATTAAATAAAGATTCTGGAAAAAAAAAAAAAACTGAAAAAAAAATAGGGTTTCATTTGGAAAGCTACTTGAGGCCATCAATGTTTAAAATGCATATATTATTTTATTCATCATGTCATAATGTAATGGCTATGAATTATAATTTTTATAGGTATATACCCAGATGTGTGTGAGTACATGCTCTACATCTGAGTTACATTCCCAACCTTACTGTTTACAACAGCAAAAATATTTTAAAATATTTGAAACAAGCTGAAGGTGCATCGTTAGCGAGCTAATTACAGCAAATATGGTGTCCATATTATGGATGACTTACCATTTTTTTAAAACATTTTCAAAATTTATTTATTTATTTGTGTCTGCATGTATCAGAGAGCACTGTGTGTGTGCCTGTGAAGGCCCAAGGGTGACTTTCAGTAATCTTCTAGATTCTACCTCTTTTTGCTTTGGGACTTCCTAGGCTCTGCCTTCCAGAGCCAGAAATATAGATCGGTGCCTTTTCTGCCTGGCATTTTTACATGGGATCCAAGATCTGAACTTAGGTCCTTCTGCTTTCAAAGAATAGTCTTAACCCTGAGCCATCTCTCCAGCCCAAGAGGGCTTACCATTAAAAAGACCAAGGAGGACTTATGATAATGTACACAAAGACTGCTAGAATGTATAGTTACATGGCAAAAGCCAGGGAGCACACCATTTACAGTTAGTATAAGCAATGGTAGGTGTTTGTACACTTTCATTCGTCTGCACATAGCCTATAACTAGAAGAAATCTGAAACATGGTTGTTTCTAGAAAGAACTAAGGAATTCATGGAGGAAAAAACATGCTTTATAATGTTTGAATTTTCAAATATACTTAAGGGTTTCTTAGATTGACCATGTATTAACGGTTCCAAAATAGGGTTTGGAATGAACAGATGCTTATAGAGTCTGTCTATATGGCCTATATACTATGCACTATATCAAGCAAAAGTTTATCATTGTCCCCTAGCATTCAGGGTGTCAGCATTTAAGAGTAACTATCCAGGTGGAAGGCAGGAATGTCGCAATGGAAATGTGATTATGAGCAAAAAGGCAGCACCACAGAGGACAGTGTGTGGGGGAGGGCCGGGGTTCAAACTGTGGAACTATGACAAATAAGCACAAGAGAACTTTTGCGCCTGATTGTTGTCCTTTCAAAGTTGCCTGCTGAGAGCTAGATAATCTGAGCTCAGTGCTAAAAATGCATCAAAGATTCCTGACAAGTGGAGTGTACTGGCCTACCTTGCATTAGAGAGGAGACCAGCCTGGGATACACAGGAAGACTTTTTCAACTTTAGAAACGGCCTAGGTGTCTAGTTCAGAAGTTAGAAGTTTGACTAGTACGCAGAAGGCCCTGCGTGCCCTGGGCACGTGCCTGGGATTCCAGCACTCAGAAGACCAGAGATCAACTGGAGTATGGAGTCTGAGGCAAGCCTGGGCTGCATGAGACTCTGTCTCAACACAGAGAAAGGGAGGGGACAGACAGAGGGAGTGTCGAGTGGTCCGATATTCTTTGATAACAAATATTCGTTCACATGGAAAGGATCTGAATTTGTGAATCAGTCAAGTATCATTTGGTCACAAGTTTGGCTAAGAAAGTGAGAGATCAAGTTAAGCGATTGTTCTTTTAGGGGAAAGAAAACCATATAATCAAAGATGACTTGGTGCCCCTTAAAAACTGGCTGTGCCGGTCAAGCCCCACGAGGATGCTTTCACAAATACGATGTGCGCCTTGACAGCATCACTGGGGATGCGGCTCGGGCGCCCAAGGGCCCACTTGGAAGTTTGGCTGTTTTTTGGGGAGACACCGGCCTGGGCCGGGAGGGGCGCCCGGGGCCGGCGGGGCTCAGCTCTTCTTGCGCAGCTGGTTGTACTGCGCGCGGGCCAGGATGGGCTCCATGACGCTGGGCCGGAAGAAGCTGTCGCTGACCCTGCGCGTGGGCTTCTCGCGGGGCATGGCCAGCAAGCCGGGGCGCGCGGCCAACGCCTCCGCCTTGTCGTCCAGCCCCGGGCAGGAGGGCGCGCTGAGGCCGCGCACGCTGCGCAGCGCCCCGCGGGGCTGCCCGGGGCGTGGCGCCGGCTCCGGGCTGGCGGGCGGAGCCCCGGACCCCCTGCGCTCCGCCTCGGAGGGCGGGTTGTCGATGTCCCGGAATTCGCTCTCGGGCTCCATCAGTGACAACCTGGGAAGCTGAGAACAGACGTCGGCGTTAGAGCTTCCTCTGGATGTTCAGCCCTGTCCTTGGGCCCCTCTTAGGGCCCTTGGTGTACTTCCCCGAGAGCGGCCGTTACAGGGCATAGGCTAGAATGGGGGCACATCGAGGAGACCTCGAAGGCCTTAAGGACTGGGGCCACCTCTGAGGTTAGAAATTTTGCGGGCACAGGTCCCTCAGGTAACGCCTAAAGTTTCTACTCCTCTGGGTCTTTTCCAGGGGCACCAGCCAGGGAAGACCAATGGCTTTCCTAACTCTTGGGCTTAGAGCTATAGGCTTAGGGATGAGGTAGGATCAAGTCCCAAAATGAATATGCCAGCGTCGAGCCCCCTGGCATGCTGCTTGGTGCCAGTCAGTGAGTGTTTCTACTCCTGACCAACTCTAGGGACGCCTCTTCTGACTAGCTCTCTCAACTGCCCGACCTGTAACTTCCATTGGAGAATGTCAAAGGGACTCACAGAGGGTTGACATTAGTGTCTCTTGGATTTTTCCTGCTGGTGACAGAATTGATTCTAGGCCAACCACTGTCCCTGGAATGAACTTCTCAAGGTGCCCTGGCAAGCAAACCCACCAGGCCTTTCAGTTGGGAGCTAAGGGGAGAGGACTGAGCTACTAGGGGAATCTCTCCCCCCCACCCCTTCCCCCTCCCCCACCAAAAGCCAGGTGTTCTTCATGAGCAAGTGGGAGGACTGCAGGGGAAAGGTCTGAGGCCAGGGTAAGGGCACTCCAGGGTGGGAAAGTCCACTGTGTCAGAATGTTGCAGGCATTAAGAATTGTTAAGCATCTCTGTAGGACCTGGGCAAGGTGAGGGTATAGCTCCTCCTCCAATCGAAATCTACCTCATCTGTCCCGCCCACCCCTTGGGAGAAGGAAGGAGGGTTGCCCTGGGACTAGACTCACCGGCACATAGTGTACCACTGTGTCCACCACGTTGTCTGTGACACCCTTCAGGGCATCAGAGAGCGACATAGCCCTCCCCTTGGTGGAGGAGACAGCACGGGCTGGTGTGAGGTGCAGTATCCTTCCTGCCGTGCCCAGCACAGCCATAGGTGCCCATGTCACTGCTGAGATGGTGCTCCGGAGGGTCTTCTGCAGGGTGTGTGCCACACCACCCAGGAGGCCTTGTGGGCTGGGCATGGCTGTTACCTGGAAGCCGGAGACCCGTCAGCCTTTCCCACAGCACCGCCCCTGAGCCTTCCCCTTGCCACCAGCCCCAGAGCTAGAGGGGAAGGAATGTGGACATGAATTTGAAGAAAAACAAAAAAAAAAAAAAACAGGGTTGTCTGTGTGGCCTTGAACAAGTCACTTCTCTCTGAACCTCATTCTCTTCATCTGCACAATGGGGCACAATCCCTACCCTACCTGTTTTATGGGAAGATTGTGGAGTCAGACGAAAGAGTAACATGAAAATACTTCACAGCCTTTGATTTGGGGGGAGGCTGGGGACAAAGGTATTATTCCGTCATGTGCCTCAGTTTCTGACCCCCTGTGTCTGAGAGGCCTCCCTCACCTCACTCAGCGTGTTGTCCTCAGCCTCTGATTCTTCCTCCTCGTCCTCTTCTGTCTCCTCACCTTCTGTGTCCATCTGGTCATCGTGGTTTTCCTCCTGGGAGGCTGCCAGGTTGTGCAGCCAGGGTACCCGAACCTCGCTTTGCCGTCGGGACACCACCTGCATGGCTGCTGACGCGCCCCACTGTGCCAGGCTGCTCTGAAGGGGGACAGCAGCAGCTGTTGGCTCGATAGTCCTGCTAAAAGCCTGGAGTCCCTTACCACAGGGGCAGGGGTGGGAGCTAGGGGGACCCACAGGTATTTACTGAGTTATAGCTTATCATTGACAAGTTTATATCTTTATCATAGAGCTGCATGAACATTTTACGTGTGTATGTAATGATATGTGTGCACGTGGGGGGGGGTTATGTCATGGCATTCATGTGAAAACCAGAGAACTGTTCTCTTTTCTCTGTGGGTTCTGGGTATAGAACTCAGGTTTGTGCACCATTGCCTTTACCTGCTGGGCCATCTCGCCAGCCTCTTTATGAATATTATAAGCACTCACCTGTGTAACTATAGCCAGTTAAGACAGAGACTTTCAATGCCCCAGAAGACCCCTCCTCACAATCCCCGAAGAGGGACTACCATTCAGACCTTTATCACCTGCATTCATGATGTGCTTTTGTCTTTTTATTCCTACTAGAATGGAACCCAGGGCCTCCACCTTGCTAAGCACACACTTCCACTGAGTCACACTCCAACCTCTGTGCCTAATTTTGAAGTTCATACAAAGGGACTACACAACAAGTACAAATTCGGGAGCAATTTCTTTAGTTCAGCATTATGGCCTGAGAGTCAGCTTTTCTGATACAGCGAAAAGTATCTCTTCCTTTTCTTCTGCGTAACAGTCCCTCTGTGAACTCACTACCACTTACCCATTCTACTGTGGGTAGACTGCATGCTTTCTTCCTGTCTAGGTTTTCTGAAGCTGGGTCTCATGTATAGCCCTGGCTGGCCTGGAACTCACTATGTAGATTAGGCTGGTCTTGAACTTATGGCGATCCTCCCTTCTCTACCTCTCAAGGACTGGAATCACAGGACTGAGCCACTATGCCAGTTTTGTTTTGGTAGTTGATTAAGGAGAAAGCTCATATGAACTGGTGGGTTTCTTTTTGTTGTTATGACAGAGTCTTGCTATGTTGTCTGGGATGATTTAGAATGAGTCATTCTCCAACTGCAGTATCTTCAGCAGTGGGATTACAGGCATACATCAGCTTGACAGGAGTATTTCAAAATGTCTTTGGGAGGCTGCGGGTGTAGCTCAGTTGGTATAGTGCTTGCCTAGCATGCACAAAGAACCATATAAAATTAGGTGTGGTGGCCCATGCCTGAAATCCCAGCACTTTGGATGTGGAAGATCAAGATCATCCTCCACTACATAGGAGAGTTCAAGGCCAAACTGGGCTACATGAGACCCCTATCTCAAATGAAAAGAAGAGAGAGAGAGACAGAAAGAGAGAGACAGACAGAAAGAGAGAGAGAGACAGAGAGACAGAGACAGAGAGCCAAGCCTAATCACCCACAGGGAGAGAGAGACAGCTTGCAGAGTTGTGAATCAGGAGACCCTAGAAGGGAAATTTAGAAACCTATGTACAGTCAGGGACAAGTTTGCTAAACAAGTTTGTATTTGATTACTTAAGGACGACACGTCATACTGCTTGGATAGCAGAGGGAAGATGAGAGGCCACAATAAGAGGTCCATGTGTGAGGATGAAGGTTGGGCAGACCAGAAGAAAGAATGGGAGAGATGGAAATGGATTGGGGTGGGGGTTGGACCATCCTTAACAAGATAGCCCTGCCCTCAACTCTCTCCCTCTGTGGTTTGGACAAGAGGGGCCACCACTCTTAAGGTCTCTGTGTCTAGACCTCTAGTTTCCATCCAGCTTGTCAGAATTCCCAGGACAGGAGGAACAAGGGGACCCACAAAGCAGGAGCCACAGAGCTGTGAGCAGATACTCACCAGGGGAGCCACCCCTGGGATCCACATGGCCACAGAGTGGCCCCGCTTCAGTGCCCAGGCTGTGGTCTGCATGGTGTGTCGGGACAGGGTGTCGGCCAGGGCCCCAACCCTGCTGATGAGGCTTCCCTTGGCCTTGGGAGCTTTCTGAGTCCGCTGGCGTCCAGAAGCAGGAGCTACATAAAGATTTGGAGAAGGATGGAAAAATTGATTAGGGGGGTAGGAGGGACTAGGTTGGAAAACAGTCTTTCTGCTTTTACCACGAACCTGATGGTGATATGTGAGTCACTTTCTCTGGGACAAGGGGTACTAAATGATTATGGAGCCCTCTGAAGATTCTGAGGGCCCTTCTCTATCCCAGAGCAGAACTTGGGGTAGCCCACCGCCAGTCTTCATGGCAAATACCTGACTCCTCCTTGGCTGGCGGGAGGAGGAACTCTACCACCTTCTCAATGCCGCCCAGGGCCAGGTCAGCCCCTCCAGAGGCCAGGCGGCCAACTCGGGTGTTGGCAGCATATTCCGCAGTGTCTTTGGCCATCCCCAGAGCAAGCTCACAGCCCGCCAGAGTGGCCCCCAAGACTTTGTCTGAAGTGCTTGCGATGGGCACGCTGATGCTGTTCCTGGCGCTGCGAAGGCGGGTGGAGATGGTGCCCTTCAGCTCAGAGGCGATCTGGAAGGTGTTGAGGAGACAGCCAGCTGTGTGGGTTTTCTTGAAGGACCTTGGAAGGCCCCCCTCAGAGCATCAGGGCCCCCGGCCAGTTCCCTATAAAGCCTCATTTAAAGCCCAGAGGTTAGGCATGGTGGTATACACATCTGTAAATCCCAGAACAGGTGAGGCTGAGGCAGGAGGATTTCCCTGAGTTTGAGGATAACCTTGGCTACATGATGAGTTTTAGGTCAGCCTGGACTACAGCAGTAAAACCTGTTTCCAAAGAACAAAATAAATGAAAACAAAGGCCCAAAGTACTGGCAGGAATCTATGGGAAAAGGAAAGGGTCCTCACTTGCTTTGACAGTGGCGGGGCTCCTGCTTCACTATGCCGCTAGCTGTCAAGATCCTTTCCATCCCGTGAGGACCACCCAAAGCCTGTCTGGACACCCTCATGCCCATGAGGTTCCCCACGTTCCCAAATTCCTGTCCTGCTTCCTCTGTCCTTCCCTTGCCAGGCTGCTCATGTTTTTCCCACATTCATACTGGTTGACTGACTGGTCTTTTCTTAAAGACTCAGTTGTATACTGAGTAATTTGCCCTCTTCCTCAGGATAGTCTGGGAGCTCCTTTGAGATAAGGATGTGTTGTTCTTTATATAGTGAAGATAACCATCCCCAACCCCAAGGATTAAGTGAGAGAGCCCCCACGAAGCCCATGTTATTATTTTTTAAAATATTTAATTTAGTGTGTGTGCATGTATGCATATGTGTGTGTGTGTGTGTGTGTGTGTGTGTGTGTGTGTGTGTGTGGTACTGTGTGTCCCTATGGAGGACCAAGGGTGACTTCTGGAATCATGCTGGATTGCTTCTACTTCCTTCTTGCTTCTCTCTGTGATTTCCCAGGCTCCATCCACCAGGGCCGGAAGTGCAGGCTACCACTATTTCTGCCAGGCGTTTTTACGTGGGAGCTGGGATCTGAACTTAGCACCCTCTGCTTGCAAGACAGAGCCTTTACCCCTGAGCCGTCTCTCCAGCCTTGAAGCCCCTGTGCTCACAGGCAAGGACAGGAATCAGGAGAGATTTATGGGATAAATAGGCAGTCAGTCAGTGACCTGGATGAGGTCAGAACCTGAAGCTTATTGCCCCCAAAGCACCTAATATAGGCCTTATCAAAGCCACAGCTGGATAAGTGTCTGGCCAGGAAAAGAGACGTGTTAAATGCCATGGTCCATAAAGGACTGGATCCTAAAGATGTGAGAGTGTCATCTTCAGTTCCCAGTGAATGTGACCCACAATCTTGGGCAGCTGTTGTTATCAAGTGGCCCAGTACAGGTACGCAGAACCCGGATCTCAGAGCCCAGACATCAGCAGGCTGTACAATCATGGGAAAGCTGTCTTGGGGGTGAGACTTGTCCTCTCTTGAGGACCACATCATGCTCCTATCTGAGCTAGTCTGGAGGCACGTGCTTGCTTTCCCAGACACCCTGACTCCACCTGGCTCCACATACAGAGGAGGAAGGCTTACATGCCTAAGAGGGCACTCATCCCACGAACCCACAAACACTCTCATTCCTGAGAGTAGGTCATGACAGAGTGTGAGGAGCACCAGGGAGAGAGGAGACTCACCTTTTCTGGAGGGTACTGCAGGGCTGGGATCTTTTCTTCCAGGTGGTCCAGGCCTCTGCAGGCCAGCTCATTGGCAGCTGTGACTTTAAGAGAAGAGCCATGCTGGAGTGAGTGAGCCCCGCCCTCTCCTTCATGAACTAGCTGTGGTCTCTGTGCTGAGAACCTGCCTCAGGCAGCAGGTCCTCAGCCCTGTTGCCTCTGCAGACATCAGGGACCTGAAACCCCTTACTATGTTTAGCCCCCCCCCATACAATGCCTATGATTCCTGGAGACCAAAGTCATTTGTGTGTTGCTGAGAGCTACATTTGAAGCCTCACGCATGTGTCTGCACAGCTCGTGGCTTCGGCACCGCGGCCTCTGCCCTTGTGAAGTGGGAACTCTTGGTGCCTCTCTGGCAGGGTCATAGTAGGTAGTGACGGCAGCTATGTGAACTGCCACCAAATCCTGTTCCCTCACTCCTTGCAGACGTGAAGAAGAGGAAGAGCCCAGGTGTGAGTGGGAGGCAGGTATCATAGGGCCCTGGTAGGGAAGGGCCCAGACCTGTTTAGTCCTGGGTACGACTAACTCTAATCACGGCTGGTGCAGTTCCAGATGGTCCCTAGCCCTGGTTTTGAACCACCATGTGTTGAGATGATTGACAGTTGAAGGGAGTCACAGGGAAGAACTACTGCTAGGGAGCAGGAAGGCTCCAGAGGATGCAAGAGCTTCGTGACGATATTGACCAGGAAGACAGAGGCTCTGTGTTGCTGGTCATGAAGGTTTCAAGTGGTTTCAAGTTTAAGGAGTGCTTTTAAATACTCTTTCAGAGTTCCTTCCAGCAGTACATGCCTCTGGTGACTCGGCTGTCTTCTGACTGGACAGGATGATGCGAGTATTTAAGAGGCTTACCAGGAGCTAGCCTAGGGTCTGTGGTATTTTCACGTCTCCGTCCTGTCCTGTCTGCTGGGAGGAATCCTCACCTACCCACAATTCTCTGTTAGTATGGTAGAAGATGCTGGACTTCTCTGTGCTGTAGAGAACTCCCCTAGGTCTGTCACTTGGAGATCCTGTTTTCCTATGGGCCAGAACATACCCTAGTCTTCCTCAAGAGCCTTGGCCTGTAGCTCTCTGCTGCCCTCCCCTGTCATGAGCTAGAATCAGCAGCAGCTGCTGGGCGAGTTGGCCTTCAACTCTGTTGGCCCAACTGCTTCTTTCCTTGCTCTAAGTTTTTGTGCCTGACTCTGCTAGTCCTTGCTGCTGCTTCTGGATTTGGAGCTAGGGTGGGTTTGGTCCACCATCATCCCTACTGCCCACATCTCCCCTGACTCCCCAAATTCTTTGACCCGTCATTGTCAGCCTAGGACACCCTCGGCTAGAATACATATACGAAGCACGCACACATGCAAGAGATCTATATCCAAGCCTCTGTTTCTACAGATAAGAAGGCTGCCAGGTGGGATATAGGCAGCAAGGGAGACAGACAGACAGACAGACAGGCAAGTGATCCGATGATCGGACGTGCTGACAGAGAAGCAAGCAGTCAGTGAGATTCAGAGCTAACAAATGCCCTGAGGACTCACACTGCGTGGACAGCCTTCGGACCACCGGCTCCATGCTCCAGGCTGCCAGATTGCTGGCACCTTGCACGCCCTTCTCATAGGCATTGCACACGGATGCCACCAGCGGGTGGGCTTCCTTGGTGCTGGTGTAGGTCTTCTGGAAACACTCACACGTGCCGCTCACCACCGGCAGCTGCAGAACTCGATGTAGCACGTTCTCCTGCTCCTGCAGTGAGGCAGCACATTCAAGTCCCCCTCCCATGCCTTTCGGGAAGGCGACCCCAAGATCACGCACCCCACTAGCAAGGATAACCAGAATCAAAGAAATCTGGAAGGAACCAAGGCCAAGAGATCTCCAGGTACCCCAGATGGTCCCTAGTCATGGGAGCATGGCGGAGCCCACAGGGCAAGTGGGAACCAGCCAGCCAGCCATGCCCTCCTGGTCTCCACTCTGGAGAGCTCCGAAGGCAATTGCTCTTCTCCCTCACCAGTTTACCACTCCTCTTAAATTGAATGTTAGTGACCCTGTTGAGAATTTTAGTTCATCTTTGATTGTGGTTTTATCTAAATGTTTTCTTCTTCTGAGATCTGTGTCTAAGGATTCTGGACCACTGCCAAATATGTTCTCCCATTTGATGGAATACCACTCTCTAGTCATTACTTCCTCTGTAAAACATCTCCTGGTTCTCTCTCTCTCTCTCTCTCTCTCTCTCTTTCTTTCTCTCTCTCTCTCTCTCTCTCTCTCTCTATCTATCTATCTATCTCTCTTCCAAACATGGTCTCTTGTAGCTCAGACTTTCTGTGTAGCTGAGGATAATCTTGAACACCTGATTCTCCTGCCTCCACCTGTCCTGTGCTGCCGCGCAAGGCTTCTGACTCTCCTCTCATGCGCTAGGCTGTTGCTGTCCCTGTGCTGTCTCTTCACTGTCACCCCCTGTGTGTCCCCCAATAGAATGTCATAAGCCTGACCCGGGAATGTTAGCTGCACCTTGTAGAATGTATCAGTTAAGCTCTGCGGAGGTGCCTGGGATTGTGGAATCCAGGCACCCAGACCTCTGCAACAAGAACTCTTCCCGAATGCCTCTGCTAGGCTTGTATTTAGATGTCTCACTAGGTAACCAAGGCTGCCTTTAACTCCTGATCCCTCTGCCTCTACCTCGAAAGAGCTAGGATTAGAGGAATGTTCCCCCACACCCCCCACAATCCCCTATACCCCTCGTCTGGCTGTTTTCAAGGCAAATTTGAAAAGGTGTATCTGAGATTTGGTTCTAGATAACCCAAGGTGGGGCACTAATGAGGCGAGAATGAAGCCGACCAGCCCAATTCATGGTCACTGGTGTTCACCAAGGATATCTGGGCCTCATACTCCTCTGCCTAGTCTTACAAATGTTAGAAACATATAAAAGTAACCTGAACAAACTCTTAAGGTCTGTCTCCAGCTCTAGGTAGCTCTACATGTGCCCCAGGGCAGAACCTCCAGGAATGCAGAGGACCTGGCCTGCTCTCTTTGCAGGAGGCTGAGTTGGCAGGACCACCAAGGACACCCACTTGGCCACAGGACACAACAGGCCACAGTATTTTAGCTTTTTCTCCCACAGGCAAGTTGGAGATCAGAATGATTAAATGATCATGAGTATGTATAAGGGAACATATTCTTAACATTTTAAACATAGTCTTCTAGATATGGGACAGATCCATCAGCTGTTGTCAGGAAGGCTTAACTTTTCTTGTGACCATTTTTCACCTCTCTGTGTTTTCTGATTACTACAAAACAGCACATTGATCCCTAGAAAAAAGTTAGTTAAACCCTAAATTGGAAGGAGATGGATCTCCTATGATTCACATCCTAAGTTTCACTAACTACTTGAATCATGTTCAGAGCAGAGCGGTTGTGGAAAAGGCACCCAGTACACACAAAAGTATCAAAGTCACTTGATACTTGGTATAAACCAGACCAAAGATAAACGCTGGACATCCAATTTGTTCTCACTGAGGGCAGCACAGGCTGTGCCCTGGGAGGTACTAGTTACAGAATGAATGATGCCAGAGCCGCAGAATTCACGGGCTCTGTGTGGAATATACATTCCCATGGGTGGTAGGTTAGGATGTATTAGCTCCCCTCCTTTGTTCTTCTTCATTCCCCAGCCAGTGTTTCTGTCCTGTTCTCCACAGCACTTAGTTTTGGAGGGGGGGGTCTTTTCTTTTTCACGACTGCTCCAAGGACCCCTTGGAAAGCAGTGAGGGCAGAAATAATTGAATATAGTCAATGAGTTAGAATTGTAATGTACACATAACTTGCTCCACATCTCCAGGACTCTCCCACCCTGCTCCTTCCCCCCACCCCCTTGGTTGCCCATATGCCGTCCCATTCGCCAGGTTACTTACAGGGAGGTCTCCGTCCAGCAGGACTGGGCCCTTGTTCACCGCCATCCTCACTGTTTGCCCTGCAAAGCAGAGCTCCAGGGGTATCAGAAGCCTGAAGGCCCTTGGGCAGCAGGGCTGTTCATTCCCCACCTCTCATGGTCACCCACCAGCTCTGGGCTGCCAAGAGCTTAGCTGCCCTCTTACACAGCTCTAGGGTGGAGGGTGAATGCAATACACAGAGCCACCCCCTAGAGTCTCAAAGCAATAAGTTCTCCCAAGTCTTCTGGTCAAGACTGATACCTCGTATAAGATATCAGGATTAAAAAAAAATGAGACATGCAGGTAACCACAGATAGAAGATTTTAGAGAAAGTCTAGAGTTTTTAAAGGAAGATGCAAAATGACAAAAGAACATCTTGGGTGACCTTTTTCTTAGGATAAAACTCTAGCTAATTCCCGTTTTCCTCAGTGCTTACCCAGGTTAAGTAGTCACTCAAAACAAAAGCTCAACATCAAAAAGCTAGCTGTGTTCTAGTCAAGCCAGAGGCCCCGGAGTAGCCACTCTATATTCCTGGTCTTTCGTACTTGATCTTTCCCTCGGAGGTTTCCCTGAAGATCTCTTCATCCCCAGAAAATTCCCAAGAGGACTTTTCCCACAACTCCTTCCTATTAGTGCTCATGAGCAAGCCAGGTAAGGCAGCCGCCCCAGGACCCCACACTCACTGTAGCTGACGGCTGCCTCAGTCTCAGAGAGCCAGGCTGCAGAGCGTCTCCTCGGCAGACGCACTTGCAGCCACTCCAAGGATTCTTGGGCAATGCTTCTCAAGCTCCCAGCTGGAGGAGGGCGAGGGGAAGAGAAAAGCGGGCTGGTCAGTTGCCATGGTTATCTGACCCAGAGTGTCCCCTGGGTTCATCCTGACTTCTATCAGGACATTGAGCCAATAAAGAGGTGGCTCGTGGAGCTTGCAGGAGGCCCAGACTCCAAAGATTTACTGTGCCAAAGCCATAAAACATTAGTCTCTATTTTTGGCCCTTGGTTGGCAAAGACTGCTTTCCATAGAAAAGGCATTGGGACATCTGTCAGTTAACTACTAAACTCTAAAATTACTTTTAATTCTGTGATCTTTGGTCCCTTTCTTCAGAGGGTTCCATGAGTCAGTTTTCAACACTTCTCCAATTCTTTCTTACTTGCAAACAAGGGCAAATATTGAGCAGTATAGTTTAAACCAAGATAGGAATGGGGTTCTCCTTAATGTCTTTGCTATGGAGACTAATTGCTCTGGGAGAAGACAAGACAAAGCTAGGAGTCAAGACCCGAGCAGCCTGGGCTTTGAAGGAGTAATTTCAGCTTCTGTAAATTCCTAGAGTTCAAGAAAACACATTGAAGCCTGGTTTGGTGACACATTACCAGCAAATCCAAGCACTCAGAACGCTGAGGCAGAAGGATGGAGATTTGGAGGCCTGAACTATACCTCCTTCACAGTGAGATTTTTGCCTCTAAACCCTCTGGCTAGAGATGTAGAATGGTGGTAGAATACTTGCCAAGCATGGTCAAGACTCTAGGCTTGATCTCTAGCCCCAAGAAAGGGAGGGAGGGAGAGAAGAGGAGACAGACAGAAGGAAAGAAGAAAAGAAGGAAGGAAGGAAGGAAGAAAGGAAGGAAAAGGAGGAAAAGAAAGAGAGAAGGAGGAAAAGAAAGAAGTAGATAGAGAAGGAAGAGGGAGGAAAAGAAGGAGGAAGAAGAGGGAAGGAAAACATGTTCAGCTTTACTGACTTAAGATACTGATAACAAGAGTAGTGGAAGAACCAACTGGACTTTGTTCTTTGAAGTCTGAAGAAGTAACAGGGTTGATACGGTTTTACCAACAACACCCAGACAACCAAAGTCCTCCACAAGGACTCAAGCCCAAGCCCAAGTTCTTCTTCCTTTTTTTTAAAAAAAAAGGTTAACTTTATTCTAAATTATATTAACCATGAGTTTATCTCTTCTTACCCTTCTGTTCTTTCCTCCCACCCATATTCCTCCCTCTCCCACCATCTCCCTACATGTGCAACTGGGTTATCTCTAAGGTGCCTGCACTAGTTAGTGCTTAGGAACCTGTCAGGGCGCAAAACCAGTGGGTAAACTGTAGAATATAGAGATTTCCCGTCTCTTTTGTTTAGCACCAGTCCCATACAGTCCCTCAGGGTAGCGTCATTTCTGACAGGATCTTCTCTGTTCCATTGCAGAGCGTTGTTAGGCCAACTGTTGTAGAGATCTAGTTAAAGTCCCTATTCCAAACCTAGGTTCTCATTGCTTACTTCAAAGCTTATAAGACACGGTGGTGCAAGCCCATATCTTCAGACTGCCTAGGAAGGGCCTCTTAATTAAAATAGCCTTGTATTTAGTCAACCAGCATGTTGATCCTGCTAAGTTATACACTGTGAGCAACAGGATAGAGTCCCTGGGTAGGGGAAAACAGAGAAAGATAGATCCTTGATAATAAAATCTAGCTGCAAGTCAGGGAATAAGAATCCAGAAAAGGGATGGAGAAATGGTTCAAGGATTAAAGTCTTTGCCTGGAAAGCCAAGCCTGAACCTGAGTTCAGATCCCCAGATCGTAAGAGTGACGGGCAGAAATGGTGGCGACCTATAATTCCTGGGAAACCCAGAGCAAAGCAATTGGGAGGCAGAACAATTCAGGATGATTCCTGATTTCACCCTTGTTCTTCCACAGGCATACACATTCAAGTGCGCGCACACTCACACACACACACACACACACACACACACACACACACACATACACAGAGTAGTTCAATAGTGACTTGTAAAATATGAGGGCAACTAATTGCTTTCTAATTAGTATTGGTACTCGATTCATGGCAGGGAACACATATCTGGTAACCAAGCCAAAAACTCGTGAATAGAGAGACACAGATTCTAAGTGGAAACAGACTTCTTAGCTACAAATACTTGGTTGTAAACTACCATCTAAACACTTATCATTATATTCTTAGATCAAAGAAGCATTCTGTACTCAACCAAGAAGTACCCCTATGTAATGGAAGATGTATAATGTAGAGAACCACACTTGGTCAAAATATAAAGTAAAAGTTACTGTGGATGGTTCAGCCTTAATCAGGACATTTAATTACCCCCTATTAAATAAATCTGAACTTCACAAGAAACTTCCCAAGAAAAAAGTTAAACCCTATCCCATGGCTTACAGAAAAGGGAGTGGTAAGAATATAAGAGTCTGAGAATGGGAGAGATATTGTCAGATAGTAGCCACTGTTCATATCAGGGCCGCCATATCTAAGGGCTCAGTGCAGCAATGTCTACTGGTAAATGCCAGCGTTTACAGTAACATGGGGGCTCTGAAAAGGGTGCGACAGGAATGGGCACCAGGCAGGGACTAGAGGGATCTCAGGCAGCCCGTCATGAGACTGTACTGGGACAAGTTTATTCTCAGCTAGACTGCTTGTAAGTGTTTCACATAGGGAATCATCTGGAATCAGTGACTTTAAAGATTATAACAAGGAATAGCAAACTCTCATGGGAAAAAAAGACACAAAGGTGAATAGGAAGGTGTGCAAGGAAATACATAGACATCAGCAATCCTAAACAGTCAACAACTGCAACAGGGAAGGTGCAAGGGAGTTCATAAAGACATATGTCATTCATTGCATTCTCAGATGGTCAGTGATTGTATACAGTTAACAGTATTTAAAAAGACACATCTTCTGCCATAATGCTGGGAACAATGTTTTAGGGAAAAAGCATGTTGAGCTGTGTGGTATCCATCTTCCCATTCTGAGATTAGATCACAGGACAAATAGCAGACATTGGAAAGGCCAAAGAGGCAGGAAATAAGTCTCCGCTGCTGTTTGTTTTACACCAGCCTGATCTATACCCAAAGGAGTCCTGGAAAGGCCAGCTACAGCCCCTGCATCTACTTCTACCAGACCTTCACAATAAGCTGGCCTGTCAACATTTTGCCACAGAGGAGGGAAAATCCCAGTAGATGCGACACTACTTGAGAGACTGTATGGAACTGGTGCTGCATAGGAGAGAGGGAGTTTCTTTGATGCTTTACCCATGGGTGGGCCATTCATGTCTTAGTGAGTACCCGGCCACTTGCCAGTTCTGGCGTCCTGGATGGGACCCAGTGAATCACACATGCAGTGGAATGTGGGAACAGGAGGGAGACTAGTTAGAGATGAGAATATATGGGGTGGAATGGCAAGAGGGTTAAGGGTGGGCAGCGGGGGATGAAAACATGTAAATTTGTTGTTAATATAATTTAAAAAACTAAAAGTTATCAAAGGAAAAAAAGAAGACCATAAAAAATAGGAAAGGGAGTAGACAGGAAGAGGGAACTTTCACAAGGAATAATAAATACACAATGCATTTAATTCTTAGCAATGGGAGCTGGGCTTTCATGGGGGAGAAGGGAGTGTGAAAAGTGGCCTCTGCCCTCACTTCAGGGTTCAGGACAAGTGATCTGGGAGGTGGGTTTGGACACAACCCCGGGCTAAAGGGCAGTCAGCTTTCTCAGGAGCCGTGGCTCTGGGCCAGGGGGGGTATAGGGCTTTGTGCCTAAAAGCTCTGCTGACAGAGCTGGTGCTTTGACCACTTCAGCAGAGATTCTAGAATGTGGGTGAAGGGTGAGAAGTGAAAGGGTGGAGGCAAATCCCAAGGGAAGCGGGAGGAGCCAGTTAGTAGCAATGGCAGGGCATCCTGCCAGGCAGGCAGACCATGCACGTCGCTCCTCCCCCACAAAGCAGAGGTCGTGGTCGTCCCATGTACAGGTGGGTTCTGCAAACCAAGACAGCACTCACACGTTGTCGAATGACTACTCAGCAGCAACATTCGGCTCAGGAATGTGCTAGTCCATGCAGCTCTAGTGTCTTGTTTAGTTTCTGGAACCTCCATGAATGTGGAAGTTCCAGGTGGGGTGGATTAGGTGGGAGGAAAGATTTGGTAGCAGGACCCCATTAAGATTTATCTATTCATTTGATATACAGCACTGTACATATGGCAAGTCTTTTGCAAAACTGTGTGATCTTTGTGAAAGCAGTACAGTATACGACCTTTACTTTTTTATTTTAAATATACTGTCACATTGAAAAAAAAAAATTTATCCAGACTCCTGAAGACCGTCGTTTCCTCACCTTCCTAACACCCTTCCCAACTTGTAAGGCCCAAAGGACCACTAAAACGCTTTCATGAACTCAAGGCAGGCCTCCGCAGACAGAAGCCAGCAACTGCTGTGAGACACCTTGGCAGGGGAACATAGTCTGAACAGATCTGAGAGGGGACCTTTCAAACCAAGTCCCCACATGGTTGTCTCCCTGCACAATCTTCCCAGCCTGCACCTGGCGGTCCAGAGCTCCCCACCCACAGTGGGTCCTGTGCCAGCTCCTCTCCCATCCCAGACGCAATCACAGACACAAGTCAATGCTATCGATATTTATTAGACATGATTAATGTCACAGTATAAACATTTAAGTTATTTAAACTTATTTGTCTTGCTCTAGCAGCTTTCATTTCTTTAAAATTCCAGAAATATTCTCTCAAATCATATTATCTTGATCATTGAAGCAATGGAGGGAGCAAGGACCTGAGTCAACTTTTCAAGAATTGCTATTGGAGACATCTCAGGGAGGCAGTCATTCAGAGTGCCTGCTTCTTATTTCTAGTCCAATACAGGACATGGCTTTACTGGTAGTTCTAACATCACCCTACCTGCTGACCCGTCTCTCCACATCACCCCTCAGACTAAAAGTGCTCCAAATAAGAGCTCATGAAAAGATGGCAGGGGAATATATGCCACTGATTCAGTATTTCCATATCCACTTCACTGGCTCTCACTGCTTTTTCCCAACCCTCTCAGTAATCCTATGAGTAAACCTAATTTATCGTCAAAAATTCTGCCTTCACAGAGCAGACAGGAATTTGTATGTGTGTGTATGTTCACATGTGTGTGAGTAGGTGCATGTGTATGATGCCTGAAGTTGACATCAGATGACTTCTTCAATCACTCTCCATTTTTATTAAGGCAGGGCCTCTCAACTGAACCCAGAACTCACCAATCTGCTAGCTGCTTTGTTCTGAGAAGTTCCTGTCTTTGTCTACTGAGTTTTGGGCTGCCTGGCTTTTATGTGGGTTCTAGGGATCTAGTCCTCAATCTTGCAAGACAAGTGCCTTATCTACAAAGCCATCTCCCCAGCCCAGGGAAGTTTTAATTGCATAGATTTTGATGAAAAGTAATGTAGAATTACCCAAACCTCCATATAGTTTTGAGTAAAACAATCTGAGTGGTCGGTCAAGAGCACTCTAATCTGCATAGAACAGGACAGAAACAAGCAACAACAGTTTTAAGTCTGAAGGGGTAGGACAACAAAGGACTGCAAAGCCTGGCACTTCTCCTGAAGGCTATGGGGTGCCACAGGAAGCACCCTGAAAGGAAATCAAAATGAACTTCTACTTTTGTTTTCTAGTGTCAATTCCTTATCTGTCGAGTCTACAAAATAGGCACTGTTGTAACCTTCCACCTACTTTTACCTCAGCTTCACTTTTGCTGACTCATAGCGACTTCTCCCAGGGACACCTCCCAGGAACACCGTGAAGGTGCCAACGCTTTTCTGAATCCACTTCTGGACAATAAACACACGAGTGCAGGGACGGCCAGGGCCAACAGGTTAGGAGGTCCTACGCCTAGTTCCCCTCCATCCAGCTGTGACATCTCTGAGGTAAGGGACAATAATTGACAGGAAACAAGAGGTCTTTATCAGACTTGAAAGTGTATAGATTAGCCCTGCTGCACTCATGTAACACCAAGGACCCAAACAATCTGTACATAGTTTGATTTGGTCTTTTTGATTTTTTAAAATTACTTGTGTATGTGTGTGATGGTCAGTGTGTGGAGGTCAGAGGACAGCTTCAGGAGTTGGTTCTTTCCTTCCACCCTGTAGGCCAGTATTCAGGCCATCAGGCTTTACCACAAGCACCTTTATCTGTGGAGTCATCTCACCAGTACTTTCTTCCATTCAGCTAACACTAAGCTCGTACTGTCCATATAAAAGATGCTTAGTAATGTTAGTTGAAGGGAAATATTCAAAAAGTCACTTCAGCACTTTAAGAAAAATGTGCCAATCTTCATATTCCATTCTTGGCCCCATTTCTGCTCCATTATAGACTGAGATACTCACATGAACAAAAACTTAACCACAGTGAGACACCATTTGCAACAAACACAAATGTCTGTTCCATGAAGGTGTCAGCTCTGAAGCCCCCTAACAGCTTAGCGGATTTTCAGCTTCATTTCAGGATACAGCACGGTGATGATGCCGGCCACAGAGGATACCAGACCTCCCAGTCCAATGATGCCCATATTGGATTTGTAGATCCCGAGCTGATTCAAAGGGATGAGGATGTCACAGAAATTCTTCACTGTGTCTAGGAGCAAGGGGGGGTGCCGCTTCAGAGATCGGAACAAGAGGAGGAGCAAGGACTGGAGCCATTCCGTTTCTTCGTCAGCCACACTGTACCCCAGAGGACTCTGGGATGATGATTTCTCTCTCTTTGCCCTGTCATGCGCAACCCGTCCCATCTGCAGGGAAATTTCATACAGATCCCGGGCTAGGCTCAGCAGGAGAAAATAGTAGTAGTGGCGGGCGGCCCATATTTGCCATTTCTCTCTGTTGTTGCCAGAGCTGAGACCCACGCTCTTCGCCCAGAGGACGGTGTCGCAGATGAAATAGACCACACGGTTCAGGTTGGCCAAGGTGAGGCATAAGCGGGGCACAGGGTCAGTGGCCTGGATGCTTTGCTCGGTTGCCTGGATGGCATGGACCACGTTGCCTAGTCTGAACCCTGTAAGAAAAATCCTGAGTTAATGTGTATTTCATCAGTACTTAATGGGAAGGCAGAACCCAGAACCAGTATCTTAACACCTGATGGTTGTGTGAGGCCCATCCTTAGCTCAGGAAAGGAGAAGGACTTTGCAGTATGTTAAAGACCCCTGCAATGACCCTGCAAGGCAAAAAGTACAGTGACTAAAAATTATCACCTCCACACCAGGGTGCACCTTAAGTTTAATTTCCGGTAAACTCTAAGCAACGTTAATCATGAGTGTGGATTGTTACCTTTGAATATTACCGTCACACTCCTTCAAGAAGGACTAACATAACACAAACTCTAGGTGCAACACTATCAGACTATTTATTTACCAGGCAAAAGATTGTCTTTAAACACAGACACACACACACACCATTGTCATTTTGCCATTTTCTTAGTCATTTTCTTAGTCCAATGCCCTTCTGGCTACCTACTGAGGAGTAGAAATGGTAAGATATGGCGTTCCTAGTTGAATTAATCAACTACTGCAACAGCATATCCTAATGTAAGCATGTATTTTAACCAATTGGGGATCATCCATCTGTAAGCATTTACTGGGCCCCCAGATAATGGGTTATACAATTTAGTAATTGCCTAAAAGTAGCTACTCCCCAAACACTTATGGTCAAAAAAGAGTCTTGGTATTATTTCACTAGAAACTAACACAGCACAGTATAGGCAATGACTGTTTCAATATCTGAAGTCCAGGTTTCTATTCTGGCCCTCTCATCAATTGGCTAAATGGTACTGGATAAGCCCCTTTAGAACTGTCAAGACTGAGCAATGACATTCAGGGCTGGAGAGGTGGCTCAGGGGTTAAGCCTCTGCCTTGCAGGCAGAAGGCCCTGAGTTCGGATCCTAGACCCCACGTATAGACGCCGGGCGGAAGTGGGGGCGGCCTGCGTTTCTGGTCCTGGTAGGGCGGAGCCTGTGAATCCCCGGGGCAGAGTAAACGAGGAGGTGGAGGTGGTCCATGGTTCCCGAATTCGCCCGTGGTTCTACACACACACACACACACACACACACACACACACAATTGAATAAAATAATAAAAAAATAAAAAAAAAGACTGAGCAATGACATTCTTAAAAATGTAAGTCAGAATTTCTCTCGACCTTCAAAGCCATCTAGAAAAGCTGACTCAATTCCTCTCAACCCTTGACAATTTTAAGTCTTAACCTCTGTCAGACTTGTTTCTTATTTTGACACTGTCCTTCCAATACAATGGTTTGCTCATGACTCCCCTAAGCCTTTGCTAGAGGAAATGTTCCTTCTAGAATGCTTTTGTCATCACACCTTAAGTTCCACCTCTTTTTTTCCTTTATAATAGCCACTGTATTTGGCACTAAATTTTATTATTTATAGTATATAGCTTTATTTCTCCAAAAAGCTAAAGAATGCTCCTCTAGGAAGCAGGTACTCAAAACTGATCAATATGTGATGTTATGCATCCCATTCTGTTTCTTCTGACCAACAGTGGAGTCAGAGAGACAGTTGCTATGATAAGTAAGGGGTTTTTCAGGATGATTTACGATAAAAGCTTAACACATGAAGCTACCTGGCAAATGATCTAAGAAGATGTGTACACTCAGATCCCCCAGTAATTCTCAAGGAAAAAAGTGGGGGAAGGCAGGTTTTCAACGATACGGCTTGTGGTTCTCCTACAGAGCTGAAGGATTCACATAAGCCGGAAGCCCATGTTGGGGACTGCATAGACATTTTGAGACCTGAAAGTGAACTGCCACACTGTGTGTGCAATTGGTTATGAAGGACAGAGTATGATGCTGGATGTGAACAAGGAGGGTATGTGTGGATGGGCTTCAGGTCATGAGGCAGGCTCACTGGTTGTCTTCATGAGGAAACTTGGTTGAATGGAAATTAAGACCATGAAAGCACTTGATGAATTACAGGGTGTAGGTGGAAGGTTCTAAACCAGGAGCCACTGTCCCTCAAGAGACAGGGTACTTACATTTACGGCCAGTGCTCACACTGGACTCCAGTTTCTTGAGCTTCATTACCACCTCCTCTTTGCCAGCTTTAGGCTCTAACAAATATCTAAGCAACATGCATGTGTACTGAGTGGCTCTGAAATGGAAAAAAATGAGGAAAATGATTTACAAACCAACTAAAACTTGATTCATGAAGTAAGGGAAAGAGACACATATTCTAAAGGTAGAGAGAAGCATTATATCTGAAAGCAAAGTTTCTGAGAGAATTTCTCATGTAGCTCTTACACAAGCAACATTCTGCAATAGTCATTCCACAGGATGGCCAAAGGGTAGAGTGTGAAAAGGAAATGTAACACAAAGGTTAGGAAAGGGGACTCTGCCATTGTGCTGGCACAGAAAAAATGGATGTAGACAAAATGGGAGACTGCATAGAAATCTCCCTCGTGTCATCAACCTTATATGATCCACACTGGCTATCTGCCCAAAGAGTAGACTTATTCCCAGATTTCCAAAATGAACTATCACATAATTTTAACCAACTGCTGATGTGACAAGAAATAAAACAGAACCAAGTGAAAAGTTCAGAGTCTCAATATTAGCTTTTTAAAACTAAATGACCAAATATATACCAGCATACAAATAAGTAGATATGTATGTTTTTCAAAACTAATTAGCATTTTATGTAAAACACAGGCAGACTACAGTTTGATATTATATATTAAATAAAATAATTATGTCTGAAAATAACAATGACAGCAATAAAGAAATTTGATATCACACAAACATCTCAATGCAGTATTGGTTCCTATTGTCCTGTAACTGCACCTGAGTCCCTGTGCAATATAGATATTATTTTCAATCAAAATGTGGCAAAAAGCTGGGTTCAATGGCTCATGCCCATAGTCCCAGCACTTGAGAGGCTGAGACAGGATTTTCCAATCTGGACTACAGAGTAAGACCCTGTCTTAAAAATAAAAACAAAAAGAAAACCACCCAAAAATAAAACTTTCAGAAAGTGGCATATTTTCCAAAATGTTCAAGTCATTTTTGGGAATGAAGTAAAAAAGGGAGAGGAGGTGGGCAGTCATAGGGATAGAAAGAAGATGCAAGGAAGGACAGGGGTCATCTCTCTTTTCTATTTTCTCTTATTTTTTTAATGTTGCATACATAAATAGAGTGAACTTATAATATTTTCACTCCTTAGTCAGGATCACCTCTCTTTAAGCATGCTTTCTGGAAGTTTGCTTTTTGGTTTCCTTTATCAGATTTGTTCTAAGAATAGAAGCGAATCTAGAAACAAGGCAATATTTTAATAATTTTACTTTATGTGGTTACGCAGACTCTAAAAAGGATTGGGAAATAAATGTTAGGGACCTAAAATTTGGTCTCTATTCACCATCTCCTCTTTGCCACTATTTTATCAAAAGACCCACTTGACAAATGCTGTAGGGTATGGTATGTTTTGGGTACTTTAGACATGCTTTGATGAAATTTGCATATCACACAACTTGAAAATCTATCAGATTCATCAGAAAAGCAGTATGGCTGAGTGGCTTAAGAGGCAAGCACTGGAATCAACTATGTGAACCTGCATCTTGGTTCTGCCACCTTAGTTCTTCCTACTCTTCTCTTTTAAAGTGGCTCTTTATAGGGTGGTGGTGAAGTTTTAAATAAGTTAGCAATTGTAGAACACTCCCCAAATCTCTCCATTGGGACTTTTCTTACCAGTGTGTTTGGATTATTATAGGACTTGAGCACCCAGTAGTTCAGAGAAGAGCTGTTAAAACTGTAACATGTGAAGGAAGATTAGTTGGAATTCAATACACTGGTACTTCCCAAGGCCTTCGGAAGTACAATCCTACGGCTGGGTTTTTACAGTTCCCAAGTTATTTCACACGCAGCATCTCAGTGGCACAGATTAGGCAATAATGGGTGATAAAGAAAATCAAACTGTTTCTCTGGAAGTATTCTAAGAGGCTGCTGGAAGACGCTACTAAACGGCCTACGTTCCTTGCCGCAAAGGCAGCAGTGTGTGCAAGAAATTCCCTTGGAAAGCAGTTAAGTGGCGAGAGTTCTCCGGAAAGCCCGGCGGGGAGAGTTCGCGGCTGCGGCTGCACAGCGAGGGGCAGCCTGGCCACTGGGATGTCCGCCCCGTGGAATTACAGGTGAGGAGGGGGTCCCACACTTCCGCACCGCCCCGACTCCTTCTCCGGGTCTCGCAGAACAGGGACCTGAGTTTTGGGTCTGCACAATAAAGGGGTGGAGGCCGCCGGCACCCTACTCACCTGAACAGGCGGTCCCGGCCCTGGCTTTGGCTGGTGAAGCGGGTGAAGGCGTCCATGGCGCCGAGCCCACGGCCGCGCGTCGCTCGGGGCTCCCCCGCGGTCCTCCGGGGCGCCGCGGGACCCAGGGGAGAACGAGCCCGACGGCGGCCGGGTGGGCGGGGCCGAGTCTCTACGCCCAGGTGGGGGCGGGCACGCCCTTGGAAGCGCCGCTTCCGGAGCTTCCGGTGGGAACCGGAAGTAGTGGTTACTAAGGCGACGCCAAGCATCGGACCAGGTGAGCAAAGCTGTTCCTTGGAGGAACGGTTGCCGAGACTCCCTCGTGTTCTAGGCCCCCCGATCTTCAGTTTGAGCTCCGAGTGGAGGCACCGAGGGGGCCATTTTCTCCATTTCAGACGCCAGGTACCGAGGAACCCCAGGCAGAATCCCCACTGGGGATTTTCCAACGTCTCTAGTTCCCTACACCGGCTCCAAGATTGGAGATAGCGTAGTTCCTGAGTGTTCCTACTTGGAGAGCGGGGTAAAAGTGAGAGATTTTTCCTTTTATTGTTTATTCAATTGTGGATATATGCGTGTGTGCATGTATGTGTGTGTGTGTGTGTGTGTGTGTGTGTGTGTGTGTGTGTGTGTGTAGAACCACAGACGAATTCGGGAACCACCATGGACGCCTCCACCTCCTTGTTACTCTGCCAGGGGATTCACAGGCTCCGCGCTACCAGGACCAGAAGCGCAGGCCGCCCCCGCTTCCGCCCGGCGTCTATACCTGGGGTCTAGGATCCGAACTCAGGACCTTCCGCCTGCAAGGCAGAGGCTTAACCCCTGAGCCACCTCTCCAGCCCCAAAAGTGAGAGATTTTTCTATAGAATTATTAGCACGGAAAGGCTAGTTCCCGAAGACATCCTGCTCGACATGTACAAAGTACAGACAAAGGAGAACTGATGAATGTGTACTACTGAACACAGATTTTTGTGGAACTTGAAGATGCAACCACACTCATAACTAATTTTATAAGATGTAACCGTATAACAAAGTAAGGTCTCCTATCTTTGTAATCTTTTTTCTTGGGTCAGAAGTGAAAATGCACACCAAGATCTTTGAACTGCATGTTTAAGTGTTTAAGAGTTATAAATCAAGTAACAAAGTGTTGAATATGTTCTAGTCTTCTAGATTGACAGATGTTTCTTGATAGCATTAGAAAAGGCTTACTTCCAGAATTTTTAGAAATTCCTCAAAATACCTAAACAATTTTTCTAGATTATAATAGGATAGGGAGAAATAGATCTCAGATTTATTCCAGTCCTAATTCTCTGGTTTCTGGCTTCCACCAATATTACATCTAAATTCTGGCATTACCTCTGTAGACAGTTATGACTTTCAAATCTTGTTGTGCACACATTAGCATCTGGTCTCCCTCCCAAGAAACAGGTAAGAATTGTGCAGGTCCTGATATCATTCAGGCAGTAATTTCCATGGATTGAACTAGAAGAAACTAGACTTTACACGAAGATATTCCCCCTGGATCCATGGATTACTATCCTTTGCAGAAGAAAGTGACTTAGAGTCAAAATTATTCTCTAAGAATATAGCCCAAAGCAGGGGAGTACTAGCAAACTGTTAGAATTTGTCGAGTGCTAGCTAAGCACCATTCACTGTGCTAAGCTCCAGGCCCAGCAACCATAATACATTGATAAATACATACTTTGATGTGACAGATGATAGAGATGAACATGAAGTTCTGTGCTTTGTATCATGCTTTCTATGTAATTATGAGTTTTTCCAAGAATCATGTAAATTGAATCTATAGTATGTGGCTTTTCTAGCTGGTTTCTTCATTTGGCACAATGCATTTGAATTTTATATGCGCTGTACATATCAGAGTTGCATGATTTTTATTCTTGTTGTAGATGTTATAGATGTACCATTTATTATCTATGTATTGGTTTGTGTTGTCTTCCACAGTTACAAGTAAAACTACTCTGTTTAAAAATGGATTTTCAGGGGCTGGAGAGGTGGCTCAGGGGTTAAGCCTCCGCCTTGCAGGTGGAAGGTCCTGAGTTCGGATCCCAGATCCCACGTATAGACGCCAGGCAGAAGCGGGGGCGGCCTGCGCTTCTGGTCCTGGTAGGGCGGAACCTGTGAATCCCGGGGCAGAAGGAGGTGGAGGCGGCCATGGTGGTTCCCAAATTCGTCCGTGGTTCTACACACACACACACACACACACACACACGCGCGCGCGCGCGCGCGCGCGCGTACAGTTGAATAAATAATAACAAAAAATATTTTAAAAAAAATGGATTTTCATATGCTTTTATTTTCTTTTGTAAACACATAGGAATGCAAATCATAAGGAAGGTTTAACTTTGTTAGAAACCATCTAAACAGTCTCCAAAGTGGAGACTCACTCCTATGGAGAATGTGAAAGTTTATCTGTTTGCCTATTCGTAAACTTTTGGTTGCTTCTGGTTTGGTGGTCCCAAATTAGACTACAATTGTGTGCAAGGCTTGCGTACATGTTTGCATTGCCTTATGTCACTCCCAAAAATGCAATGGCTGAGTATTATGGTAAGCATATGTTTAATTTTTAAAAGAAGCTGCCAAACTATTTCCAAAATTGGCTATACCACATTACTTTCTAAACAGCAGAGTCTGAGCATTCTACTTCCCTTACATCCTTAACAGCAGCTAGCTGGTACAGTGTCTTTCTCTCTTTTTTTAACTTTTAGGTAATCTGATACTTATGTAGTTGCATCTCTTGATTCTAATTTGCATGTTACTTATAATGCCTGTAATACCGAACATCTTTTTTCTGTGCTTATTTGTCATCAATATATGTTCTTTGATAAGATGCCCATTGAGAAAATTGAACTTTTTGTCTAATTATTACCTAATTACTTTGACGTTATTTGTTTAAAAAAATGGTCCTTTTCCCTTTGAATTGTCTTTGCAATTTTGTTAAAAGTCTCTATATGATATGTATCTAATTCTGGATTCTTTGCTTGGTTTCCTTGATCTACTTGTTCACTTAATACCAATATCATATTGCTAGGATTATTATGGCTTTATAATAAATCTTGAATTAGAGAGGCCCCGCCTGTTGCAAAAAAGCTCTCAGATTTGTAGTTAATCTCTTGAACTTAATAATAAGAATTATAATCCAGGGGCTGGAGAGGTGGCTCAGGGGTTAAGCCTCTGCCTTGCATGCAGAAGGTTCTGAGTTCGGATCCTACACCCCATGTATAGACGCCAGGCGGAAGCAGGGCGACCTGCGTTTCTGGTCCTGGTAGGGTGGAGCCTGTGAATCCTGGGTCAGAGTAAGCAAAGTGAATGTGGAGGCGTCCATGGTGGTTCCCGAATTCGCTGCCGTTCTACACACACAAACACACATACACACACACGCACAATTGAATAAATAATAAAAAAAAGAAGTTTCTTATCTTAAAAAAAGAATTATAATCCAGTTTTTCTCAATGGATAAAAAAATAGGGAATGAGTCCTGATCTACTTTATGTTCCATGTGCAAAAATTAAAATGGTTCATTGACCTAAATGTAAAACAAGGTAAAACTTCTAGTAGAAAGCATTGGAAAAAACTTCTACAATCATTAGTTAGACAAAGATTTCTGCTGATGTCACATTGTAGCACAATCTAAGAAAAGACTTACTGAATTGGTCATTTAAGCCTTTCAAAGACAAACCTATGCTCTTTAAAAAGAACTAGTAAGAAAACAAAAGGAAGCCAATGTGCTGGGCACACTTGCATTCTCAGCACTTGGGGAGACTGAGGTCAGAGGACCACATGATGGGGGAGGTCCTTCCATAACTGTTGAGCTGCTCCTGTTGCTGTGTGTTCCCTATCATAATGGATGGAAACCCTCTCTGAAACTATAGCCCAAAATAAACCTTTCCTCCCTACATGGGATACAAGATGCTGGATTTTTTTTTTTTTTTTAAAAACTACTTGAGGGCTGGAGAGGTGGCTCAGGGGTTAAGCCTCCGCCTTGCAGGTGGAAGGTCCTGAGTTCGGATCCCAGATCCCACGTATAGACAGACGCCAGGCGGAAGTGGGGGCGGCCTGCGCTTCTGGTCCTGGTAGGGCGGAGCCTGTGAATCCCAGGGCAGAGTAAACAAGGAGGAGGTGGAGGCGTCCATGGTGGTTCCCGAATTCGTCTGTGGTTCTACACACACACACACACACACACACACACACACAGTTGAATAAATAATAAAAAAAAAACTTAAAAAAAAACTACTTGAGATTAGCATATGTTAAAGATATTAGATATTTTTGCATTTGTGTAAATGTTCTTGAGCTTTATTCTGAGGTGCAGTTAAGCTACACAGATACAGTTTGATCTTCTGAATTCTAAGATTTAATGAGTGATACCTGTGCAACTTTTATTCTGGGCCAATTTTTTCCCCACTAGTGCAGCTAGCTTCTTCTGAGCACTCTACCCGATAGCTATGAATTACAAGATTTTCCTGTTTGCTAAAAACAATCTTCTGGCCCTGCGTTAGTGCACTTTACTGTTCTCACTAATTACTTCAGGTGAATCTCAAACATATCTGTAGAGCCTTGAAGGATCTCATAGGCACAGAACCTGTCAAACTCTTGAATCACAACAGTGAGAAAGTAAGAAGAGAGCACAGTGCACAACAAGGGTTCAAAGTACTGAGCTGCAGCTGACTGGACTTAAAGGAAAAGAAAGAGGGAGAGTTACGAATTGAACAGAGCCATTTGCAAAGACAGGAAATTGGGAGGAGCTACTAATTATAGGTGGATCAATTGGGAAAAGAAGATAGCTACTGTCCAATCAGGAAGAAAGGCAACTGGATGCCAAATTCCTCTCCTATCACAATACACAAATCTTAGGTTGACCTTATTATGATTAAACTATATCCTAAAGATATGATAACAGTCTTGTAATACATAAGGAAGTGCTATTCTCAGAGATAAGTAGTTCCCACAGGATATTGTGCTAGAGGAGGATGGTAGCTAGTTTCTCTTTGAACTTTTTCTCATCTTTTCTTATCTTTGTTTTTGCTCACTTTCTTCTCAACTTTTCAGAGTTCCCAGTACCACTTTGTATGATGTCATCCTCCAAAAGAGATCAATCTCCGAAGAGCAGGGTGTCTATGTTTGGTGGAAAGGGACTACTGGAGATTCCATCGCCAACAGAGAAAGACTGGCCCAAGGATGATGAAGAAGATTATGTCTTCCTGGACATAGAGGAGGGGCTGGATTTCCTGCCTCAACCTTATCGAATGATCAACAAGCTGGTGAACCTTCTGCTTGATGAGTCATGGGAAATTATTGAATCGAGAGAGGCCCAGAAGGAGATTGAGAACAACCGCATCCCACCTACCATCTACTCTCCACTTGCAGAAATCCAGGTATGAAGCATGTTCTTGTTTCTCAGTTGAATATTAACGTGATCCAAGGAAGAAAATTTTACTAGAACCCTTCATTCAACAGCACAGGTACAATTTTGAGAGATTTTAGACCTGCTGCTGTTGATCAGAAGATATGTGGTAAGTGCTTGATGGACATGGTTTATTGGAGATTCCTAAAGATCTTTTATAGTTACCTGCTTGTGTTGAAAGAGCTCCCTTAGTGCATTAATCCACTTTCTTTCTTGATGTTTAATGGTTGAGAACACTGTTCTTTGCTCTTGTTCTTCCTACAGTTCATTAGGTTGAGTGAAATACATGTGGTTACGCTCATGTTGGGAATGTATACCTATTCTGAACTTCTTTGTTTTTCTCTGACCTTTGTCTTTAAAAGTGAAATGCTAAGAATTTCTTTAGAGCTAGGCAAGAGTTTTAGATGAGCACTGTGTTTAGGGATATGTCTAGGAAGAGCCCTGGTTCTCTTTGAAAAGTTAGCTCATATCACTTAAAGACCTTGACAACTGTTTATTTATTTATTTATTTTTGTATTTTCCCAGCTCAACAAAATGCCTGGTGGTATGGCTATTTCTCAAGACTATCTGTTTATTGGAGGAGCCAGAGGATTTTCAATCTATAATCTGTACTCTGCTAAAAGACTGTATGCTTGGGAGAAACTCAAGGTTGATGTCATTTCCATCTATGCCATAGACTTAGGGAATGAAATACTTATTGCTCCTGTGGATGAAATTGGTATTTATGCTTAATCTCCTTTTTAGCTTAATCTATATATACTTACCCACTGTTGTTCATTTTAGTCTCCTTTCAAGGTGTGAGTTGGGTCAAGCATGGCGTGTTCTCCTGGGTCATGTAGTTGTAACTGATATCTATAGAGTAAATATGGCATGTCAGGCACTATTGTAAGATCTCACATATGTTAGCCCATTGAGTCTTTACATCAGTCCAAAGGAAGTACAATTTACTATCATCTGTGTTCAGATTGAGGTAACATGAAAATAAGTGGCACCAGGAAGTTTCCAACTAGGCAGTGTATCTGCATCCCCAGAATTCTGCTGCTCTGTCACCCAGATTTCACTTTAGCCTGAGAGTAGTCCATGGAGTATGGTACAGAAAACTGTAGACAGTGCCCTGCATAGGTGAGCACATTGTTTTCCCCTCTTGCTTCTCTTTATATTTGAATAACCCATTGCTACCTTGGATATGGGGAGTTTCCTTTCTTTTGTAAATGATGAGAAAGCAAGTACTGGTCAGGAATCTAGGGGGGTGGCTATGTGATATTGAGACTAGCAATTTCCTTGAATCTATGAAGGTATTCATCTTGCTATTCCTCAAACACAAGCACACTGATGTACCCTTTCTCAGGAACGTGGCTGAAAAATGTCAAAAGCAGAAGGAGAAGACTAGAAAGGACTTCTGTTTTCACTTAGGAGAGAAATTAGGACGTTTTGGGCCAGGGCATAGTCAGTTAAAATGAAAAGAAAATTGTATTATGGTGATATAGGGTGTTATCTTAGGGGAAGTGAGACGAGGGAACTTATTGTACTATTATTTCACCCTTTCTCTAAGTGTCAAGCTAGTTTTTTAAAAAGACTTAAAATTGAGAGAAACATAATAGATAGACTTTGCGATGTGTTGATGCAAACCTGTAATCCCAGCACTTGAGAAGGAAAAACAGGAAGATGAGGAGTTCATGGTCCTCTTCAGCTCCATAGTGATTTTGAGGCCATCCAGAATTGTGTGAGACCCGGTGTCAACCACCCCACATCCCAAAACATATGTATGGATAGAAAAATGGAGAGAGGTGTGATGGTAGTGCAGGAACATGATGATTCTGTCCGTATTAGACAACCAGATGCCTGAAATGTTATTCTTTGATGAAAGTGGTAAGAGAATAAGGTGCTCAGGGCATGTGAATTGAAGATTTCCGTTTGAATGCAGAGATTTGAGGCACCTGGAGGATATCTGTGTAGGCTTCTCAGGAGGAGTTTGGACTACAGAACCCTATTTGCCAGAGTCCATTTGTCACGAGGACCTCTTTGGCATATCGGTGCTCACATAAGGAAACACACAGAGAGGTTACCAGTTTTAAAGAGACAGTGCAGGTTCGGGATGACAGTCCCAGAAGAGCAGGCATCGCACTGAACGTTGTCGAGCGATCCTCGGAGTGGCGGTCACTGACTTCTCTTGGGACGGTTGGTTTGGACAAGTCTGCTGTGGAGTCCTGTCCACCAAAGCAATGTGCTGCTGTGGCCGACTGCTGAGTGCTCTGCTCTCCCGGTTTTTATCCCCCTCGGACCCTCCAGCATGCCAAGTTTATTGAGCATATCAGTCTACACTAGATCAGAACATGTTTTAGGCTCATGTCCAACATGACCCTAGAATAGGGTTAAACTATTACATCGTCCTTTGGAGAATTTCCAGCACCTTATCATTGTACACCAGAACATGCTCCCCATGAGCCCAGCATTTTTTGAGCCAAACGTTTCCAGCGGGCAAAAACACTTCAAGTGAGTGAGCATTTTAACTTGCTCTCAATAAGAGAACATTCAAATATTAAACACTTCAATCTTATTCTCTAATTTTTCCTATTCTATGCTAATATCTACACTCTTCACATATTTTATTGTCCTCATCACACCGTTATACAAGTCGTTGAATTCTTGTACAACACTCCCCATGATGAACTTGAAGGGAGCTGCCTTGGTGACCCTGACTTGTTTGTTAGAATGGAACAGATCGCTTCTGAATCTTTATTAGGTTGAATTAGACTTTACCATGGTGGGCCAGATGTTTTTATAATTATCTATCATGGTGTAAAGGTAGGTTCTGAGTATCTGGGAGGTACCTAAAGAAAGGTAAGAAGTCACAATAGGTGATAATCACATGCTGGAGCCCTTGGATTACACAGGAGTTAAATTTTATCAAATTAAATTGAATGACAGAATTACATATTTGTTCAACAGAGTTAACTGTATGGGGAGCCTAGGGGTTGAGGCACATGGAAAGGTGAGGTATGATTTTTCCTTCAAGGAGTCTATGAACTTGAAGGAGGAATGCACACACTCATAGGAAACAGGTAACGGTGTGAAACAGGAAGGGATAGGTGGCCGGGATTCAAGGGATGAACTGGTGTGGCTGGTGTGCTTCTGGAAGACTTGAAGATGCGGGTGGCTCTAGGCTGAAGGAAGCTGGAAGAGGGAACAACCTGAACATTTCAAATGAGCTAAAGGAAGGCTGGGAGACCAAGAGCAGCACAGGCCATGTGGATGCTCCAAATGCATGAGTCCTGGGTTTGAGCTGGTGAGCTCAGAGTTAAATACAAAGTTCTGACTGTTCTCGACTCCCTTTTCTCACATTCTTGTTTACTTGTCTGTTTCAGGCATCGTTAGATTGTTTTACTTTTATAAGGATTATCTTTTCCTGATCAAAGCCATCAATGAAATGGTGAGTTCTTTTTCTTTCACCTGCAGCTGTATACATCAAATTGCAATCACTGCAAAGCATCTAGCTAATAATAAAAGACCTATAGCCATAATATATAAAGTTTTATCAAATCAGATGAACTTTTTAATGATAACTGTCCTAAATTGAAAAGAAATGCCTTTCTCCTACCCACCTGTCTTGTCCTGGTAGTAAGGTAGTAGTTGACCAAGAGTACAATATGGTAATGGTGGCAACAGAACTGCTGGAGGACAAAGAACCAAAAGGAGCACAGAGCCTTCAAGGAACAAGGAAATACATACCATGCCAAGAAACGCTGCAACAAAGCCTCTAGCTGTTACACAAAAGCCGTAGAGAGGCTAACGACTGGGCCCCTGCCTCTCACGACACTGCACCTATGGAATCCTCAGTTCATTCCCAGCGCAGCGCCCCTTGTGGATTCCATGCCTGGAGTCCATGAGTTCTCCAGGGCGCTTGCCTCTCATGGCACTCCATGCCTGAGTCTGTGAGTTCCGTTCTTTCTCTCCTCTAATAATCTCTACTTTAATCCTCAAAAAATTGCTAACAACTGTGGTTATGCAGCAGCTTTGTTGATGATTTCTGAAAGATTCCCTGAAACTCTTGGAGATGCACAGCAGTCCATGACATTGGATGATAGTTTGTGTCAGGACATCCATGAGATGCAGGTGCCTCTCCCTGAGAAATGTGATAGCAGCATGTTGCAGTTTTCAGCAGTTCTAGAAACTAAATCATGGAAATATCCAGGTCCAGCAGGAGTTTGGGAGTGCTAATGCAGTCATGGAATCTGAGTGGAGGTCAGGGGATAACTTCCAAAAGTTGGTTCTTTCCTTCTATCGTGTGGATTCTGGGGCTGTATCTCAGGTTGCCAGGTCTGCATGCAGGTGCCTTTATCTGCTGAGCATCACAGTGGCCCAGAACATTGGTTTCATTTAGGTGTGTGCTTGACTGAAATGGGCATAGGGGAAACTTTTTAATGTAATGGTACTGTATTTCACGTGAGTGTTATCTTTATGGTATCAAAATTTATCATCATGGTTTTTAAAAAAATATTTTGTGGGTTTTAAGAAAATATTAATTTAGTGTGTGTGTGTGTGTGTGTGTGTGTGTTTGTCCATGTGTAGGACCAATGGTGACTTAGGGAATCATCCTGGATTGTTTCTACCTTCTTTTTGCTTTGCTCTGGGATTTTCCAGGCTACACCCACCTGGGTCAGAAGTGCAGGCCACTTCCACCATTTCCACCTGGTGCTTTTAGTGGGATTTGGGATCTTCTGCTTGGGAGGCAGACTCAATCCCTGAGCCATCTCTCCAGCCCCAAAATCTCAATTCCTGCTGTATATTTTTTTAATGTTAATTTTTTGCGTGATCTAGGAAGTGACTCCATAGTCTTCTGCTTGCTGGACAAGTGTTCTACCACTAACTGAGCTACTTCTCCCACCCCTCACATTTTAAAAACTCATCTGGCCCTTGTAGATTGCTAGGGCACAAACTCAGTATTTAAAAACTAACAGGGAAAGATCATGTATGAAACTTCTTGCATTTCAGAGCAACCAAATAATTGATGATGTTTCCATCATCAGTCTTTGTAGAAGACTTTTTATAGGATTCTGAAAAGTGAAGAAAGAATTTAGAATTGAATTTTGCTAATTTTTTTAGCCATTTTGCTGAGTAATGGTCTAGGTGATGGCCACCAGTGGTTGATGGGAACTTTATGGATGATGAATAAGAATGACAACATCTGTTTTCAATGATGTAACTTAAAACATCACTAGCAGAAAGAAACCAGCTAGCAGGAACCTCCTATGGGATGCGGTGAGAACAGAGCATAGGATGGAGGGTTCTTGTCAAAGCGACTGAGCAGAATCTCATTACTCTCTAGATGTAATTACAGTTCACATGACAGAAACTCCAGGAGCTTATCAAATAATACCATGTAGATGCAGTTAGTAGACTCCAGAATGTGAAAAACAAACAAAAACAGCCTGGTTGCCTCAACAAGTAAGGGGAAGCTATTATAAGTTAAAAGAGACTTAAGAGATATATTAAATGCTGTGTGTGTGTGTGTGTGTGTGTGTGTATTTATGTGTGGGGGGGGAGGTCAGAGGACAAACTTATGGGAGTCAGTATTCTCCTTCTACCATGTGGGTTTTGAGATGGAACTTGGACTTGCACAAGCACCTTTACCATTGAGTCATCTTGCCAGCTCTCTAAATAAAACTTTTAATTAGTTTTCTCTAAATAAATCAGGGAATTTACCAATGTAACTATTCTAGTCATTTTGTTTTGCTGGAAACTGTCAAGTTCCTTAAAGATATAGCATAACTATATTGCGGGCTTCCGTGACTTGCACGCATACCTCGCTATCTGATAGGTACCTGATAGGTACCGGTGTGGGGTCATCAGGAATTGAATCAGGCTGAGTCAAGAGGGATCTTGGAAAAGCTGAAACCAAGTCAAGTTTATTATGGAATCTAATCCTTTTATACCATGAAGCAGGAGGGTGCTGTCTATTCACTGAGCAGAGGGATGATGTCAGTAGTGACAGACAGACTTACATGTGCAAGGTCAACAACAGGTGGGGCCATCACCAACAATACAGCCCTGCCATGCCCTAATGGCCCTGCTCATTGTGGAGAAAGAACAGACTGCTAATATGTACAAAGATCAGCAATATGGTGATACAATTACAAACTTAAAGCTCTGAGCCCATCCTATAGACATGCTAATTAATGTCTAGATGGCTTCGGAAGAACAGGAAAAAATGACCCCATTTCAAGACAGGACAAGATCCATCCCTGCCCCTTGCAAGGAAAGTTAGTAGGAGTCAACCTTCAACTATTGCTGGCAACAGCAGGCACACTGTAACTCTGACTTTGAGGAATGCTCTTGGTATCCATCTTCTAGAAATGGGGGTCTTGAGCTTGAGTGTTCCCTACACCATAACACAACTCTCTCTGTCTCTATGTCTCGGTCTCTGTCTCTGTCTGTCTGTCTGTCTGTCTCTCTCAATTGGCTTTAAATCTGAGAAACTTCTATTCCAGGGTTATATCTAGCCTCTGTTAGAGTCTAGATTTATCTACGAACCACGAGAGTTTTTGTTGTTACATAGACCACCAAATCATTCAGTACAACTGAATTATTGAGTGCAGCACAGACTTTAAAGTTTTCAAACCAGATCTCCTAGCATTCCATGACTCACCAGGAATTAAGTCTAAAATAGGTTCGCTGTATGTGTGGGGGGGGTACGTGTGGTGGTGAGGAGGGAGCCCATGTGTGTCAATACATGTGTGTGAAGGTCAGAGAACAGCTTTGTGGAGTCAGTTCTTCTGCCTTTATGTGGGCTCTGGGGACTGAATTTGGGCCATCAAGTTTGTACAGTAAGCCCCCTGCTGACCCATCTCACCTACCCAGGTTCCGCTTCTTTAGATGCCATCAAGTCTAGCTACTGTATGAAGATAGAAGTACGAAGCCGTGTGAGGCCCCTCATGTCCCAAGCCAGCAACAGGCCTCAGCTCTGGAGGGAGCACAGGAAGCTTACTTGCTCTTCCCTGGAGCAGGCTGGGTTCAATCAGCCAGTATGTCTTTTCTTTTCAGGATGATTCCAGCAAGCAAAACACGTGCATAAAGGTGGAAATCTCTCCAGGTGGAGACTTCGCAGCCTTCCTCCTCCAAGGCAAGGTCACCCAAAGGCTGTGAGGAAGGTTCAGATTTGTATCTCTTCCAGACAATGATTTTCACCTTAGCACTTCTACTTAGAAGTTTAGATTTAACCAGCTACAGTGCACACCTGCAATCCTACCGCTTGAAAAGCAGAGGCAGGAGGATAATGAATCTGAGGCCATATAGTGAGACCCTGTTTAAAAAAAAAATTAACCAAAGGGAACAATTTTAGAATTACAGAAGAGTTGCAAAAACAGTATACAGTTCTTCTGTATCCTTTCCTGGCTTTACTAATACTTACATTTAGTCTGTGTATGAGGCTAAAGGAATTGCTACAATATTAATTTCCCCTAATTTCATCATTTGTGCTATTAACACATTTTTTGGCCCAAAGTTTTAATCCAAATGACTTCATTACATTTAGTTATCCACTATAGTGGATCATTACTTGCTTTTCGTTACCTTGATACTTCACAGTGACCCAACCAGAGAAGCTTGCAGAGCACCATTTAATTCTAGTTGGTTTGATGTTTTTCTCATGATTTACCTGAATCTAAGGGTGTGGGGGAAAGGTAACGCAAAGGAGATGTTCTTATTGCAACATCGTGTGAAGGTACGTGATAGCCGAGCGCCTCGCTTCTGCTGAGATTAACTTGGATCGCAGGGTCAAAGCCATGCGTGGCACATTCCTCCAGCATAGCTCCAAACTCCTGGGCTCCAGCAGTTCTCCCGCCTCAGCCTCCTGAATGGGTGGAAGTACAGGTGTGCCCCTCCACGCGTGGCTTTGTTTATTCATTTCTGTGCTCCTTAGGTAAGGATTGTGTCGCTTGGTCAAGACCACACTCAGGAGATGATTTAGGCATCTTCTTCAAGGCAAAAGAATCGAAGATTTGGACATGTGTTAAAGCCGCTGTTGTAATTAATAAACATTTGAGGGAGTTACTTAGGGAAGAACAGTTTTGTTCTTAGGGAACAAAAGTTTTGTCCGTGGAAGTTAACACCTGTTGGCCCATCTTGTCTTCTGTAGCCATTCTTGGCAAAATATATTTTATTCAAATGTTTGGTATTTTGGTTTTAAATTTTAATCATTTAGACACATGTGCATAGGTTTCTAGTTAATATTATTCCCTCAGATGTTAAATGCTTGAGAAAGCTATATATATTTATATATATATAATCTGTTAGTGCTTTATGTATCAAAGGAAGCTTGTATAGGATCTGTATTCATTTTCTAAGATTGCCCATAGCCCAGTACCACAAACTGGATATCTTAAAGACAAATGCTTATTCTCTCATGTTCTGGAAGCTGGAGTGTGACATTAAAGTATGCATATGCTTATGCTCTTAGTAGAATCTTTAGCCAGAAGCCCATACCATAGGAGAGCAACCTTTCCCAACTTGGTAGGAATTTAGAACAGAAACTGAACTTGTTCTATGGCAAACTAAGGTCCCATAGTCACTCTATGGATCGCCACCTCCTTAAATATTGGTCAGAAGCATTCTTTGGGATCTTTCCCACTGGTAACTCTCCCTCTGCCCTCACTTTCTCTTCCTGTGTCTATGTGTACTGCCTTCCTCTCTAGACAGTAACAAATCTATGGCAGAGAATTAGGAGAATTGAACATTTGCAGCATAGAAAGTAGGACCTGGCGAAACAGATGGCCTGGTTAAAAACGTTATCAGTGCTGCAGTGTGAGAAGAAGCCCCGCTTCTAGATAGCAGTGGTGTGAGGGGCAGCTCTCCATGCTAAAGTGACTTTGGTGGATGAAGGCTTGGAATAACCACTGTGAGGCAGTGTCCCCTTCAATTTGTCCAAGTAACTCTGCCACATGTCCACTGCAGAGGTGCTGGGCCTCGGCCAGTGTTTCTGAGAAGACAAGCCATTCTTCATCTGAAACTTGTTGCCTGCTAACAATTGCTCAATGATTGTTCGGTTTCCCAATGCAGGAACTGGAGAGGTTTGGCTAGACGTGTATAAATTGCCCAAGGATTCTTGGCTCAAGGAAATGGACCACCCCCAGTTTGCTCTAAATTCAAAGAGAAAAGCCAGACAGCTGCAACTGGTAGGAAATGTTCTTTAAAAAATGGTGTGTGTGTGTGTGTGTGTGTGTGTGTGTGTGTGTGTGTGTGTGTGTGTGTGTGTGATGAGTATGAGGAGGGAAGAGAGAAAGAACAAGACGCAGGCTGTGTCTGCTGTGGCATGTGTGGAGGTCAGGGGACAGCTTTCAACAGTCTTCCCTTCTACCATGTGGACTCTAAGGATCGAACTCAAGTCGCCAGGTTTCTGCACAGATAGCTTCATGTGCTGAACAAATTGTCCTTCTCAACATGTTCTTTTTCAACCGATGTGTCCCCTCACCCCAGGTCTCCATCTAGTCTAACTTCTCGAAGTTTCGGGACTAATGAATTCACTGGAGATCGTAGGAGAAGACAGTAGGAACAGTAGTCCTAGTCTCCCAAATTTATTTACTTTGAATAAAACATGATATTAATAAGAATAGATGTCTTGAGTAGCTGAAGTTCAGCGTCTGTCTTATTTGGGAGTTGCCTTCTCCCCAAAGCATTTGCATCCAAGCATTTCTCAGGAGGGACGATCTTTTGTTCTGATTCTTGTCCCATAGGTAACTTTACCCACTCCTGTCTGAAATAATCCTTTCATGCCACTGAATTTTCCAGACTGTAGTATAAGAGGAGGGTATTCTCTATATACAAGAACATGTACAGTCCCTGTGTTTGTGTTAATAGGTAGAGCAACCCCACCATGTCAGTCTAATGGTATGATGCTTGAACCTTTTGCTAAAGACTAAGAATTTATTTATTTATCCAATCTACATTTGCTAGTTTAACTTTTTTAATCACCAACTCATGTGAATTGGGTTTGAAGCATATTAGATACGCTGAGTTGGAGAGTTGCTGAGCAGTAGAACACTTGTCTAGCTTGAGCATGGTTCTGGGTTCAATTCCCAGCACCACACACGTAAACACATACTGTGTTAGGTGCTGAAAATGCCCTGGGTTTATGAACACTGCTGAGCGCACAAAGTCACTTGAAGTAAAAAAAAAAAAATCTTTCAATTCAGTGTATTTCTTCAGAGCGAGCAGTCCGTTGAGTTTCCGCCTCTGGATGCTGACAGAGTTCACTGAGTGTGCTCCTTTTCTGGTTCTTCTCACATGGCCTTGGTGTGTAGTGTCCTGTTGTGTGAAAGTCCTGTCAACTACATGACAGATTTCTAGAATATAAGGGCATAACCTTCTGCTTTTCTTTGTAAGATTCTGTTTATTTATGAGAGAGCGAGAGCGAGAGAGAGAGAGAGAGAGAGAGAGAGAGAGAGAGGGAGGATGTGTGCCATGGTGCACTGGTGAAAGCCCTTTTGGAAGTCAACTCTCTCCTTTTACCATGTGGATTTCTAGAGCTTGAACTCAGGCCACAGGTTTGTGGGAGGAGCCTTCCTCACTAGTGGTCTCACTGTCTTGGTTTTGGGTTCTTTTCATCCACCAATCCCATAGTATCACAGTCAGTGCCCCACCAATATATTTCTTTTCTTTTTTTCTTTTTTCTTTTTTTTTTTAATTTTTTCCACTCATACAAACTTAATAGGTACCCTGTCCCCTCCCTCCCTCCACTCCTCCCTGTACCCCTTGCTCCCTCCCTCCTTTTCCCTGTCCTTTCCCCCCTTCCCTCCCTTTCTCTCAGTGCCCTCCCCCCCAGCATCCTTTAGTGTGAATGTCAATCTTCCCTCTGGGTCCTCCACTCTAATGAGATGTAAGGACTCAGTATCATTGCCTAGAGCCCTTTCTTGTGTTCTACTTTAGTATAGGAACACTATACTTGCCTCGAAGGATCCTAGTGCCTGTGATCCATGCTAGACTTCCCACCATATATTTTTAATGAGTTGGCTAATTTATAATCTAAGTAGAAAAAGACTATGGATTGAGTGTATCCTCTCACTGTAATTCATTTTCTTATTTATTTATTTATTTGTTTGTTTATTTATTTATTTATTTATTTTGGTTTGGGGTTGCTTTTTGAGAGAGTCCTGTTTTCATGTGTATGTATGTGTGTGGGATGCATATCTCTATGCATGTGGGTGGGCAAATGTGTATACTAATTCACATGTACTCGAGTGCTCGTGCATACAGAGACCCAAGGATGATATTGGAGATCATCCTCCATCACTCTTCTACCTACTGTTTTGAGGCTGTGTATTTCAGTTCAGAGCTTGCTGATCCTACTAGTCTAGCTGGCCAGCTTGCGCTGGGGATTCCTGGACTGCAGCTTCTGGGGCTGGAATTATAGACACAGCCTGCTATGCCTGCCCTGCATTTTACTTGGGATCTAGGGATCTTAAAGTGAGTCCTTTACTTATGTCAAAAGCACGGCGCTATCTTGCTACCCCCTCCCCTTTTTTTGAGACAGGGTCTCACAGATTGACCTTGAACTTTCAGTCTCTTGTCTCAGCCTCCTAAGTGCTGAGATTCTGGCCATATGCCCCTGGCTTCACTTATTCTTATACCCTCAGAAATAGCTAATTACTGCCCATAACTGTGGTAGTTCTTTTACTATAGATTGTATTTAGTTATTTAAGCATAGTTGTCAATATTGCCTATCATAAATATTCACAAAGCAGTGTTCAGGAACCAATGATGCTTTCTAAATAAGTGTCAATTTTTTTAAAAGGAAAAAGTACTTCAATTTACATTTTTGTTTTGTGTGGGACCTGGGATCCAAACTCAGAACCTTCTGCTTGTGAGACAGAGTCACAACCCCTAAGCCATCTCTCCAGCCCCTCAATTTACATTTTTGAAATGGGGTCCTAACCTCCCTGCTCGCCCCTATTCATTTATATTTCCATCTGTTATTGTAAATATTTCTTTTTTTCTCCAACTGCATTTTAAGATCTTGGAGACTAGGGATCATGTCTTAAAATCATACAAGACAGAAGACTACCCAAATATTGGTCCTCCATGTCTGTTTCATGAATTCATTTCTCATAGATTATTTGGGGCAGGGAAGTAAGAGTATCTCAAAAGGTAGCAGGGAAGTAGGAGAACATATTTCAAACCTGTGGTGAATTCTGATTTCTTTTTTTCTCCTCAGGGCACTTTTGAATCTAGTACTCAAGAAAATATAGACATGGTAAGAAACTTGAAAGAATATCTTCAGAGACGCTTGAGTTATATTTGAAAACTACCTTAAATATCAAACACCTTATTAAAATTAATCTCGTGGTTTATATCCATTGAAGATGGCCTCAAGTCAGTTGTCTATAGAGGTAGGTTTATTTGAAATTAAGGGAGCTTAAATTTCAACCTCATCCCCTTACCCCCCACCCCTGTCCACCTACAGAGCCCCTTCTAAGGCATTGGGAAGGACCTGAAAATGTAGTCATTTTTTTTGTAAAATTGGGAAGAGTATGGTCACTGCTGACCACAGTCCATGTTTACTCTCACTTTCCTCTGACACAGTTTGCCTCCATACTGCATGGAAGGAGCGTGGCCGTGGGTATTTTTATGGTTGTGCTTGTTTGCTTGTTGCTTTTGTGACAGTGCCTCATCATGTAGCCCAGGATTGAGCCAGCAGCTTTTCTTTAAGAAGACCCACATAGTCTGGATTTGCTCTTGACAAAATAACAGTGCAATCCACTAAGAAAAGTGACTTGTGGAGTTCATTTCTGTTTTGGAGTACCTTGGGGAATGGACAGCTCCCCAGTCCCTCTGAGACGTGGAACACGCTATTTCCTGAGGCTAAGCTCTCAAAGGCTTGGACCTCAGCAGTGCAGCTGTGGACATCGGGAGTGGAATTCTGTCATTTAGCCCTTCCCCCTTAAAGGTTACATTTCAGGCTGGCAAGATGGTTCAGTGGTTAAGGCACGTGCTTCCAAACTTTGGCAACCTGAATTCAATCCCCAGAAGCCACATGACAGAGAGAACTGACTTGCAAATGTTATCCTCTGATCTCCACTCGTTCAGAATGACTCGTATTCATAAACTCTCTCTCATTCTCTTGCTCTCGCTCTCCTTCATTTTCTCTCAAATAAGTAAAATTTTTTTTAAAGTTATGTTTCATTTCAAGCTATACAAATAACATACAGCAATGCTGCTCTTAGAAAATGTAGATAATTCGGCCAGACCCCATGGTGACACATGCATGTAATTCTAGCACTTAGGAAGTAAAAGTTTGAGATCATCTTCAGTTATATAGAAAATTTGTGGTCATTCTGGGCTATACGTAACCCTGTCTTGAAAGAGGGGAGAGAGAAAGAGAGAGAGAGAGAGAGAAAGGGAAGGGAGGGGAGAGTAGGGGAGACAGAGCCCACAAGATGGCTTAGCAGTTACAAGAATCTGTACACAAATCCACTTCCTGAATTGGATCCCCAGAGCTCCTAAGGTTTCCTACTCACTGAGTTTCCTCATTGGCTCTAGGCCCCAAATTTTTTTCATGAAGTTACAAATCCAGTTTCTTTAATAGATGAAGGGCTATTCTAGAGATCTGTTATTCCCCCCTCCTTTTTTTAACATGAAAAAGAATAGAGAAAATGTATTACTTTTCTAAGGCATGGGATTATCAGTTCCTACCTATTTATTCTTGAGCAAGATTTTGCATCTTGTGTCTTTTTTTTAATATTGGTCATTTTATCCTTATTGCTTTTCTTTCTGGATCCTCACTGTACCTTCAGTTTATTTTTTTACGTATTTATTTATTTATGATGATATGTGTGATACGTGTGAGTGTGTGCACACATGAGCCATGACATGCGTGTGGAGGTGAGAAGACAACTTGTGAAGTTGATTCTCGCCACCCACCTTTATATGGGTAACCAGGGATTGAACTCATATCATCTGACTTAAGTGGTAACCATTTTTACTTGCCAAGTCATCTCACCAACCCTCCTTACTATATTTTACCATTCTATCATTTGAAAAAGAAGCTTTAAGATTTTTATTTATCTGTTTCCTCATTTCTGTGAATTTTTGCCTTGCTCTATTTTGAGGCTCTGTTACTAGATGCAAAATAGTTTGGAATGTTATGTTTTCTGATGAACTAACCATTTTCATATTATTTTTTGGCATTTCATTCCCTAGAAAGTCTTTTTCTGGCTGAACTCTTATAGACTTAATCTCAGCCAAAAGACTGAGAATATGACTGAAATCTATGTCATATATAAATATATCCATCCCAGTTTTCTTTTATTTTCCTTATGACATACCAGTTTTGACATGTTTACTCTTAACATTTGTTTATGTTTAAACTGAAAACTGAACTGGGTTTGGGTGGGATAGTTTGTTGTGTTTGACGCAGTACCTCTGTACCTCAGGCTCATCTCAACTTGTCTGTTGTCCACAATGATCTCATAATCCTTCAATGCAGCACCAGCACAGCTCTCTTAAAATAAGTTTCTTTGTGACAATGTATGGTTAGATTTCAATTTTATATTATCAGTTGTGACTTTCTTATCTCTCTGTCTGGTGATACAATGTGAGCACTCGAGGAATACTGGTGAAAATAACAGGAATCTGAGTGAATTCCACCCAGCAATCAGAAGTAATGTCTTTGCCTTCTCACTGCAGTGTTTAGACTGTACACATTTAATGTCATTATGGGCATGTTTGGATTTAAGTTTACCATCTTGCTGTATACTTTCTTGTACTCCTGTCTTTTCTTTTTCTCCCCCTCTTTTTCTGCTGTTTCTGAGGATGAGCATTTTTAATGCTTCCCTATCATTTCACTGCTACTTTACTGACTGTATTTTTCTCTTCTTTTAGGACTTGAACATTTCTTTAAGAAGCGACGTTAAGTTGAGTCTTCCAGTTTACATAATGAAGATCAAACCACCTAAACCATTAGCAGGTAAGTGGGAGTGAATACTGTTTCTCCTTTTGCTATGATTTTCTTCTTTTCCTTGTTGGCTTTTTTCCATAGCTTCATTTTTTCTATTCATTAGAATAGAAATCTAATTAAATTTGCAATTTTGAAGAGGAATTTTTAAAAAAGCCTCATAGGCACCAGGACCTAAAAATAAAGGAAAATGTGAGTATTCCAAGGATTGCTTTAGCAGAATTGGGAGGTCGGGGAAAAAAGACATTATTTCTGGTTGTTGGTAGAATTCATTCATCCCTGGGCTGTTGGGCTAGTTGTCATCAGTGCCTGTGACACACCAAATATGAAGAGGAGAAAGATCTATCTCCTCCATTCTAGACTTGATCTTGGCCAAAAGGCCGAGAAGCGCTATCTCCTCCATTCTAGAAGCTGGCAGTGTGCTGAGGGAGAAATCTAGACACAAACCATTGCAGTGTTCCTGGCTAAAGAAGTAAGGCACTTCCTGAGATGTAGAATTTTCAATGCTAAAGCTAGGAAATCCAGAAACAAAGTTTGAATTGGTTTCCCTTTATAAAGATATTTACTTATGGAGTTGCAAGTGATTATACACTAAGAGACAATATAAGAATGGCGTAGTGGGCTGGAATGTAGCTTAATGGTAGAGTGCTTGCTTACCGTGCATGGGGCTCTGGGTTTGATTCCTAGCACTAGAAAGAGTATATGGCAGAAGGTTGCTGGGAAAGAGAATGATGGGAAGAAAATGTCTGACAGAGCAGGAGACCTATTGAAAGAAGGTTGGTGGATAAATGTCAGCCTAAGAAGCAACAGAGATGCCAAGGGGGTCTTCAGTAGCAGCTGGAAGGCAATGGTCACCAGCAGGATTGGGCCTTGCTTTGCTGGGGAGAAGCAGCATTGTCCCAGGACTCCGCACGCTGGGCGTGTTTCCCTGGTTCTTTCCAGAGACCCTGGGATGTTGGGTTGAGCTGTATAGAAGGGCAGTAGCTGCCCTCTCTGCATGGGCTCTGCCACCTGGCAGGCAAGGCAGAGACGGCCAGAGCTGGAACTCCTGCCCTCACACACCCACGGTGGGGTGAACATGGATTCCCAAGGCTTCTGCAGATAGTGGAAGTCAGCGGGAAGCCGGTGATTTCACTAGACCCTGGAATCTTTTCAACCGAGGCACCACATTTAAAAGTCCCCTGGAAGTCTTTGCGAAGATAGAAGACTGCTGTGGGCTGGGCTCCGGGCAGAATCACTACATCAAGGACAGTCAGTGGGAGCAGCACTCGGAGATCTTCTATGCCTGCTACAAGAAGTACCTGACAGGGAGAGGGAGGAGGAGCCGCCCAGGTGAGCCCCAGAGGAGCTGTGGCACCCCACTTCCTGACTCAAGCATGGATCTGAGCCTAGCCACCTTTTTCTGATTTGGAGGAGTTTTAGAGAACTTAAGCTGATTGTTTTGTAATGCTGTATGGAGATCATTTTCATTTAGTTAGAATGAAGGCTGATAACATGAATTTTATTTATTTAAAAAAATTGTTTTGTAAAAGGAAACTGCAAGAATAGTGAGCTTAGGCTGCGGGGATCCGACTCAGTCACCAGGCTTGTACAGGAAGCATTTGTCTGCCAAGTCGCCTTCCCCCACCTTAGTCCCGTCACATGGATTTTAAAGAGTGTGTATCCATAGAGCTCAGCATGGGTTCAAGCCCCAACACTTTGGAAAAGAGAAGAAGAAGGAAAAAAAAGGAACAGGAATATAGACATGGAGATGAGCAACAGAGTGTCAGTTTTATGTATGACATTTTATTGTTTCTCTGGCTTTCAAAAAAAAAAAGATACTAAATAGGTTACTGCTATTAACATTTTTCTCAGTTTCTTTTTCACTTTTCCCCTCCTTTCCTCTCTTCTCTTCTTCTCTCCTCTCCTCATCCTTGCCATGCTAGGCAGGTTTTCTACCTCTGCGCTCCATACGCAGCTCATTTATGCTTTCTAGATAATGTATAGATCTGTATTATTACATTAGAAGTAGTGCACTGTGATACCTCAGGGTGAGACAGCAGGGAGACCTCATTGGCCTTCAGATGGTAAGAACAGAGTCCAGTGTTGAAGTATTCATGCCTGTAGGAACCAGCTCCCCTCACATCTGCACGGGTCCCCGAACTGTTCCTTTTTCGCACATGAGGCGTGAGACCTCTTCTCTTACTGTCAAGTAGGTTTCAAATATACTCACTTTAGGACACAGTTCTAAGGCTCGGCCTCACGTTAGGCCCTGTTATGAACTGGAAACTAGCCTCGCTCAGTGCCGCTGTTGCTGCCCAGCAACATATGTAAGAATTTTGCAAGTCAATTGTTTAATCACTGTTAATTGCCTATTATGGGGATATTTACACCATGAAAATACCTGCAAATATGCCATACAGAGGTCTTGTTTTTAAATCCAGTTTCTCAGCACACCAGGCTGTGTGGCCCCTGGATAAGACAGCATCTATATCATCCACGTCTGCTTGAAGGTCTTCCATGGAAACAAAAGTGACCCTGGGCGGGGGATGCTTTTCCGGCTGGGACTCTGGCCTCACCATGCTAGCTAGCGAATGGCCCCACAGCTTCCCCTGTCCTGTTCTCATCCGTGTCCGAGGCCTGTCCAGCCTAGCAGCTAGAATGTGATTCGCATTCTGACCCTGGGAAGATCCATCCAACGTACCCACTCCCACTCTGGTCTTGATTCCAAGACTGCTAGATCTCTTTTTGCCAAGGGTCTACATGGCTCTAACTCCTCTCTGTCTTTGCAGTGTGGCCACGTTCCATTTCTTCCTTCCTAGTTGCCTAACGATGATGTCAATCGAAGGCAGAATCCCCTTAGGTAAGCGAGAGAGTTGTCTGGCCAAGGGGGCACTCAGGAGATCCCATGAGAAGCCCTCCTGGAGGCATGCCACACGGCAGATCTTGTGCGCTGGGAAAGAATGAAGGTGGAGATCAGGCTTAGTGGCTTCCCTTTGAATCTGTAGCCCCTAGGCCCAGATTCCTGAGATGAAGCTAGCCCAGCTTCAGGGAGGGGGTGCCCTAGAGGAAGGTAGAAGTACTTGTCCGCCATAATTGTGTGAACTCAATTTATAACAATAATTAGAATGAACCCTGACAGCCAAGTGGACATGTCCTTTCCAGAAGATATAAAAGCAGCTGAGGGGCAGCTGCAGCCTGCCTTTGACTATGAATGGGCCCCAAAAATAACTCCAATGGGCCCCGAGCCCCTAGTCCCTTTCATCAGAAAGCCTGCATTTCTATTGAGTGCTACCTCTGGAATAAACCACTTAAGACTTGACAAACAACAGACACCTTCCACAGGAACTAAAGGTTACCCCATGTCTAACAACACCCTATTTTCTCTTTTTCCCCAGGAGTGCCCTGTGTCCTTGGCATGCACTGGACTGGAAGTCACAATTTCTTCCTTTATTCCCTGAACAAAACTTTAAAGGATAAAGTTGGTACTTTACTGACATGCCTGAGACAGGTGTCCTCTAAGCTCAGGCTATGAGAACATATCCTTCTCCAGTTGAGAAGAGAGGGTGTGGCATGAGGAAGCTAGAGAAGGCAGAAGTGGGGTGCTAAGTGGTTACAGTGTGGCCTCAAGGTCTGTTCCTCAGCTGGCTCGTCACTTAAAGATGACAAATCCATAGGGATGGGTCTGCAGGACCTTGCAGCAGGTAGCTTGGCTTCAGAGGCCAGCACTAGATCTGGCCCAGTGTAAGCTGCGTGGTTTTAGGACAGTCACTTCACACCCCAATCTGTTTTTGCATCAGAAGCACCAAGCTAACTTTACACACCATCCTTGTAAATGCCAAAACCCAGAGTGTTGCAGTTCATTGAAGCCCTTACAGTGGAAAATAGGAAAAGTAGACAAATGAATGCTTGGAGTCAGTTACCTGGCAAGTCCACTTTGGAATAAGGCCTTGAGCTGCATACTTTATACTTCAAAACTATACTTCAGGTTAAATACACTCAAGAAGGAATCTCTTTTTTTGCCTTCTCCTGGGCAGTTGGCTTCTAATCAGTCCCTGCTTCTCTACTAATCAGCCTGGGTAAAGTCACTTGTTCTTCTGCCTCTGTCTTCTCATTTATAAAATGGGAGTTTGAACAAAACCTACATCATAGAACCCCTCAGAGAATGAAATGAAATACTGTCTGTAACGTGCCTAATACAGTGGCCAGTGGCCAGTGGCCAGAAGCTGCCACTAGATGATAGTTGTGATTTCTGTCATCCCAAGGAAGAGTAGCATTGCTGAGTGGGGGGTGGGGGGGTGGGGCTGGTTCCTGGAGTTAGGCTGTGAGGAAGGCACATCTGTCTGGGCCGCAGGTTGTCTAGGTGGAGGTGACGGGCAGGGACAGGGTCTACAGGGAGCCTGGTGAGTAGTAAGTATCCTGTCCTCCTCTAGACCCCGAGAACGTGTGGCCCTGCGCTGCCCCCATTGCAGTGTCTCAGCTCAGCAGCAACTCCTCCTACCTGGGACTGGCCTGCGAGGATGGTGTACTCATTCTGTGGGACCTGATCCAAGGTGAGTCCCCACCCCAGCCCTCCACTGAGTGCCCACGGAGCTCATCAGTGACACTCCAGGAGCTTGGGCCTTCCTAAGGTTGGAGCCTTCTGTCACCTTGTGCTTGTGGCCCACCTGGTCCTGCTTCCACTTCTTCATTCGTAGACTGTGTTCACACTTACTGAACAGTGTGTGCTGATGCTCCGTTGCCTGTGGACTGACTGAGGGCTTGTTCTGTCCCCTGCACTGCACTGTGCTGGGAGTGCTGCCGTTGTCTTCCTCATCACACTCCTGTGAAAGTGTCTTCGGCATACCTGCAGAGATCCCGCAGCCTTGGGCCAGGTTCTCAAAGGAAGCAGACCTTCTTCCATACCATTCTGCCTCCGTGCCGGTCAGCAGGAGCTCTAGTAACGTTAGAGTTCAGAGACCTACAGAGCGGTCAGAGTGAGACCAGCAGCTGCTCTTGTGTGGGCGGCACTGCAGTGGGGCTCAGGGTCGTGGCCCAGCTTTGAAGATACAGAGCCTGGTGGCATCTGGTTGCTTGCATGTCTCAGCCCTAGGGAAGAGGCTTCTCTAGCCAGACTGCAACAGGGGTCTGTGAGTCGCAGCGACCTGTTGAGACCTCAACCAGCAGCTCATTTTCATTTGGGGGGAATTTGATAAATTCTTATTTGGTAATTTACACACATTCCCTTTTTAAAATCACACCCTCTGTTACATACTGTGCTTCCCCTGGCCAGCCATAGAATAGGCAGGCTGACTGCACCCCAGCAGATCCTGCTGCCGACCCGAACTGCCCCCCCACTCTTCCTTCTCTGGCTTGGTGCCTCCCCCTCCAGTTCCTCTCCACAAAAAGGCTCTCAGAAGCGTTCTGCCCTACTAAGTGCTGGTTTACCCTTGCAGAGGTGCTCCTGATTTTTCTTTGATGTGATTCTCACCTCTCATGTGTCCTGCATGTGCTTGCTGGCCCTGGAGCTGACACCCATGGCTGTCATCCCACCTTTTCTGACCAACCAGTGTCATTTGCTTCCCTAGGATATCCTCTTGAAGTCATTGCTCTTCCTGAGGGGTGTTTCTGCCAAAGTATCCAGTTCCTGAAGTTCTTCCTGGTCCACAAAGGACGGAACATGTATCCTGAAGGCCCGGTGAAATCCCAAGTGCAGTGTGTGGTGCTGTGCACAAATGCGTCTCTGCACCTGATAGAAGCCAGGGAGGGCAAGAGGCCCACCACCAAGATGCTTGTCGAGAGGTCAGTGGCGGGCAGGCAGGGCAGGGCCGCAATCTGCCGACAGGCGGCGCTGTTTCACAGTGGATTGGCGTGACCACCCACTGCAGAGCCTCCACTCCCCCATGGCAGTGCGTGTGGGTATGACTCACTTTCCTCACAGAACTGTGTGGCAGCATGAGTGAATCTCTCCTATATCACAGGACCAAGAAAAGCTTACTTCTACCAGAATAAGCTTTCATCTGTCTCTTCGGAATCTGCTTTTTATTTGTAAAACATGTATGTGTGTAAATGAATCTCTAGAGCGTGGGGTGTGTGTATGACAAAGGATGCTGAGATCATCAGTCACCCCACTTCCTGCATTCTACCTCCCAATCATATTCTCCTCGCTGGTCCTAAAGGTTGCTAACTGGCTACTGCCACCTACTAAAACATCCCTAAATCTCAACGTCTTCAAAGCAAATGTTAAATGACCCCTGGGTTGTCAGTCAGCTATGTCGGGTCCTACTGGCCTCATGTAGCCCACGCGTGTGCTCACAGGCTCGGTTAGGGGCGGGACTTACGGTAGCCCCGTGCCACAGCTGAAGGTCAGCGGGTGCTTGGTGGGTGTTGTGGTTCCCTTCCTCTCTGCCTCCTGCCAGCTGACTCACTTCTGCACATGCCGATCCGCGGGTACCCCGCAGCAAGAGAGGGCAGCCCCAAAGCACAAGTGTTTCTTGAGTCTCTGCTTACTCGACATCTGCTAATGTTCCACAGGGCAAAGGACACCCCCTGGCCACCTCCATATTAGAGTAGCAAGAAATATTGATTTTGATGAGTGACTGCCAAATATGGCTAATGGTTAGTTCATTCTACCACAGTATTTTCCTAGACTTTACCATTCCTTTTATTTTTATCTTTAAACAATATATGGTTTAGCTGTGAACACTTAAGAAATGTACAGATGGGGGATGGAATGATGGCTCAGAGGAAGACTCTGCCTCGCAAGCAGAAGATCCTGAGTGCGGATCTTAGGTCCCACATAAAAAACACCAGGTGGAAAGGTGGCACCCTGCACTTCTGGCCCTGGTGGGTGGACCCTTGGAAATCTCAGAGTGAAGCAAAAAGAAGGTAGAAACAATCCAAGATGATTCCCAAAGTCACCCTTGGTCCTCCACAGGGATACAGTGCCCTCTGATACACACACACACACACACACACACACACACACACACACAGAGACACACATATACACTTGCAAAATGAAAAAATGAAATTACAAAAATAGAAACTTAAAGATGGAATCATATTCTGTGAATCCTCCACCTTGCTTTTCAGTGAAACTTATTCTGTTTTCATCGTTGCACTATATTCTCTTATTTCAACAGCCTCCCGCTGGTGGGTATATAGGTTGTTCTCACAGTTGTTTTTTTGTGTTTCGTGTTTTTATTGTTGTTGTCTTTCTTTTCTTTTCTTTTCTTTTTTATGCTGTGAGGATCTCTTTACATGTCTCTCGATGTACTTCAAGAGCTTCCCCAGGATAGACAGGTAGGAGGCAACAGGAAAAGTCTGAAACTCTCCCATTGGGAGAATGTCCTTGTGTTTTGTGTCCTGCAGGCCTTTGACACACCCCGAAGAAGCCATCTGTGAGGTAGCCCCAGTCCCAGCCTTACCTGGCATGGTAGGTTCCAAAAATCCTTGTTCCTTATTTGTTGACCGCCTACTATGCACTAGGCATTTGACTCTTTGGGGGAGGGAGATTTAAAGGAAAAGCCATCATGCTAGAGTACTTCCTTTGCATGGACCGGCATGAAGCCTGGGATTTGATAAGACACAAAATGAAAGAAAGTCCCTGCCCTTGTTGTGCTCAGAGAAGTCACCAGGCTTCTACCCTAGCACATGAGAAAGGCTGTGACCTGATTTTGCAATGGGCTTGAAACAGAATGAAGGTTGCCTGTGACCGCAGAGGTTGGGGGCGGGGAGTGTGGCAAGAGGAAAGTTGAGCCCAGCCAGCCACCTCCAGGAGACAAACCCAGAGGCAGGAGGCTGATGCTGGTACTACCGACATTCATGAAAATGCAGGAGGCTGGGCTGTGGAGCCAGGGGACCAGCTGTTCCTAAGGAAGGGGCCCTGCAGGACAGAGAGGTGGGAGTCGGGGGGCAGCATCTTCTGAGAGGGACTGGAGTTGGGATCCCACATGCTGGGCTATCTGAAGCTGCAACCAAAGGAGAAAAAGGCATCATGGCTGACACGACTGACCGTGCCCCGAAGAGCCGATTCCCTCATTCTGCAGAGCCTGTGATGGGGACATAGTGAGGACAGAAGTGTGATTCCTGGTGTGACCCTGCGGAAGGTTAGGCCCTGTAGACCTAGGGGAGACTTGGAGGATGTACGGGGCTAAGATGTCCACTCCACACCTGTCAGAAATGTGTCAGTGAGCAGTGGTGGGAGTTGGGGTATTAGCAGGTCCCTCTCTCTAGTCCTTAGGGGCAAGTAGTGCCCCGCAGGTGCTGCCATGGCCTGTGAAACAAGGAGAACAGGCTCACGAGGGGTCAGAGCAGGACCCTAGGGACCCTCACAAAGTGAGGTGTCCTGCAGGCTCAGGGTGCAGAGCTTGAGGGATTTAGAGCAGCACCTGGGGCTGAGGCCGCGCTCCTCCTGATGGCAGCAGGTGTCAAGGTGGGGGGCCAGCGAGAGGGGGGAGAAAGAGGGGGCTGCTACCCTCTGCTTTCTGAAGAAGCTCCAAGTTCAAGAGCAGCTGCCACTCGTCATCTTTCTGCTTCCCAGGTGCTGATCTTTGCCAGAAACCACTCCGTGAGTCTCATGAATGTGGCCAAGACCGAAGTCATCTGTGCCTTTGCTCCCCCGGTGTGTCGCCAGCCGGACGTCCTTTGGAAGCCACTGTTTGCCGTGTCTGCACACCTGCCGTGCTTTCTGCTGTACGGTATGGAAGGGACCACAAGGGCCTCCCTGCAGTTACTGTGCATGTTGCTGATAAATTCGTGACAAGACAGGAATGAGGGGTTTTATTCTGATGTATGATCGTCTGGTTACAGTTCTTACTCTGGCTTGGCACACTAACCCCAGGGGCTAAGGGCACTGAACACACCACACACCCAGAGGATTGCTGAGAGAGGGGCTCACTTCCCTCGTCAGCAGCATGTCTAAGTATGCCAAAGGATGCCAGACTTCCTTAACCAGCTCCCTCCACTTTATTCACCAGTGTAGAGGATGCCCCCTTCCCCGTGAGCTGGGTCTCCCCTCTCAACTAGGCAATCTCCTGCTAGCTTGCTTAGGGCTTAACTTCTAATGCTTTACAAACACGCCCATAGCCAAAGCCTTCAGTTGTCCAGTTGACACCTATGTCTAACTGACAGGCCTGCCGCCCTCTTCCCTGACTTTCCCTGCCTCTCACAAAACATGGTGACATTCCCCAGTCACCTCCTCAAGACCCCCTAACCAGTCAAATGATGCTATAGCCTGGTTCTCATAGGCGCCTCAAAACAATGCTGGCAAGGTCTTTGCTGTGTGAGATCAAGTGAGTCCCCCCGTGCCCCCACACCTGCAGGACCTAGAGCCCATGGAGAGATGGTCACACTGACCGTGGCCATGTTCTTTCCTCACAGGACAGCATCCAAGTAGTGAAACCGACCCCCCCAGGGACGCTGAAAACGTTCTGCATTCCATCTTCTATTTTAATTTTGAGGCCTACCCACTTGTGGAAGACATGTGCAAAAATTGTATCATTTTACAAAAAGACTTGGTAGACAACATAGACTTTTCCCAGGTGTTGCCGCTGGAGAAAAGATGTGAGCAGTTCTTCCAGAAGAGGTAAGACCCCTCGAATCTGGAGTGAGCCCCCTCGAATCTGGAGTGAGCCTTCCCATGGTTAGTTCCCCTTTACTAAAGGATTGGACCACACAAGTTGCACTCTGGTTGACATTTGACTGCTAGGAAAGAAGTAATTCAAGTTGAGCATGATAGCGCCCACTTAACCCCAGCACTGGGGAGGTGGGAAACACACACACACACACACACACATGCCGATACTTATTCAAGTTATACAAAACAAAGGCTTTGGTTGCCTAGTGGCCGTCTTTTCATTTTTCTCAGTTCCTTTTTCTACAAGCACATTTGGGTGATTAGACACCATCAGAACAGGTTCAGCAAAGGATGATCTGTAACCCATGTCCCACCCACTTGCTGGTTTTGAAAATAAAGCTGTTTTCCTTGGGGCCGGGATACATACGCTAATCCAGGGCTCTGCCACTGGCCACCCACCTACCTGCTTTTAAATAAAGTTTTATTGGAAGACAACCATGCCTTTGTTCACAGATTATCCATAGAGCTTGTGAGCTGCCATGAATAGTTACAATAGAAGCAACACAACTCTCACAGCAACTCTCACAGCCTACGCGCCTTGCTCCCTGGCTGGCCGTAGGAAATGTTTATCTGCCTCTGATCTGCTGCCCCCTCTTCTCCACCACAGATGGTAGTTTTGGGCAAATTTCTCCTCTTCTGCTCCTTCTCCCACTCTTGCTGCTTTCCTTTCTGCCCAAAAGGCCCAGTGAGCAGTCTCCTTGGAGGAATAGGAGTACTCCAGTGTATCTTCATTTGCTGATACAGCTACGGACACGACTTAGGGGAACAAGGGGTTTTATTCTTGCTTATGATTCCCCATTTCAGTTTATAACACAGCTGGGCAAGAGAGTTCATACCAACTTTGGGAACCAAATGAACTGGCTACACCATAGCCACAGTGATTGCCAAAAGAGAGGCAAACCTCACTCGCCAGTCTGAGAGTCTGCCAAAGTCTGTTGAAGTGTGCCAAAGTCCCCAAGCAGCACTCTCATCTTACTCAGGTGCCTGGGGAACGGTCCTGCCTGCCGTGGGCTGGGTCTTCCCGCGTCCATTAGATCATCTCCTGCAGGCTTGCTTAGAGTTTGGGTAACTACTAATTCTTCACAGATATGGCCAGAGTCCAGCCTTCAACAATTGTCGAGTTGTTGCCTGTAGCTAACTGGTACAGCAGTCTCTTCAAATCCACCTCGAAATATATTTCTGAAGCTTTGCAAGTCCTTGCTGACTAATACCAATACTTTGCCACACATTTTGGGTGGAACGGGCCATCTGTGGGACTCCAGAGCCTTGAGTGTCACTACAGAGCTGGGTGGCTGGTGCGTCCCTTCCAGGGTGGCTGTATCTTTATATAACATGACCTCTGATTTCTGGAGCCTCTTCAATCAACATAACACTGTTAGACTACCTCTCTTCATATACTTTTCCTGGTTTGAATTCTGACTTAAACCCTCATCAGCTATGAGACCTGGAGTTCTTGCTTTCTCTTTAATAATCTGTTTCTTTGCTCAAAACACAGGTGTAGAATACCAGGTTGTGTTCTGGGAATTTTGAATAGGTCAAAATTCCAGGCATCAGACAAGGGGACCCTCTATTCAAATACAAATGCCAAATGTGACCACTAGGTGGCAGCACAGCCCCCATTGCTCATGGATAGTGGAGGAGGGAAAGGGGCAGTTTGAAGATCCTGCCTGCTCAGTGGCACTGCCCTTCATTAAACGCTTAGCAGCTATGCTCACCTCTTCACACAGGGAGCCTTCTTATTCTGGACCTGGGGATTCGCTCTTCAGACACAGTGGGAGAATTTAGGGAAAAGTTTCATGATGTCCACCTTCAGGGAGATAGGGACAGAATGGGCGACAGCCAGCCAGTGAGCAGAGTATTAAGTCTAGGAGAAGTCTCCTTGTGCTATTTGCACCTTTTTAACAGCTTTGGAACTTTTCAAAATGAAAAGCTCAGAAGTTAGATCTTGAGTCCTGCATACAGTAACAGGAACACTGAGTGTTTTCCTTGTCCTTTACTCGATTTGCATCTTTTCTACAAAAGACATTTATTATTTTGACAAACAGATTGAAAACAACAGTGAAAAGTAAGTGAAGGGCACTGGGTTAGGCCAGGGCGGTGAGGGACATTCTTCTAGGGAGGGTAGCCAGGGCGGTAGGGACATTCTTCTAGGGAGGGTAGCCAGGGCGGTAGGGGCATTCTTCTAGGGAGGGTAGCCAGGGCGGTGAAGGACATTCTTCTAGGGAGGGCGTCACGGTGATCCGGCGCCCAGGAGCATCCCTGGGGCTTTGTCAAGTGTCTAATGGGTCTGCTTCCTTCCATTCCTGTCTACTCTCAGTCAACTTCGCACTTTCACTGTGCTAGAACAGGTGAGCATTCCTCTTGACCTAAAGCCCGGCGGGCCACTCTACCCATGGGAATAGGTTGCAGCTCTGGGCAGCTCTCTGGCTACCAACAGCTGACATTTCTCACTCTCCACCAAGGTGACCTAGTCACAGGCATCTGCTGAGCCCAATTTCAGCCAGAAAAGCTGCTTCAAGGGTAGAACTACTGCCTTAATAATACAAAAAGAAAAAATTAAAATAAAAAAGAGGAATTGGGAAATCGGTATGTTGACACATGCCTGTAATCCCAGCATTCACGAAGTCAAGGCAGGAGGACAGGGAGCTGAGGCCAGTTGGATGCTGTCTCTCTGTGTGTACATGTGCTTGCATGTGAGTGCACGTGCTCATGCATACATGTGCATGGTTGTGTGTGTAGCCTGGAGATGACGTTGAATGTCCTTCTTGGTCATTCTCATTGTTTACTAGGGCACTGAACTCTGAGCTCACCTGGCTAGTCCACCTAGCCAGCTTGTTCCAGGGGTCTCATCTCTGCCTCCCCAGTGCTGGGATCACAGGTGACCATCATAGCTGAGTTCTAGGGATCCAGTCTCTGGATTCATGTTTGCAGGGCAAGTACTTTATCCACTGGGCCATCTCCCCAGCCCAGTATTTATTATCTCTGATATGTTATATATCTATATGCAGAAACTTGGACAAAAGGGAAATACAAAAAAGTGAATTTAAATAACCCATAACCCTACTACCAAAAATCACCAGCACCACTATTAATATTTGCCAGTCATTTGGCTTGACATTCTCACCTGATGTCATGCTTCCTGCTCTTTATTTTTATCACTTTATATCACTCCAGAATATAACTTAAGTTTGAGAACATCGTTGTTGTGTTAGTCAGCTTCCTGACAATATAACAAAACACTTAAGATAATTAACTTATAAATGGAAATGTTTGTTTTGGCTTATAGTTTGGGGGGTTTTGGTTCACAATCGTTTGGCCTTATTGTTTTGGGCTTGAGTCAAAGCAGCATATCAAGATGGGGAGCATTGCCAGAGCAAGACCGCATGCACCCCATGGCTTGGAGGCAAAAAGAAATTAAGGAGGAGTTGGAGGGATGGCTCAGTGGTTAAGCCTCTGCCTCTCAAACTGAAGGACCTGAGTTTGGATACCCCCACGTAAAAACACCAGGCAGAAGTTCTGGTGCCTGTATATCTGGCCTTGGAAGGTGGAGTTTGGGAAACCCCAGAACAAAGCAAAAAGGAGGTAGACCAATCCAGGATGATTCCCAAAGTCACTCTTGGGCCTCCAGAGACACACACACAATACCCCCTGGTACACACACACACACACACACATGCACACATACACACGCATGCAAAAAAAATTTAAGAAAGGAGGAAAGGGGGGGAACAGGGGGATGGAGGTTGGAAGAAGGGGGGACCGGTGTTCCTGTTAAGTTTGTATGAGTGGAAATAAAAAAAAAAAAAAAAAAAAGGAGGAAAGGGCTGGGGTTATACAATCCCCTTAAGGGCACATCCCAAACAACCTAATCTTCTGCTAAGCCCTACCTCTTTAAATTTCCATCGTCTCCAAATAGCACCATGTTGGTAACAAATCTTTTGAACATTTAACATCCAAACTACAGTACTCATGAATATGGTTTTTCATGGCTGTGTAATATTCCAAGGAAAGGATGTCTGTGATTTACTTCAGGCCTCTATGATTAAACTGCTTGGGGAAGGGAGAGACTATCTCTTCTGCCCTGACTTCCCCATCTCTAGAATCCTGAACTAAGTCAGAAATGGAAGGGACTCTTCTATCCCCCTGTTCTGGACTGGGTCCCAGCTTCGCCCTTTCCTGGTAAGGCCCCCAGTAGCTAGTTCAGTACAGAGCGCTGCCTGTCCAGGGGACCCAGTGCAGGGAGGGGGCAGAAATCAAGTGGACTGACCAAGGTGGCATTGGGGGGCCAGAGGCAGAGCTTGGGGCTGACCGGCAGTGCAAACATTGGCCAATGGGGAGACTCCAGGAGCTAGAGGTGCACAGCTGCGGAAGCTTCCAGATTACAGGAGCCAGAGGTGCACAGCTGCGGAAGCTTCCAGATTACAGGAGCCAGAGGTGCACAGCTGCAGGAAGCTTCCAGATTACAGGAGCTAGAGGTGCACAGCTGGAGGAAGCTTCCAGATTACAGGAGCCAGAGGTGCACAGCTGGAGGAAGCTTCCAGATTACAGAAGCCAGAGGTGCATAGATGGAGGAAGCTTCCAGATTACAGGAGCCAGAGGTGCACAGCTGGAGGAAGCTTCCAGATTACAGGAGCCAGAGGTGCATAGATGAAGGAAGCTTCCAGATTACAGGAGCCAGAGGTGCACAGCTGGAGGAAGCCAGCTTCCAGATTACAGGAACTTTCAGACTTGCAGGAACATTTACTTGGTCTTGTTCATACTGTTTGAACCACATATTTGGGCAATTCTACTTTGGTTTGGGTCCCAGAAATAAATTAGATTGTGAGGATATCTAATAACAGATAAATTAGATAAAGTAGAAAATGCTGATTTAGGGCCTTATCTGCTCTGCTTGCTTTGAGGCATCAAGTCTGGGGATTCCCAGCCCAGAATTTCACTACGGTATTCTTCTAAGATGCTGTAGCTGTGCAGGAGCATTCTAAGAACATGTGCGCTCACACCTACCTGCCATCGCACCCACAAGGTCTGAAGCTTTTCTTCCCCTCTAGCACTGTTTTATTTTTTGATTATTTTTAATTATTATTTTTTTCTGTTTACTCCTTGGCTCTTAAGTAATTTCTATTTGCTCTAAAACTAGGTGAAATGGTGAAGGTCCATGTGGTAATAGATTCAAAGTTTCAAACTTGCAATAGTCTGTCCAAGCGTTGTCACAAAACCCACACTGGGACTTCTGCAAGTGGCCGCTGTGAGCGAAGCCTGGCTCAGAGCTTAGGAGGAGGCCAGGTCACAGGGAACATTCATTCCCCTAGCAGGCGCCCCACAGCCAGGTCCCTAGAGCACCATTGCCCCCCTGCCTGGCCTCTATGTGTCTGCTTTAGCATCACTGTCTCTGGCTGGGTCAGTCTTTTGATGAAATTTGAGGATACCGCGGACCGGACAAAAGTAAAAAAGTCTCTCCTTGTCTCCTCTGGAGAGTACTAAGCCCATCAACATCGGGGCTTTGCCCCTTAGCTTTCTGCCAGGACTGGGGTTCAAACCACACCAACTAGGAACCCCTTCAGCTGTGCGCTTATTGATGGGCTAATCTGTTGGGTAAAGTCAGTGCTCTTGTGATCCTTACACACGCCCTGGGTGAGAACCAAGTCTACAACGCGCGAGCTTTTTCAGGGTACATACCATGTGCAAACTACAGCACGTGCGCGCACACACCTCACTAATATCTTGTCCACCAATGATAGGGAGCACTCAGGAACCCTGGTGGGTGGGTGATGAGAGGAAAGGGTGGAGGACCTCTTGGGGGGTCTCGCCCCTCTCCTGCCAAGCCGCCTCCTCACCCTTCTCACTCCCAGGGAAGTGTCCAGTCAAAGGAATCCCAGGAGGAACCGCCTGGCTGCCTCCGTTTACACCAGGGGACGCCACTCCCATGGCCTCCTCCCTGCTTGGACACTTTTTTCCTCTGGGCCATTCAGGTCACCCTACCCCTCCCCTCTGCCTGATCCTGACTTGGTTCATGCCGGAGGCTAAGAGCTGCTTTTGGATTTGAGATCCCAGAGCACCCCCTTCCCATAGGCTTCAAGAAGTTGCTTCCTCTGCCATCTTCTCTTCTATCTAGCTGGCAACCCCCTGACTCCATGGGCTCATCTTAGTCGTGGGCTCATGTCAACATTTCCACCACCAACAAACATCCAGAACCTAGGCTCCTAGCCCTTTGGCATTCCTGCAAGTCAGTCCTCAGAGGTGGACTTCAGGGTTTGGCAACAGGCACATACATCTGCCCTAGTGTCCTTACCCCTTTCCAAGGAGCAAATTCCATCATTTTGTTAAGTATCTAGAGTTGTAAACTTCTCTCTCTCCTGAAATTTTTCCTTCATCATCATCTTTTATATTTTACCTTTAGTTTTAATAGTTCTTTGTCAATATATTGCATGAGATTTTCTTTCCTGTTTTGTCTTAGGGTTAGAGTCATGTCCATGTTTGTTCAACCAAACAGAAGTTCTAAGTGCATGTAGCTAGACTTACCCCTTGTGACTTGGCCAAGGGTCTTCGTCAGGGACAAACTCTAAAACAGGGCTATTAGAGAGAGAGGAGAGGAAGAGGATGGAAGGCTGGAGTCTGACTCTGGCGTCCTCTCATACCCGAGAATGGTCCTAGCTGCCTAAGGCCCTTGCGGAGCACTCAGGAGAGGCGGGCCACCTTGCTCACAGCACACAGAGGAGGGCCTTCTACACGCAGCTTTACACTTCGGAAGTCACCCATGTTCTCCTGGTGCGCAGGAACTTGAGGCAGGACAGAGAAAACCAGGGACTGGAAGGGAAAGCAGCCCCTCACCCTGGGATCTCCTGGCTGAGAGTCAAGAAACTGCTACACAACTGATAAAAATCAAAATAAAATAATCACCCCAGAAGCAGAAGCCTGGGCAAGGTGACTCAGGCCTATAATCCCAAGCACCTGGGAGGTGGAGATGGAGAGATCAGAAGATTAAAGTCAGCAACCTCTACAGCTACGGGGAGGGGGGAGGGAGAGAGAGAGAGAGAGACTGACAAAAGAGATAGAGCTCATTTCTTACCAGAACAACAAACTGGACTTATTCAAACTAGGATGTTTGTGACCTCGAGTTTAACTGTGTTAGCACGTCTCCCTCATCCCTAAATCTAAACACTGTACCTCATAAAACAACCTCATGATTCCACTTCTAAGAGGAATCTTGGGCTGGCTAGTGGGCTCAGTGGGTAAAGGCTCGTGCTGCCAAGCTCAGTAAACCCAAGATCAATTCCTGGAACCCACATGTGCGAGGAGAGAACCACCTCCTGCAAGTTGCCCTCCACACGAGTGCTGTGGCACATACACACACCAGACAGACGCCTGCTTGGAAGGGAAGGTGTGGGAATTGACCTCAGGCAGTTTGCATCCAAATCTGAGTTTCTAGGCTGCCCACCTCCTGTCACATGGGCGAAGATGCTTCAACACGAAGACACGCATTGCGGCCTTGATAGACCTAGCAAGACACTGAACACATCAGTCAAAGATGGATGCGTGAACGCTGCCCAGACCACCCTCCCTCCTTCCTTCCCTCTCTGTCTTTCCTTCTTTTGCTTTTACAGACAAGGTCTTAGGTTGCGCAAGCTGCCCATGCACTTGTACAGTCAGGTTGCCCTTGAATCCCCACCCACCCTGTGTCAGCGTCCCGAGGGCTAAGCTTCCAGGTATGTGTCACGGCGCCTGGCTGACTTCTGGGATAGATTTGAAATGAACAAAAGCAGGGTGTACAACAGTGTGTCCTGCATATTCATTTACATTTTCGAAATGATTTTGTGTATATGTGTGTGTGCGTGTGTGTGTGTGTGTGTGTGTGTGTGTGTGTGTGTGTGTATGGTGTGAAAATGCTAAAGGTCATGCAAGAAGTACTGAACAGAGGCGCTTCTAGAACAGAACATAAGGCTGTGAGATGTGAGGGGAGCTTTACTTTCACTTGTCTTGTGCATTTGTTTTTTTAAAGGAAACAATGCCTTCATTACTCCTTTGAGTGAGAAATCCCCCCATGCAGAGCCTCAAAGCAAACCCAGAACTGTAACCACTGTCTTTCTCCTTAAAGCAACCCTCTTGTTTTTGGCTCTAACTCCACTGTGGCACTCAGGGAGAAACCTAGGCAGCAGTTTGCACCCCCACATGCTGCAAGCTGCGAAGAGCACCCACTTCTGCATGCCAGTGAGGGACGGCCTCATTGTCCTGTGTGAAACATGCATTTATTTGCTATATCCTTTAAAACATTTTTAGTGCATTGTGATTTGGGGGGTTTTGTTTGTCTAGTGTTTTAGGTTTTTTTTTTTGTTTTTTTTTTTTTTGTTTTTTTTTGAGACAGGATCTAGGTAGACTAAGTTGGCTGTGAACTCAAGATCTTCCTGGTTCAGCCTCCTAGGTGTTGGGATTGCAGGTGTGGCCGACACATCGACCTTTTTTTGTTTGTTTTTGCTGACATGCTAGGCAAGTGCTCTACCACCGAGCTAACATTCCACCCCTTCCTATCTACTTAAAACTCTTGCTGTTTAAAGACTGGCTTTGGGGAGCTGGAGAGGTGGCTCAGGGGTTAAGCCTCTACCTTGCAGGCGGAAGGTCCTGAGTTCGGATCCTAGACCCCACGTATAGACACTGGGCAGAAGCGGGGGCGGCCTGCGTTTGTGTTCCTGGTAGGGCGGAGCCTGTGAATCCCAGGGCAGAGTAAACAAGGAGGAAGTGGAGGCATCCATGGTGGTTCCCGAATTCGTCTGTGGTTCTACACACACACACATACATACACACATGTGCACACACATACATGCACAATTTAATAAAAAAAAATTAAAGACCGGCTTTCATCTGTGGGTAGCAAGGCGCGGTCTCTGTGCATATTACCACCGGCTTCTCTGTCCCAGCGGGGGTTCTCAGGTTCGTCCTTTGCAAGGCTGACTTCCATTTCATGGACTGTTAGACGCCTGTTGTTTGTAGGTGGGTCTTTGGGCCCTCGCTTCCTGCTCACTGAACCCCCTGGACGCCTGCTGTGAGCCAGGCGGGGCGAGATGGAGCGGTGGATCTCATCTGAAGTTGTCCGCCTGAGCACAGGGTGCTCAGTCTGTGGTGGGGGAAGGTGCTTCTCATCTCTGCTTGTCTGGCCCTCAGCTTCCAGAAGCTGGTGAAGACCCAGGGGAAAGGGCGAGAGCAGTGGACGCGGCTGCGGAGGTTTTCCCTGATGCTCCAGAAGGAGAGCACCAAGAAGTGACTGGTCTGAAGAGGAAGATGGCGGCCTGCAGGACACCCCGGGGCAGAAGGGTCAGCCACTGCTGGGGAGCCAGCGGGAGACAAGGTATTTTGAGGACCTTCAAATACTGAGCATCACATTGGTGCCCCAGGCAGTTAAGCTGTCACCCAAATAAAGAGACTGTGGGTTACTGTGATGTGTGAGCTGTCATTCCCACCAGGCCAGACCCCAGAAGGAGCAGCTAATGACTCTGCTAGACCTAGTGAAGACCACTGGACATAGGCCCAGGAGACCACTTCACTGAATTGAGCAATGTGTGGTTTACTTTCTCTCCACCCGCATCTCCCACTCTTAGTCACCTCCCGACCCTCACGGGGCGCTTTGAAGGGCTACAGTAGCTCAGTAGGACCGTGTGCTTAGCATGACTGAGACCCTGGGTTTGGACCTCCAGGAGAAAGAAAGAGGAGGAGGAAGAAAGGAAAAGTGGAGGTGAACTGAGGTCACATTTAAAGAATGATTAGCAGGGCCAGAGAGGTGGGGCTTGGCAGAGGCCTCTACCGGAGGCTGGGTCCCCTGAGGACCTTCGAGAGAGACATCAAGGGATCTTGCTCTTCCTGGTAGAAATTGCCCCTTAGGAAAACCGGTTGGTTCCCAGCAGCTCTGGGGACTGACTCCCTGTCTCTTTGAGGACACCATGTGGTCTCCATGTGAACTGCAGGCTGCACGGGGCGGCCAGGCCCCCTTGACTGCCCTGGAAGGCTGGCTACCGGCTGCTTAGGTGGCGCCTTCATCCTCCTCCTCTCTGGGCGGCCATGCTCTGGCGCACCGGTGCTGACGGGCTGAATGTCCCGAGGAAGCTCTATTCTGTCTCTCCCCGTGAAAGTGGAAATTCTTTCCCGTCGCCCTTCTCTTCTCAGCAGGTCCTGGGCAGCGCCCTTTTGAGATGGGGGGGAGGGCGGGGGCACTTAGGAATTCAGCCTTGGTCTGGCATGGCTCCCAAAGACCCTGGCCAAGAGTAAAGCTTCTGGTGCCCCAGATGCAGGTGACATCTGTCTTTCCCCGTGTCTTTGGCACTATTCTCCTTTTGAGGACCTGTGGCACGTAGGGTGCCCACAGCTCCTGCGCCAGCAGAATCCTGAGCCGGCCCCTCCCTGACCTGCATGTGGCCACCTTCCAGAGCCATACACCATGGTGATAGTGCCATCCATCTCTACAGGGACAGTGGAGGCCGGGTCCTCCATGTCCCCTGAGGATTGTTGAGGGAAGGAGCCACAGACACCAGCAGCCAGCTCCCCAAACCTACCCTGCGGACAGCAAGTCTTCCTCGCTTCTGCATGTGGAGAGGGAAGAGAGAGCTGGGCTCTCCCAAGCACCTTAGACTCGGGATCTCATAGGAGCAGTAATAAAAGCCCCCTGGGCCTGCGGTCCCTCACCAGGGGACTGAGCTACCACAGCTCCTGCCGCCGTGGATCTGAGGTGAACCAGTGATCCCAAGAGAGGTTCTTCTGCTGGGTGACAGAGTCCCTGAGAAACACCAAGAGCCTTGTGTCTTCTCAGGGGAGGAGCGTTGGACCGAGGGGCGAAGGTTCAGACAGCATCCACTCCCAGCACTGGGCAAATGCAGGCCAGCGTCAGAGGGCAAGTGTGGACGGAAGGACTCTGGCCTGGCACCAGGATAGGTGGGGGCTTTGTGAGTAGATGGGGACAACCTTCGCATTACAGCCTGGTGCTGCTTCTGCTCTCCAGGTCCCAGAATCCTGGGAGCCCTTTAGCCCCTCAGAGGGGCTTTGTTAGCAGCACATGGCCAGAAGGTTGGAGGTGCAGCCCAAACAGTGTTAGTTTGTGCTTGACTGCCTTCTGGGTGCTCCTCCATCCCATCCTTCCTTCCTTGAGGGGGAGCTGCGTTCTCCACTCCGTTCTGGGACTCTTGGCAATCTGCTGCTGAGGACAACCTTAAGCATCACGCCTCTCTCTGCCTGTGTCCTTTCAATGGCTTGGACAGTCAACCATGGGCTTAGCTGTCCCTCCTTAAAACATGGCACATTGGCATCAGTACCTACAGAGTACAGATGTTTTTACTTTACATCTTCTCCCTCCACACCTGGGTACATATGCATGCCACTTGCACACACTTGCCTGCCACTAGGTTGTCCACTAGCTATCTAGTTGTTGCCCACCCAGGAGCCACATACTGACCTCTCTGTTTCTGCTCCTGGTCTGTCTCTGGTAGGTCCCGCATGCACTGCGCTCCGCACAGGGGTCCACGACACACAGACTCGAAGCCACACAACTTCGGTCCCCAGTACCCAGTCTAGCCTGATGCAGCGCCTTGGCTCCTCCTTCATGGCTTGCCCTCTTGGGTTCTGACCCCATCAGACCAAGAGGGCCACCCTGGCCCTGTGCCCAGGTACCCATATGATTATTGCCCTCCTATCCAGCTTCCAGTCAGCCTAAACCCTGACCATTCCTGACCCTGCCAAGTACTATGAAAAGGTAAGGCTCAGTCCAGCACCGGATATTCTTAAACTGGAGATCAAAGAAGTGGTGTCCCCAGGGGTCAAGCACACAGCCTCCAAGGTCAATCTCAATGCTGCCACTTGGCATCTTCAGCCTCCTCCCTACTTATAACCCACTCTCCTTAAAAGGGGCGTGTAATTAGTGTTTCTTCTAGGCTGATTGAGAGTTGGAGTGAGAGACTTCTCCCACCCCGGGTTCGGGGTACCTACTTGAGTCTGGATTGCAGTTGGTCTCACAGAGGACCGCCATGCAGCCCTTCCTCCGGTGCAGCTTGGACCAGGAAGCAGTAGTGGGACTGAGAGCAGTGGGAGGCGGCCCCTTTCTATCACCAATCCTCTGTCTCGGCCACTATTAGCAGAGATGTGTTAATGAAAATTCACACCCAAGTGCTAATAAACAGTGGGCTGCTCCTCAGGCCCCTCAGGGCCCCTCAGAGAAGGGGCCCTCAGCAGGGAAGGGGGCTGGCCAATGAGCTCTGCTTATCTGTGAAAAGACTTGCTAATAACTTTAATTCCTATCTTAAAATGCTGGGCCTTTACCATGCAAAGAGATTTTCTAAACTGGGTTGGCTCTAATGTCAGGAATACTTCCCACCCAGACCCAGTTAGGGTACTAGGAAAGAGGGTGACCAGTAGAAGGCGTGAGCTTCCCCACCCCCAAGAGTCTCCTTTGCTCGACTCCCTCTTCAGCTAAACACCGGTCATGCTGGGCCTGGCTCAGGCCTGACCACAAAGTCACAGAGCAGAACCTCAGCCCCTCTCTGCATGACTTGAACTCCACAACAGATGAATAGATAAATTGTGGGGAGCCCATAGCTGGGAAGACATTCTGATGTTTGAGACAATCTATGTGAACCTTGAAACCATTCTCAACAATCTAAGTGAACCTTGAAAGCATTCTCAACGTAGACACAAAAGTCTGCGTTGTGTGATCCTTTTCCTAGGAAATGTTTGGAATGGGTAAATTTCATTAGGATAGAAAGTAAGTAGTGTTTGTTTCCATAAGAACTTCACTAAGATATTCACCACAGAATTTGATAGAAAGTGTGTGGTTGCAGGGGGGTGGGATATTCGGAGGTAAGGCTAATGGATAGCTTCTTTTTGAAAGTGATAAAAATATTCTAGGGGCTGGAGAGGTGGCTCAGGGGTTAAGCCTCTGCCTTGCAGGTGGAAGGTCCTGAGTTCGGATCCTAGACCTCACACATAGACGCTGGGCGGAAGTGGGGGTGGCCTGCGTTTCTGGTCCTGGTAGGGCAGAGTGAACAAGGAGGCAGCGGTCCATGGTGGTTCCCGAATTCGTCCATGGTTCTACACACACATACACACACACACACACACACATACACATGCACAATTGAATAAATAATAATAAAAAAATTCTAAACTCTATACCAAAACTGTTGAGTTGTACCCTTGAAAATCAAGCATGAAAGGCATGTGTGGTGTAATTCCAATCACTGAAAGGTGAAGGTAGGACGATCACAAGTTCAAGATCAGCCTGAAATACTGAGTTGAAGGCCAGTCTGCACTGCACAGCTATCTCAAACCAAACAAGCAGGGGCTGGAGAGGTGGCTCAGGGGTTAAGCCTCTGCCTTGCAGGCAGAAGGTCCTGAGTTCGGATCCTAGACCCCACATATAGACGCCAGGCAGAAGTGGGGGCGGCCTGCGTTTCTGGTCCTGGTAGGGCGGAGCCTGTGAATCCCAGGGCAGAGTAAACAAGGAGGTGGAGATGGTCTATTCGTCCGTGGTTCTACACACACACACACACACACACACACACACATACATACATACATACACACATGCACACACGCATACACGTACAATTGAATAAATAATAAAAAAATTTCAAACCAAACAAGCAAACAAAATGAAAAAGCCCGAGTTCTGTGGTGTGACCGTCTCAGTGAAGTTCTTACAGAAGCCAACACCAAGGCAGACACATAAGGGGGGAGAAGGGAACTGATCCCTGAGTGTTAACCCTTGGCAGAGGCTAGAGTGGCTCAATATGCCCCTCACTCAGGTTTGACCGTTTTCTGGGTGTCCTGGTTGACTGATGCTGAGCTTTCTCTGGTCTGCAGGCTCCAGCTTACCCCACGGCTTCCTCCTGATGGAGTCTTCCAGTCCAGCAGGCTGCCCTCCTCTCCCTTGCCAGGCCTCCGGGAGCTGTAGTTTCAGAAACTTGGGACTCGCTCGTGTAATTTATGTCTCCAACATACGTGGGGGCTTGGGAGTGAGGGAGTCAGGAACCCGCAGATGGAAATCCCATACCCAAGTTCCCGGCTGCATTCTGGAGTCCAAGGAGAACCAGGCCTGGAGAAACGTGAACCCTAAAAGCCGGTGCAATCCTGTGCCCCAGAATGAGTGAATGGAGTTGGCAGAGGAATTGGCCAAACCCTGCTGCAGTAGAGGACACCAACTCTGGAGTCCTGGGGTGTTTGAACGCTTTCCTCTGTAAAACTGTAATTCTCACACAGTATATGTGAAGGGAAACCGAGACCGCATACGTACAAGAGTTGTGTTTTCTACAGAAATATTTGGGATTTTATCTAGTTCCTCACCAGGTTCAAAGAGATGAAGGATCTACTTCCTGCCGGCTTCTCACAGGAAGCATCCCCCCTTTCCAGTCTGACCCATATGGAGCAGATGTTGAGCAGGGTGGGGCAATCAGGAGCAGCTATGTCTGTGGGGGCCCAAGGTTTCAAGACTCAACAATTCCACCTATGCTTTCTTGACACACAAAAGAACTGCCAGCAGGGTGTAGTGGTTCAAACCTGTCATCCCAGAATTTAGCCCAGGGTCAGCCTGGGCTGTAGAGTGTCCCAACTTGATTAAAAAAAAGACCCGCCAAGTGACACCAGTACAAATGATTTATTCGCAAATAAATAAATACACACCAGCACAACCTAGTGCCTGCTTCGGAGCATCTACCCTATAAATCCCCCCTTTGGGAAGGATTGGGAACGGTTGTCCAGGGTGAAGACAAGCTCCCACGCCCCAATGTCCACGCCAGTGTCGCTTATGTTCCTCCAGGGAAGACAATCGATTTCTCGGTACTCAGAGTGGACTCCTGCCATGCGTTGTCCCTTGGCATCCTCAGGCCGGTGACCACTCCTGGGGGGAGGATGGCATCCAGGTCTCCATCAGGGCGAGCATGTCGCCGGTAAGGAGCTGCAGGGAGAAAGAGAACCGCGGCTCTGAGCACCTACCCCGGTGCCGGGGCGTCCACGACCATCCGCTGCCCGATCAGGGCAGCTTGCACCGGACCCTGCCCGACCTTGACCTCCCCCTTGCCGCCTGGACGGAGGGCAAGTAGGTGAGGCCAGGCTGCCTGCCGGGGTGGGGGGGCCGCAGCCCGACCCCAGGGGCGCCCCTCGACGACGACTCGTGGGGAACGAGCTACTGACCGGAGTAGGGGGGCTCGGCTGCATCTCCTGTTCTTCGGACGGCACCGTCTCGGGGTACAGCATCGACAGGTCGCAAGGCTCTGGCGCGACTCGGGGTCCCGGGCAGGCGAGCGGGGGCGCCCTCGACGCCCCGCCGCCGCCGGCCGAGCCCCGGCCCGGACTGAGCGTCTGCACGGGCGCGGGGCCGCCGTCGGGGCAGAGCGGGCAGCCGCGAGGGGACTCTGCATCCCTGTGCCGCCGGCGCCGCAGGCCGTCCTCGCCCAGGCCCAGCACGGACGACAGGTGGCCGATGTAGCGGATGGCCAGGCGCAGCGTCTCGATCTTGGTCAGGCTCTGCCCGGCCGGCGCCACCGACGGCGGCAGGAAGCGGCGCAGCTCGAGCAGCGCGCGGGCGAGCGTGCGCATGCGCAGCTTCTCGCGCTCGCTGGCGCTCTGCCGCTGCCCGCTGCCCAGGCGGCCGCCGCGCCGCCCCGGGGTCCCCGCGCGCCGGGCCGGGCGGGCGCCGGGCTGCACGGGGCTGCGGCCCTGGCCGCTGTCCCAAGAGGCCGGAGACCAGGGAGGAGAGCAGGCGCCGTCCCTGTGGGAGGGCGGTGGCGGCCGCTGAGCTGGACCCATGATCCAGGACCCGGCGAGCGGCGCGCAGAGCTGGGCCATGGCAGAGGAGGCTCATCCAGGGGCCCCGCAGCTTTATCCCGAGCCCGAGGTGTGAAGTGGCTCCTTCCAGGCCACATCAGCACATCAAAGCCGGCTCGGGACCGGGAGGGGGCAGGGCCTGACCCTTTGAACCAAGGGGCGGGGGGGCGCTAAGGTGCTGCCCCCTTGAAGAACACCCCACCTAAAGGATTGCACCTAGTGGCTTGTGATGCCCAGGGCGTTGGGTCAGCCCTACAGGTTAAAGGAAGCATAGTCAGGAACTGAAACAGCTTCTGGGATTAGAGTTCACTTTCATCTTTTGTGTAGTTTATGTAGATTCTTAAAATTATTTTGCAACTTTTTAATTTCCAAGTTGTGCGATGGAAGTCTCTCAGCTTGCAGACTGTGGGATAGGTCAGGAACCAGGTGGTGTGCCCTCCTCCTAGACCTTGGAGAACTGTGACCCATGTCTTAGAAAAGGCATCTACAAAGACCCTACAAGGTAGCATCACAGGAAATAATGAAACTGCAATGGAGCAGAAGAGAATGTCTGCTTTTTTGTTTGTTTTTGAGACGGGATCTCACACTGTGGACAAAGCTAGGCTGGACTCAAACTCATGATTTTCTTTTTTAGCTCCCAAGAGCTAAGATTTTAACATGAGCCATAGACTTGACTGTTGAGTATTTTATTGGATGGAGGGTATAGATTGGGTTGTAAGGAAAGAGATTAAGAAAGTTAATTTGAAGTTGAAGAGGAAGTAAAGCTGACACTACTGACATGCAAATATGATTAAATGAGAAGCTAGGTGTTGCAGTCAGCCTGCATGGTTGCTGATAAATGACCATCAAACGGTTTAAGGGAACAAGCGGTTTATTTCCTTACAAAAGTCCAGTTCGGTTCTCAATCCAGTTTGACCGGAGAGCATGCACCAACACCAGGGCCGAGGGAACTGGCCACACCATCTCTATACAACATCTGAGAGAGGGACAATCCTTACTTGCCAGACCAGCGTGTCTGGCCAAGTATACAAAAGGATGCCAACTTCCTCAATCAGCTCTCTGTATTTTATTCATCTGTTCAGTGCCTAGTCCCACCCACCATAGATGGGCCTTCCCCATCAGCTAGACAATCTCTTGCAGGTTTGCTCTGGGCTTAATTCAACCATTAACTCTCTACAAATGTGCCCGGAGCTCAAACCCTCAACTGTCAAGGTGACACCTGTGCCTAACTGTAACACTAGACATATAGCATGCAGCATATAGCATGTCCGTAATTCTAGATTTGGGAGATGTAGGCAGGAGATCATGCCAGTGTCAGATAGAAAGCGAGTTTGGGCTACATGAGACTATCTCAAACAATCTATTAAAAGGCTGTTGTTGTAATGCTTGCCTAGCATGCACGAAGCCAGGGTTTGATGCCTAGTCCAGGCGTGCATGGCCCTGTAACGTCTGCACTAGGAGAATAAAGATAGAATCAGAGGTTCAAGGTTATTCCTCATATATCAAGTTTAAGGTTTGCCTGAGAACTTAATGAAAAAGTGAGAAAAAAGCACCTTGCCAAAAAGAAAAAGAAAACTAGGCCAGGTGGCACAGAGCTAATCCCACAGGAAGCAGAGACAGGCAGACCACAAATTTGCTACAGAGAAAAATCCAAGGACAGTGTGGGCGACTAAGTAGCAACCTGTCTCAAAATAAAGAAGACGGGGGTGATGGTTCAGCAGGTAAAGCACTGACCATGAAAGCCCTGATGACCCAAGTTCTGAGCCCATGTAAAAGCTGAACCCAGTGGCATGTCTTGAACTCTCTACAGGAAATAAGATGTGGAGACCTGGTAATTTCCAGAAACTGTTCATGCAGCAGCAGTGAAGAGAGAAGGAGAGAAGAAAGGAGAGAAGACACCACATGTCCTCTGACCTTCACATGTGTGCCTGCATGCACACACATGCACACACATACATACACTTGTGTATCACATATAATGAATAGAGAAATTTAAAAAAAGGGGGAGGGCTGGAGAGGTAGCTCAGGGGTTAAGCCTCTGCCTTGCAGGCAGAAGGTCCTGAGTTCGGATCCTAGACCCCACGTATAGATGCCGGGAGGAAGCAGGGGTGGCCTGAGTTTCTGGTCCTGGTAGGGCGGAGCTTGTGAATCCCCAGGCAGAGTAAACAAGGAGGAGGTGGAGGCGTCCATGGTGGTTCCTGAATTCACCTGTGGTTCTACACACGCACACACGCACAATGAATAAATAATAAATAAAAAAAAAAAAGGACTGAAGAAATCACTCCATGGTAGAGTACTTCCTTAGCATGCACAAGGCAAAGGATCTGCCTTGCCTAGCTGGCCCCTCGGGTGCTTTAGTTTTTACTCTAGATCTAATACTTCATGCTTTCTGTCTGTCAAAATTTGCCTGCATGTTGCCGATAAATCCATAGCCAAATGGCTTAAGGGGGAACAAGAGGTTTTATTCTGGCTTACAGTTGTCTGGTTGTGTGTCTTTGTCCAGCTTGGCAGGGAAGAGGCTACACCATAGTTCTGATGAGAGACGGGCAGATCTCACTTGCCAGACAGCGTGTCTACCCACGAATATCAAATAATGCCAACTCATTAAGCCAGCTAAAGCAGTATGGTACTGGGCTCATGCTTATGGAATTCATGGATTTTACAGGCTCAGTTCAAGATCTGAACCTCTCAGCAGTCCCCATCTGAAGGCCAGAGAATTTCTGGAGAGTCCTTGAGCTTCAGTTATGCTGGAGGGTTGAGGAAATGACTCTGATGCCAGCAGGGAAAATCAACTTTCTAAATATGGGGGCAAGAGAAAGAATCAAGGTCCTCTTCCCTGCACTTCCTCTTATCTGGTCTACTCCTGGCAGGTATAGGCTGCGTCTTCCATGTCAATTAGACCGTCTTCTGCAGGCTTGCTTAAGGACTTGCCTATCGGTTCTTCAAAAGCACCCACAGCTCAGTCCTCAATTGTCAAGTTGACACCTGTATCTAACTCTCGCGCTGTCTCTTCTCCACAGACCATAAAGTACCTGGTGTCTAGCATTGTATCTCTCCCTTTTTCTTCTTCCAGGAATGCCATCTTGGTTGATTCTCCCAGTACCAGTCGTCTGATGTTTTTGCATACTCTAGGGTTTCTGGTGCTGCGAGATTGATGGGTGAGCTAGTTTGCAGCAGTGGAGACTATGATTTGGCATCTCTGTCCACTACCCTGTTCGTCTCCTACTACCCTTGACCTCAAATTAAGACTTCTACATCTTCTCCTCTGTGTCTGTCCTAGAAGGCTCATACTCATGGTCAGATCCAGAGAAACAGTACCCACCTTCACTGGTGGAGGAGAAGATAAAAAGGTCACATTCTGTGTCCTTGCTGAAGTGTCTGACCAGGAGGCCCCTCCACAGCCTGAAGATCTCCGGAAGGCCTGCTCCTTCTGGAGTACAGCAGACAGATGCCTTCCTCAGCTTCAGGTCTGCGCTAAGATCCTGGCAGAAGCGTCTAAGGATCAAGTCTTTCCGATGATGTGGGGAAAGCTAGGAATCGGTGTGCAGAAGATTTTGGAGACAGCCACATTTCAAACCACCCATGATAATATGACACATGATCATGTTTCACATTGTTTTCAAAATTTGAGACAATTCAGGGACCAAAACCTCATGTTCTATTGTCATGTCTTTATTTGAAAACCTAGTAAATTCAAATCGCTGGAAATCAAAAAGGCACCCATCGCCAGAAGATATGGCAAGCCCCCGACAAGTCCACCTTCGAGGCGCCTACCTGCCCGCCCAGCGGAAACCAGCACCGCTAGCTTCTTACTGACAGTGCTTTTGAAGTGAATTTGTGTTTTATTGAGCACAAAATTAGCCAGACATGTTCGGACAAGTGACTGTGTGGGAATGAGGCATGCTTAATTAAAAACCCAACACCCAGTAATTCTCAGATCTGAAACCTAAAAGCTAACATTGGTTGGGCAGGAGGGAGCCAGGGAGAGATTCAGAGGAAGAGAGGGATACCCCAGCAGCCCAGGATAAGATGTCTGCTCCAGGAAATTTAAAAAGGCTTTCGAGAGGAGACAAAGGAATCGCAAAGATGGGACTATGGCGGTGGGGTGGAAGGAAGTCTTCAGCCCGCAAAGATAACAAATTGGAAGTGCCACGTGGAGCCCCTCCTTCCGTTTTTACCCCTGTGGTGTCTGGGAAAAGATGCAGGGGCTCAGCCCTTCCAGGGCTGCCCCAGTGAGCTAGCCTGCTTCCCTCTGCCCTTTTCATCTCCTTATCTCACCAGCCTCTCCAGTGGGTTCCTTTGGGAGCTTCGGGAGTTAATGAGTTCTCCAGGACACAGAGCCCACACACCCTCCCGCTGGGCCCCGGCCTTCACACTTTTGGGGCCTTGTGTTTTGACAAGTGCCAGAGCAGTGGCTTCTGCTCCCCTGGCCCGAGTCTCCCCTGGCGGCCCAACATGTAAGGCTGGGAAATGAGGCCTTAAAGTTACCCCACCCAAACGGAGGTGAGAGTTCAGGCCTCAGCTTGGTGAGGGGTGGACAGGACAGGGCAGCCCCTTCTTGGGCTCAAGTCTCAACCTGAGGCTTTGTGTGGAGTCCTGGGCATTGCACGCCCACCCACCTCATTTCCTGGCCAGCCCCCTGACACAGGCATGCTAAGCAAAGGTTGAAGGCAAAACTCCTTGTAGCTCCTGATACCCCCCCACCCTACTGGAACCAGAGACCCCAGGAGAAGGAGGCTGCTCAGCTCCCGTGCCAGCCTGCTTAGCATCTCGGGACATTCCTAATTTTGGTGTTTGAGACTGTCAGGATTCTTCTGTTACATCTCAGTACTGGTTCCTCCACTGAAGAGAAGTGTCACTAGCCCCCGCCTTCAGGCAGTATCATCTCAGGTCTCAGTTCTGTTCTTGAGCCATCGGGTAAATGGGATGCGGCAGATGAAATGGAGGCTCAGAGAGATTAGTCCCATGTCATTAAGCTGGGAGGGGCAGAGTAGTGGTTCATTAGGCTCTGTTGGGGGCCACAGCCTGGGTTGTGTCTCCCACTCACCTATCTGTCTCCTTTGGAGGATGTGAGCAGCTCCTTTCATCTTGGAAGAATGCTCTGAGAGAAGGGGCCCAGGACCTCCCGAGGCGGGGTGGAAAGAAAATGGTTTACAGATCCCACTCTGGACTTCATAGGCCAGAAACCCTTTCAAGTTTCAAGTGGAACCCTTTAGAATCTGGCTATAAGATATGTGTGTGTGTGTGTGTGTGTGTGTGTGTGTGTGTGTGTGTGTGTGTGTGTGGTGTATCAGCCTACAACATGGTTCAGCAGGTGAAGGTACTTGACACAAAGCCTTATGTCATGAGTCCCCAGCACCCGCATGGTGGGAAGAGAACTGTCCCTGCTAGTTGTCCCCAGACCTGCCTGTCCCTTTTCACATGTGCACCCACAATTCAATAAATAAGAAATAAAGTCTCGGAATTACAAAGCAGCCTCTCCTGATCCCGAGATAGAAAGGACCTCTAGACCTCCCAGGCTCTTCCCCTCCCAGGCTTCCTGCCTCCGTTGTGTTCCTGATGGAGGGATGAAGCGGGACACAGCTGCACAGGGGGTAGCTTGCTTCTCCCCTGCCAGCTCCTTCCCATCAGCCTCCTGGCTAAGGCTCAGGAGGAGCCCAGGGGGAGTCCAGCCAAGATCCTCATCAGCCCTCTCCTCACACCCTCAGCTCTTGGAGCCACGGAGCTGGCACGCCATATGGAATAGATTATTCTGGACCCAGGATAATCTGATTATCTGGTCATGGGCCAGTTGGATGCTCAGCCAGCGGCAGTCACAGGCAGCAGAGGAGTGACAAGGAGGGAGGGGGTGGGAAGAGAAGAGAGAGATTTGGCAGATTCCCGGAAGGGCCAAGGAGGAAGTGCCAGAAGCCCGGTGGGTCTGGGCCGCTGATAAAGCTGAGGGAGTAGGTAGCACCTCAGTCCTTTGGGGTGTCACATTTACCCTCAGTCTCATCCAGGAAAGTGGGGGGTGGGTGCCTGAGCCTTAGTGTGAAAAGGGGAGAAATTGAGGCATGAGGGGATTAAAGAGTTGAGTTAGTTCAAAGCAAAGATGCAAAATCACGAGGATATAAAACTCGTCCCACAAGCCTCGGTTCCTCCGACTGGAAATGGATCGGGGACTCCCTTCGTGGCGCCGACCCGCCCCCTCCTCGCTAGGGCGGATCCCTCCGAGGTTTCACATCCTCGCGGTCCCAGAAACTGCCAGCAGAGGGCGCAAATCAGACTTATTTGTTTGTTTATTTAAAGTTGGTCTCCCTACACAGTCGAAAATGGCCTTAAACTCTCTGTCCTCTTCTTGTTTCAGCTTCCTAAGTGCTAGAATTACTTTAAATTGAGCCTGGCCGATCGATCTTCCTTCAAATAGTAGACTTTTTTTTTCTTTCTGAGCATAACCCAGGTTTGCTGGGATAGGGAAAAAGTATGAATGCTGGTGCGGGGGGGGGGGGGGGGGGGCTGCGTGCACCTGCCTGCCCATCTGTTTACCAGTCAGGAAGAACACATATGTACGGCCAGAGAGCAATGCGACACAAGAGCCCAGAGGAAGGAGAAGAAGGGAGACAGGATCCAGGTATGCAAGCAAACTGCTCTGGATTCTGCTGGAAGAGAAAATGAGTGGGGTGGGGTGGCACCGCTGTAATCCTGGCACTTAGGAGGGACGAGGGCTGGAAGATCAGGAGTTCGAGGCAGTCATCCTCAGCTACACAGTAAGGAAGAGGGTCAGCCTGGACTCCCTGTGACTTTATCTCAAAAACAATATCAAAACAAAACAAAACAAAAGTGAAGCAAAGTGGCGTTGCAGTGCTGAGCTGCCCAGGCTCCTGCCTCACCAGTGCCGGGGGAGGATCTGCAGCGCAGATCGGGAGCTCTAGCTGCTCCCTTCTTTGACCTTCAATGGCACACAGGACGCGGGCCTCAGTCACTCTTTCTGGGGCTTGACAGGCCGACATGGGGCTTTAGAAAGCCTCACATGCATCTGCCCAGCCAACTCCTGCCGGGAAGCTGCTCTGATCAGAAAAGAGTAAAGGTGCAGGTGTGGGCATGCCGAGTGGCAAACCCAGCTGCAGAAAAATCCATCAGGATGACACTGTATATTTGAGAAAGCTAAGAAACTCCAAACCTGAAAAACTACTCTCTGTAGAAAGCTGTCGTTGAGTGATTCTTGCAAGGGTGTTTTGCAAGGGCCCAAGACATACGTGCATACGAATGTGTAAGTGCACTGATAAAGGCCCCACATGCTCCAAAAATGCAGTGTATCTGCACAAATTGAGATGACCACAATTCCATCAAGCCATGTGACAACTTCAGGATTTGTTTTCTTTGTGTGTGTGATTTATTGTCATTATTAGTTGGAGACAGAGTTTCATAGATGGGGGAGATGGCTTAGTTGTTAAAGTGCCTGCCGTGCTGAGTTCAGATCTCCACATTCCATATAAAATGCCAGGTGGGTGTGACAGCACACTCTCCTTCCAGTCCTTGAAGGTGGAGCTCAGGAAGCCCTAAAGGAAGCTGACTAGCCAGACTAACCCTGTTGGTGAGCTCTGGGTTTAATTAGAGAAACAGCCTCAAAAGAATGTGGTTAAAAAACAACCAAGGATGATTCCTGATATCAACTTCAGGCCTCAACATACATGTGCAGGTTCCCATACATACATATGCACAAAAGAAGTATGTACGACACACACACCATACACCCATACATATGAAAATGGAAGGGGGGGGCGGGGTTTCATGGAGACCAGACTGACCTAAAACTCACTATGTAGCTGAGAATAATCTTGAACTTCTGAACCCATTACCTTCACCCCCGCAATTGCTGGATTACAGTTTGTGCCACTATGCCTGCTTTGCATGTTCAATGTTAGAATGACTGTTTGGAGTTGAGGTTGTACAGAAGTGGCAGAGGGGCTTTACCTAGTGTGCGTGAAGTTCCACCCTCAGCACCACACAAAAGTTAAGCTCACAATGATTTTTTAGGTGAAGATGTAGCTCAGTTAGGAGAGTGCTTTCCTAGCATGCACAAAGCGCAGGGGTCAATCCCTAGCCCCACGTGAACTTTCATGGTAATGAACACCCACAGTCCCAGCACTTAGGAAAGTGGAGCTAGGAGGAGCAGAAGGTTAAGGTCATCTTTGGCAAGTGTCCAGTTCAAAGACAGCCTAGGATACATGAGACGATGTGGAAAGAAAGAAAGAAAGAAAGGAAGGAAGGAAAGAAGGAAGGAAGGAAGGAAGGAAGGAAGGAAGGAAGGAAGGAAGGAAGGAAGGAAGGAAGGAAGGAAAGGAGAGAGAGAGGGAGGGAGGGAGGAAGGAAAGACAATGCTAACAAGCCTCAGCATGCTCTCTGAATACCAATAGCATTGAAAGCAAGCATTCGAGTAGATACTTGTATGCTGATGTTCAGAGCCGCTGTATTCAAACAGCCAAGGAATGAACAGCTCCGATGCTGCCTGATGGATGAATGACATGTGTTCTGAATACTGTTCAGCCATGAAGAGGAATAAAGCAATGATGCATCCATGATTTGAATGAACCTCAAAAAGCATCTTGTTGAGTGGGATGAGTCTGGCATCTGAATTCACTGACAGGAGATGCCCAGAGCAGCCAGTCATGAGAGAGAAGCAGATGAGAATCTAGGGCTAACAGTCCCTGCTGCTGAACAGAGGCTGAGTTCCTGAGGAGATAGAGTTGTTTTGGAAATAGAGGTGGCCAGAGTCGCGCGGCATTGTGGAACATCATTAACACCGCCGAGTTTAAGGTGGGCCCGCTTAGTAGTGGTTCTGACAGGCTGTGGCTGCCATTCAGTGGTGGAGGCTGGCTTCACCTGAATCAGGCCTGATTTAGATCCCCAACACTGTAAAACAACAACAAATAGAAACAAACAAAAAAGGGGGGCTGGGACTTAGAAGCTCAGAAGTAGAGGGCTTTCCTAGCAATGAGTTCCATCTCAAACGTCGCAAATACAACAATACCAAAAAAGTATATGTGTGGAGACAGAATCTTACTCTGTAGGTCAGGCTAGCTTCAAACCCATAGTAATCTTCCTGCCTCAGCACTAGCATTACAGGTATGTGCAACCACACCAGGCTTGGAGATTCTATGATATATATGGATTTTAAAATTAAAATGTGATATAAAAACCCCAGTTGTGAATTCTATATCAATAAGTTGTTTTTTAAAAGAAAAATAGAGCAGAGACTTTAAAAGCATAAGGCCATGGGCTGGAGAGATGGCTCGGGGGTTAAAATCTTCACCTTGCAAAAAAAAGACCTGAAAAAACATTGGGTGGAAATGGCAGCAGCTTGTAATTCTTGCTTCGGAAAGAGGAGACTGGGAAACCCCAGAGCAAAGCAATGAGGAGCAATCTGGGATGATTCTGGATGTTGTCCTTAGGCCTCCACAGCACACACGCTCAAGTGTCCTCTTGTATGCATACTTATACATACACACACACATGTGCATGTGCACACAAAAAAACTCACAGGCCTCGTGTAGTGGTGGTACATGCCTGTAATCCCAGCACCTAGGAGGTAAAGGTGGGAAGACCAACATGAACTCGAGGCCAGCGTGGGGTACATAGTGGGACCCCATCTCAAACAAATCAAAACAAAACACCAACATCACCAGCAATAAAGCTCCCCAAATAGTAGGTATGGAGACGCATAGGTGTAACTCCAGCACTTGGGAAGTAGAATCGGGAGTTCAAAGGTCATCCTCAGCTACATAATGAGACTGAGGCCATTGTGGGCTACATGAAAACCAGTTCAAAAATAAAAATTTTAGAAAAGGAAAACAAACCCGTATCTGGGCATGTGTACACATGTGCAATCCCAGCGTGTGGGGCGGAAGAAGCGGGGGGGTCACGACTTCAAGGCGAGCCTGGGCACGTGAGACCCTGTCTTGAAGAACCGGCCAGCCCCCTTCCCTCCCGCTGCGGTCTCTCTGGCTGAGTTGCCCAGCAGAGGTGAACATGGTGTCAGGACACAGAGGGGGCTGTCGAGTGTCCCTCTGGGTGGAGGTGCAGTCATTTTAAGTTCCTTCTTCTGACCAGTCCTCTCTTTTCTGTGAGGTGCAGGCGCCACCTTGGTGAGGAGAGAAAAAGAAGAAAGGGAGGGAAAAAGGAGAGAGAGAAGGAAGGAAAGGGACAGAAAGGAAGGAGAAGGTGAAAACTCTTTGTAGCTCCCTCACCAGTCAGCTCGCATCCCAAGAGGTGAGGCTTTGGAATCATGCCCGGGAGGCCAACTCTTGAGCCCTGGCCTCAGTGGCTGGGTGGCACCTCCCCTCCCTTCTGTTTCCCTCTGCTCTGGCTCCTCCCCTGCAGGACGTGCAGGTGCTGAGCATGGGCTCCGTCTGCAACTCCGGTCAGACCCCACTTTCCAGAAGTAAGGTTGGAGTATAGCCCAAACCCTGCTAGCCTGTGCTGGAGCTGCCTCCCCAAGACCTTGGGACCTTCAGGGCTTAGCCTTCTAGTAATGGGGAGACAGTAGATGGACTCCCCGCCCCAGGGTGAAGAGTGGTCTCCAGGAAAGCCTGTGGCCCCAGGTCTTCCGGTGTCTTCCTAGTCCGCGGCATTTTCATCAGCATCCTTCCAGTGCCTCTCTGAGCTCTGGTCTGACCCTGGCCCACACCCAGCCCTGCCTGGGTTGCCGGGTTAGCGCTGCCTGATGTGAACGCACTCTCCTGCCTCTTACTCTTTTCCTTCCTTCCTTCTCCTCTCCATCCTCAGATGCCTGTGGACCTTACTGCCTCCTGGATCCAACCTCACCATCTAGCAGCCCTGCACCCACCTGTCCACACCCCCACCTCTCCCTGTTCTCACTGCAGGGCTCCTGTGCTGGGGCTTCCGGGCCTGAGTCACGCCTTTTCTCCTACCAGTCACCCCTCTATATGGAGAAAAACCATAATTTCAGGCCTTCCTTTCTCCTGGGAACCCGACAATCCCCTCTGATTTACGGGGGCACACCAGGTCACCCCCAGACTCAGAGCTGACTTGTCTTTCTCCTCTTCCTTGCTACTTAGCCCAGTCTGGCGCAGTGTCTGCCCTGTGACTTGAAACCAGATGTCAGTGATTGGAATCCGGCTCCCGGGCCTGGGTGAGGGCAGCAGCTCCTGGAGCATTTCCTCATCTCAGCAACGGCGGGGCTGCAGGCCGCACCACTGGGGCCTGAGCTCAGAAGACAGGCCCGTCTGAGGCCCAGGTGCAGGGGCTTCTTTCCCCATGACCTTCCTCAGTGGCCTCCGTCTCTGGGCCTCCCGGGGAGCTGGCAGTCCTCTGGAGACCCTGTCAAGTCTTCTATGGCTGTGCCAGAGTCACATAAGCCCTTGGACCGGGACAAGCTTGGAGTCCCCCACTCCTCCCATCCCCGGCTCAGGGACACAGGCCCTGACTTGGCTCCTCGAGTATTCTCTGGGGTTTCCCGGGGCAGGGGCTCCTCAGCTGTTTTGGAGGTCCCTGCACACTTCTGTTCCCAAGTCAACACCTTCTGCCCCAAGGGAGGCAGCCTTCGTGTCAACAGGCAGCCAGAAGGTGTGAAGGCCGCCAGCCGCCTAGCCCCGGGTGGGCCGGCCTGGCCCTTTCCTTCAGCCAGTAATGACAATACCACCTGACCCTACAGCCCCTGCCCACCTGCCCACGCTGCACCCTCCTGCCATCCCCCTTTCCCACAGCCTGGTACCCTGGGGACTCCGGAGGAAGGCAGAACTTGTGGTGAGAGGCCAGGCCTCACCCTGGCTTGGGCTCCCAGGGCCGGGGAAGGTCTGTCGAGACTCTCTTGTTTCTTGGGGACAAGCTGTGCTGTCTCCCCCTGCAGTCTCCCCGTCTGCACCCCTGGCAGTGCTGAATGACATCAGGATGACACGGGACACCTCGCTCCTCACGTGTGTGAGGGGACAGGTGCTGGGAGGCTCACGGGTGGGTGGGGGCTTTGACAGGAGTGCTGAGCTGGGTCACCCGCCTCACCGCACCAAGCTGGAACTGGCACAAGGAGGGCAGGACCAGGTGGTCCCAGCAGAAAGCACGAGGGCGGGCAGCCCCCTGCACACACCAGCGTTCTCTCTCAGCAGCTCCGGGCCTCTCCCTGGTGCTGAGCCTCCGCTCTAGAAGGCTCCAGGCACAGCGCTTGGCGAGGGTCAGAACAGGCGCCCATCCAACGCCTGCGCACGTTCTTTCTTCTTCTTGATTACGTCCAGGATGGACGACTCCTCCGTCACAATACAGACCTAGAAGAGGCTTCCATAGTCTTGGGCTGGAGATGGCTCGGGGGTTAAGCCTTTGCTTCGTGTAGTCTTGCTGGTGTGTTCCCCTAGGTCTGGTCCTCTGCAAACAACAGTCATATCCTCTAAGGTTTTTATTTCTTAATGTATATCAGCGAATGTGTGATAAGTGTGAGAACAGGACTCGTGGAGGTCAGAAGGCAGCTGTCAGAATTCTCTCCTCCCACTGCGGATTCCAGGAATTGAACTCAAGTTAACAAACTCATGTGGCAAGTGGTTTTACTTGCTAAGTCACCTCTCGATGGCCCTGTTTTATCTTTGAAACGACAGGACTTGAACCTTTAGCCTCTTTAGTGCTGGGATTGCAGGTGTGAATCATTACATGTCTGGTTCTTTTCCTTTGCTCCTTTCCTTCCTTTCTCCCTCCCTCCCTCCTTCTCTCCCTCCCTTCCTTCCTTTTTCATTTGTACATGTTGTGTGATATGTGTGGTGTACACACAAATATGCAGGACGTATATACCTGTATATGCTCACACACATGCATATATGCACCTGTATGCATGCCTGTGGAGGCCAGAGTGAACTATTGTGAGGCTTCCTCTATTACTCTTTGCATTAGTGCATTGCGACATGGTCTCATGACTTTCTGTGGGGTATTAGAATTCGTACTCAGGTTTTCATGCTTATACACTGAGTCGTCTCCCAAGTTTCCTACAAGACCTCCCTCCCCAAGCTAGGGTCTGTCACCAAGGGCCAGCAGCTGTGACTTCTGAGCAGCAGGACCCACAACTCCGTGACTGAAGGCCCCCTTGCTTCTTGCAAACAGAAACACAGATTGGGGTTTGCTTCTCATGCCTTCGACACCTAGAAGGCAGCAAGCATTCCCACCTGGGCTGCTGTTTACCCGATGCTCCCTGATCCTCAATTTGGAGTAAGAGTACACGTGGCTTTGCATGTTACATCAGTCCAGCCTGTTTAGATACCGTTAGGCTATGGCTGGTAGCCACTGCTTCCGGGGTGCAGGTCTCACCCCAAGATAGGTAGGCCGAGATTATAACATTGTCTGTGACTGGGCTGGAGACACCCTGTGGAACGTCCTTGGAGACCTGTTCTGAGCCGACACCCACCCACCCATCTTCTGAAACGGTGACCCTCGTGAACTCATTTGCCTTAGCTGCTGACTGGCTTCCTGGCTGCCTATGGCTGAGGCCAGCCAAGGGACTTCCTCGCTGTGGCTACGGCTGTGTGCGATCCCTCGGGGCATAGCTGAAGATGACAATTTGCTTTCTCTCATGCTAAGGAAATTTGGGGGCAGGGGGACAGCACAGAAACCAGTCTGGTGCTTCCATGTTGTCACCCACTGGGCTTCTTTTGGGCTTCATTCTTAGCAGCTCACCTCTGCCTTTGAGATTAGGGGTCACAGGAAAGTAGTGGATATTTTAGTCTTGTTTCTTGGAAAGAAAAAAAAAAATACAAGGGAGAAAATCTACAGAATTGTACTCTGAGCCTTGAGGAGGCACAGGAGTGTGAGCCTGACCTCTCAGCCCGCTGGGACACTGGGCAAGGGAAGCCACACAGTAAGACTCTTGCAAAATATTAAAAACAAAAACAAAAACAAAAACCAACCTCCCTAAGATCCAATCAATGTCATCTACTCACATCTTTCTGCCCCACTGTGCAGGGAAGGACAAGCAGGGTGTCGGTAGGTCCCTCGTCACGCACCACAGCACAGATCTTGGTATCTGGGAAAAAGGCCAAGAGAGGTTGAGAGAGAAGCCGCACAGGCAAGGCGCCGAGTCAGCCACACATTCACTGACCTGGCTGGCTTCAGCTAGCTCGCTCTCTTTTCCGTCACAGACACAGCGGAACCTGAGACCCAGAATCTTCCTTCTTCATAGCACAGCATGATTAGACGCAGAGGAGGAAGGCGAAGGGCTGGAGAATAGGACTTAGGCCTACCTTGCAGGCTGGGGACCTGGAGGCAATTCTAGTAATGCCTGGCTCACCTCCGCCTGCTGGGGGATGCTTGACTCCAGATCTGCGAGACAGCGGCTAGTGGCTTGAGCACCCGGACCAGGACCCCAATCCCAACAAGAGCTGTTTTCAGCCTGTTTCTGGCCTGACCTGGATGGATCAGCCAGTATCTGCTGCTTCTGCAAACAGCTCTGGTGACTCTCACAGTGGACACTGTGCCAGCTGAAGACGGCTGCACACTGACTGCAGAGGAGAAAGACTAGCATGGAGTATGCCCTGTGTCTCCAGAACTTCCCTGAGGGGGCAGTGAAGATCTTATACTCTGAAATCCCATAGTTGGCCTAGGGCCTGGTCTCTGGGGCACAGTAGAAGCGGGCCAGGCTAGCCCAGAGAGGACACAGTGGAAGGTACTGTGTTCAGGGCTCTGTATTGGTGATAGATTCTCCTTATTCACCAGATCCCTCCATAGGAAATCCCTTCAGATTGGCTCTATGAGTATCAGGTGGGAAGGCTGATTCTGGACACCTGGAACATTTCCGGAGTTCACAAGGCCATTCCAGAATACACTAGGCAGCGCCGCTTGGGAAAAAAATTACGAACATGCTAAAGGAACAACAATAAGAAACTGACTGGCACTTATCTGGTGTGGAACATTACACAGTTAAAAAGTTAAATATGTGTGTGTATGTGTGTGTGTGTGTGTGTGTGTGTGTGTGTGTGTAAAAGGGCACTGAGTGTGCCTGTGGAGGCCAAGGGTGATGATTCTGAGTATCATCTCTTGGCTTTGCACTGGAGTTCCCCGGGCTTTGCCTTTCAGGGAGCAGGCCACCACCATTTCCACCTGCATTTTTACATGCAGCCGGGATCCAGCCTTCTGCTTGCAAGGCAGTGTCTTAACCCGAATCAGCTCTGCACCCAATGAGAGGCATGAATCAGAAACAATGAGAAAATCACATCTCTCTGAAAAGTTAAATAACTATTTTTTTGTATTTTTAGGAATCAAACCCAGGGCTGTGATGATAACTCACAGTAAAGCCAATGTTCTAGCACTGAGCTATATTTCCAGCCCTTTGACCTGAAATTTCAGATGTTGATCAAGATATGTATATACAGGAATACAAGAATAACACTTAATACTCCAGCATAGTATGGTTGGTGGCAATTAGATTTTCAAATAGCTAAAAGCAAGGACTTTGGTCAGGCATGGTAGCTCATCCTGTAATCCCAGAATTCATAAACCCAGAGAGGAGCATTGTAACAAGTGTATGGTCAGCTTGGGCTAAGAGTGAGACCCTGTCTCAGAAAAAGACAGGCATAGTGTTGCATGCTGTAATCTCAGGACTTGAGAGTGGAGACAGGAGGGTCAGGAGTTCAAGGCAATCTGGGTTACTTCACACACACACATACACACACACACACACACACACACACACACACACACACGAAAGGCAGACACTCACAAACACAGAGTGCTGGGAGAGACAACTCAGTTGATGAAGTACTTACCTTACAAGTACAAGGACCTGAGTTCAATCCACAGAGCATATGTTAGATAAATAAATTAAGTAAATAACAAGCCAGGTGCGATGGCAGGTGCTGGCTGAGGACATAGGACTGGTGGATCCACGGGGCTCACTAGCAAGTGACCAAATCATCTTGGCGATGAATTCTAAGTCAATGAGAAATCTGTCACAAAAATTAAAAAGGTGACTGGCACCTGAACGATACCTGAGGTTGTCTTCTGGCCTCCACACACATACGCACACAACAAGAACAACCACAAAAAAATTAGAGGACTTTCACTGTTCCTAACATAAATGATAAATGTTGGAGGTGATGGAATACACCAACTACATTGATATGATCATTCTAGTAGAGTGTACTAAAACATTGGTGTTCCGTAATTATATACAATACATACATGTAAGTTCCCTAACAGACAATATATCAAGAGTTTTATAGTGTTGTGTGGCCACAGTTGAATATACTTTCATTTGCGACACCTAAAAGTTTAGGGCTGAATGCTTTCTAAGCCCCACTTCTGTTAGAGGGCGTGTGCTCTTATTGTAGTTTGTGCTTTGAGACAGGAACTTGCTTTTCAGCCAGACTGGCTTCAGACCGACAGTCCTCTTGCCTGAGCATCCCTGGTGCTGGTATTACAAGTGTGGCCACTATGACTGGCAAAAGCTCTTTCTAAGTGTTCACCTTAGTTCATTTTCCCATTGATATAGCAAATACTTGACGCTGGCTTATTTGGCTCCCAGTGCTAGAGGCCCAAGAGTGTGGCACCAACTTTTTGGCTCCATGAAGGGTCTCATAGCAGATGGCAACATTAAATGGGGCACAAGGAAGAGAGATCACATGGCAAGATGGGAAGCCGTGGACCTGGAGAGCAGCCAGTTTTGTTCTTTTTACAGTTCTCTTGTGGGGCCTTGTGAGCGCCGCACTCATCCTTCTAAAGCCCGCCCAGCCACCTCCCACTAGACCCTACTTCTTAAAAGTTCCTTCCACTTCTATTATGTATGCAGCCCAGGCTGGCCTCAAGCTCACCAAGCAGCTCAGGCTAGCTTTGCACTTGGGATTGGTTTTCCTGTCTTAGTCGTCCCAGAACTGAGGTTACAAGTGTGTGCCACTAAGCAGGCTTCTTCATTACCTTTTTTTTTTATTATTATTATGTATTCAATCGTGCGTGTATGCGTGTGCGTGCGTGCGTGCGTGTGTGTAGAACCAAGACGAATTCGGGAACCACCATGGACCACCTCCACCTCTACCTTTTTACTCTGCCCCGGGATTCACAGGCTCCACCCTACCAGGACCAGAAACGCAGGCCGCCCCCGCTTCCGCCTGGCGTCTATACGTGGGATCTGGGATCCGAACTCAGGACCTTCTGCCTGCAAAGCAGAGGTTTAACCCCTGAGCCACCTCTCCAGCCCCCTCCATTACCTTTTAATGTTACCACCTTGAGAACCAAAATTCTAACTTGAACTACATGAACCACATGTTCTGACAGGATGCATGACTGACTGCTTCCTTTCCAGAATAGCTTGCTGTAAATGGACTCATCTTCTTTTCATGTTTGGAGCAGTTGAACATTTCTCCTCTTAGGCCAGGATATAATTCCGTTGGGAAAGCACTTGCCTATCATGCATGAAATTCTGGGTTCAATCCCCAGCACCATACATACCTGTACATACCCGTAATACCAGCATCTGAGAGGTGGAGGCAGGAGGATCAGAAGTTTAAGGTCATCTTCAACTATGTAGTGTGTGTTGAGGCAAACCTAAGCCATATAAGAATCTTCCTGTGAATTAATTTCTCCTTTACTTATCAAAACTGGAATAAGCTAAATGGATGCCTTGACTTTTTTTAGATGGGGGGGCATTGTAGATCAAGCCTAGGGTCTTGTGCCTGCTAAACAACCACTGTATTATGGAGCTGTTCTCCAGACACCAATTTTCTCGTGTTTTTTTAATTTCTCTGTGTGTGTGTGTGTGTGTGTGTGTGTGTGTGTGTGTGTGTGTGTGTATGTGTATTAGAGGGCACTGTGTATGCCCATGGAGGCCCAAGAATGATTTTGGGTATCATTCTGGATTGCTCTATCTCTTCTTTCTTTGCTCTGGAGTTTCCTAGGCTCTGTCTTCCAGGGCCAGAAATGCAGGTGGCCACCATTTCTGCCTGGTGTTTTTATGTGGAATCTGAACTCAGGTCCTTCTTCTTGCAAGGCAGAGGATTAACCCTGAGCTATTTCTCTAGTCCTGCTTTTGAATTTCTAAGGAAGAGTCTTACTATGCACCCCAGATTGGCCTCAAACTGGAAGCAATCCTCCTGCCTCTCAGTGTCCCAAGTGTGATTATAAGTGTGAGCCATCATGCCCTGCTTCTGACTACCAATGTCAATCAACATTGGTTACTAATTCTCATAACAGAATTGCAACTTAAGCATAGTTTCCCTGAGTTTCTTTAAGTTTGGAAGACAAAATGATACAATTTTGTAATTCAAGATTTATCTTTACACTCTTGTCTCTTCCCCAATTTAAAACTGTTTAAATGGATAAACATGTAACCTGATTATGATGAGTATTTGTTTTGAGGCAGGGTCTCCCTATATAGACCGAGTTGGTTTTGAACTTTCACGGAACTCCTGCCTCTGCTTCTCAAGTACTAGGATTGTGGGTGTGTGCCACCATGTGCAGTTAGTTTTCTTTTTCTAACCCATAATTTGAATCTACAGTCAAACAGTGAAAATTTGATCCTTTTGTTGTGGATCTTATTTTGAGAAAGGGGCTTCTTTCTCATGTAGCCCAGGTTGGTCTAGAAGCGGCTCCTCCTGCTCTTTACCCATTGAGTGTTGATTACAGACACATGCCACAATACTCACCTTCAATCTGTTATTTAGGAGGAAGAAGGAGGGGGAGGAGCAAACACGTTTCTGACATGGAATTTTTTTTTATTCAATTGTGTGTGTGTGTGTGTGTGTGTGTGTGTGTGTGTGTGTGTGTGTGTAGAACCATGGGCAAATTTGGGAACCACCATGGATGCCTCCACCTCCTCCTTGTTACTCTGCCCCAGGATTCACAGGCTCCGCCCTACCAGACCAGAAACGCAGGCCACCCCCACCCCTCGCTTCCACCCGGCGTCTATACAAGGGGTCTAGGATCCGAACTCAGGACCTTCCACCTGCAAGGCAGAGGCTTAACCCCTGAGCCACCTCTCCAGCCCCTCTGACATGGAATGTTATAAAAACACACAATCAGTTTCATGTGGATACAAAACCAGTTCAAGGGGGAACATATGTAACGTACTCTGCAGAATATACACTAAGGAAACCTGTCTTGATCCACTTTTCTGTTGCTGTAGCTGCATAGAGGCTGGGTGGTTTGTAAAGAAAAGCAACTTATGTCTTACAGTTCTGGAGGCCAGAACATCCCAGAAGGCAGAGGGGGACATCCAGGGAGAAATGCTTAAGACAGAAGGCTTTCAATGGCGACAAGAGTGGTGTGGTAGAGAGCTAACTTTTGTAACAAAGGCATTCCTGATCTGTGAATCTAAGAATGTAGGAATAGTCTTGAGAACAGAGCCCTTGTGACCCAATGTCCTCCCAAAAGTCCTGCCCCTACACAGTGCTGCTCTGGGGACCAACACTAACAAGCATTTCTGAAGGAAACAGACCTAGAAGGCCATGTACACGCAACCATACGTCACTTCAGGAAGTCTAAGGGTTGGTCACATTTCCATTCCTCACAGTGGCATGTTTGGTTACATGATTTATATAATGAAAAGTTAATTTTTAAAAAGAGCTGTGAAAACATTTACAAGGTCATTGTTACTTCAGGCTGTGATAGCGAATTGATTTTGAGTACTCTTGTCACATTGACCTTTACTTACTGATTACTGATACTTTATATAGCACCATTCCTTCTGCTCAAAAAGTTCCTACAGTTCCCCACAGTCTTAGAAATAAAATCTAGTGACCCACCCTGACACTGGAAGGGATGTGTTCGGGCTCTCATAGCCCCGCTGGGGCAGCACCCTACTCCCGATATAGCCTGGGTCAGGCCTTTCTCCTGTGGCAAGCTCTATCTACACATCTCTATGCACATTCTGACTTGAGTTGGAGACCCACCTATGACCACTTGGGCTGTACCAGAGCCCACCTGTCTGTAAACCTCCTTTGACTCTCAGCCCTCAGCTTTGGTCCCTTTTCTGGAGATCAGGAAAGACATGGGCACAACTTTTACCTGTAATCATTGCTAAAGGGAACGTTTATGTTGTGAGTTTTATTGCCTTGGTAATACACACAACAGTGCTGAGAAGAGATACCATAATTATTATTTCTGTTTCATTGAGTAGAAGATCAAGCTCAGACAGGTTAAGAGTCCCACCCAAGAGCAGGCAACTAGTTATTGGTGTAGCTACTAGTTATATGATTGCCTGTGTCTGACGTTCACCGGTCACTAAATAAATACAAATTAAGTGAACATCTGTAAGTGCTTTGATTTGTTTGTACTGAGTTTTCTTTGATTTTTGTTGAGACAGGGTCTCATGTAACTCAGGCTGGGTTTTTTTTCTTTTTTTTTTTTTTGCTTCCATCTCCCAAGTGGTGGCAATACAGGCAAGAGCTATCTTGCTCAGGAGTGATACTTGAGTTTTGTTGTTGTTTTTTCTTTTCTGGCTATATACCCAGTATATAGCCCAGACTGGTTTCAAACTCCCAGTCTGCCTGCCTCAGGGTGAGAGGCAGTCAGAAATGCTGAGATTACAGGCATTTGCCACCTTCCTGGCTGTTTTATTTATTTATTTTTTATTATTTCCGCTCATACAAACTTAACAGGTACACCGGTCCCCTCCCTCCACCTCCCCTCCCCCCCTGCTCCCCCCTCCCTTCCCCCCTGTTAATTGTTTTTTATAAAATCGCAAAAAAGGAAAAAAAAAATGATAGTAGCAAATACTTAGCCCAATTGCCAAAAACACTGGCCTATTCTCAGTGTTTTCAGGAGTCACTTGAAGGAGGACCGGCAGCCATTGCAGCAGCAGGTATTAAGATGACGTATGGAATGTGGAGGAAGGCCAAAGCTTACAGAAATAAGATGACTTGCTCAAGATGACAGGAGCTACAGAGAAGAGTGTCCTACCTTCTTCCATATCCATCCCCCACTGTACCCCATTCTCCAGGCTGTGGGTTCCAGTTTCCAGGGACAAGGATGTAGAAATACACTGTGAACAGTGAGATGACTCTTCTTGTTATAAATCAGCGACTATTGGATCTGTACACACAATGCACGTTGTTGCAGTCCGCCTGCATGGTTGCTGATAAATGACCATCAAACGGCTTAAGGGAACAAGGTTTTTTCTCTTACGATTCCTGGTTACAGTTCTTAGTCCAGTTTAACGGGAGAGCATGCACCCACACTAGGGCTGAAGGAACTGACCACACCATCACTGCATAACAGCTGAGATGGACAATGCTTACTTGCCAGACCAGCATGTCTGGCCAAGTGAACAGAAGGATGCCAACTCTCTCAACCAGCTCTCTGTGATTTATCCAGGGCCTAATCCCACCCACCATGGGCTGGGTCTTCCCTATCAGCTAGACAATCTCCTTCAGGTTTGTTCTGGGCTTAACTCAACCATCAACTCTCTCTACAACTGCGCCCAGAGCTCAAACCCTCAACAGTCAAGTTGACATCTGTGCTTAACTATGACACACGTTCACATGCAACTGCCACTATGGGAAGGTTTCTTTGGACTTGTCTTCCAACCAGTCCTGTCCAGTAGTAACTAGGACGCACTAAGTGGAAACTCAGCAAACCGTGGCACTGCCCTCCACGGTGCCGACCCTGGCACTCAATCCTGCCGTGGCCGTGTGTGTAGGGGGCGGGGGGTGTATAAGGGGTGTACAGGATGGGAGCACCGGCTGGCGAGAAGCTTAGCAGTTCCATCCAGATGCGAATTGTGCTTCCCACACTTTCTGGCTGCAGGAGCCTCCATTAGAACGCGCAAGGAGTCAGAATCCACACCTTCGCAAATGGACCCGCTTTCCCAGGGCCCCCCTGCCCAGACCTTCCCCCTGACTCTGTGGGTTTTGACACCTCTCTGCAACCTGGTGGGGGGGCCACCTCGCACCTTTGGTGCGGATAAAAGCTAAGGGTGGAGGTGGCCGGTCCAGCTTCCCAGAGTCACACGGCCATGGCCCAGTCGCCGCCCCTGCAGAGCTTCCCGGGCCTCGACCACTGGGGCTTCTCCCAGGGCTGGGGACGCGCCGGCCACTCGGACTCTTCGTCCCCGGCCTCCTCTTCGGACTCTTCGGCCTCGTGGCCCTGCGACGGCGTCCGCCGACCCTCGCGGCCCGTGGTGCCCGCCCGGAGCGCGCGCGCGGACGAGCCGACGCCCCCCGCGCCCCGCCGAGCGCGCCCCGCGCCCCTCGCCGGCCAGCGGCAGAGCGCCAGCGAGCGCGAGAAGCTGCGCATGCGCACGCTCGCCCGCGCGCTGCTCGAGCTGCGCCGCTTCCTGCCGCCGTCGGTGGCGCCGGCCGGGCAGAGCCTGACCAAGATCGAGACGCTGCGCCTGGCCATCCGCTACATCGGCCACCTGTCGTCCGTGCTGGGCCTGGGCGAGGACGGCCTGCGGCGCCGGCGGCACAGGGATGCAGAGTCCCCTCGCGGCTGCCCGCTCTGCCCCGACGGCGGCCCCTTGCACGAGCCCACGCTTAGTCCAGGCCTGACCTCCGTTGCCTACAGTGGACCGTCCTGGGCGTCCCCGACCCCCAGCCCTGGACCGCGAGTCCCGACTCAGAATCTGGGAAATAGGGTCTCTGACCTGAATCCCTGGGTGACGCCCCTTACTTCTCCCAAATACAGTCACCCTTGCATCAGTCCCTAGGGATAGTCCCTGACACATCTCTTTGGACACCACCCCAAGCCTGTCCTGGGATGCAGACATCTCCAGAGCCCGGGAGCAAGGCTGGACGCTGGACGCCACCCTCTGCACCAGCAGAGCTGGTTGAAATGCACCAGGTATGCCCTGGGGCCCTTCTGCCTCCCCTCGGGTTAGTTCACTAGCTTGGGCTGGGAATGTGTGAGTGGATGGCTGGCCTCTAGTCTGCACGGGGTCTGGTGCTTTTCAGGTCCCGGGTTGTTTAATGGAGGGGAGGATGGAAGGGGCCTTAACATGTTTGGGTTAGAGGTAAGGCCCTGGCAAATTAAAGCCACATTGCCATTGGGGCTGTGCAGCAGCCTGAGAAAGAGAGGAGAATCCTCGGACTTGCCCACAAGCCAGAGTGGAAGGTGAGGAGTCACATTATAGGAAATTCTAAGTGCCACCTTGAGCATTCAGTGCATCAGGGAGGCCCAGGTAAAAAAGGTGGTACTGCCTGAATTAAATGGGCCTGGAGTTGATAACCTTGGTATTTTCCTTGAATTTCACTCATTCATTCATGACTTGTGGTCCATAAAAGACCATATTAATAACCAAGTTTTACTAAACGGTTATCTGCCTGACACTCTTACATGTATTCATTCATTCATTCATTCATTCATTCAGACTTTCCCCAGCCTTGTGAAGTGTTAGCATCGTCATTTCACAGGCGAGGAAAAGAATTGCATATGAAGTTCCGCAGTGTGTCTGCAGAGCCCAGCGCTCTCAACCTCTTTGCTCCCCGGCATGGTGGCCCTGGGGCTGTCCAGCCACCATCACCTACAGCCTGGGAGCAGCCCGGCTCAGGATCTTCGGGCAGTGGCCCATTAACAAGCTTCTCCCGTCATTTCCCTGCAGAGTCTCTCTGTGTCTCCGGAATCCTGTGTGTCACTTGGAAGCCCTTCCCTCCTGTCACACCCTTGTTGCCAGAGACTCCAGCCTCAGCCCCAGTGGGAATGCTGGGGGAACAGTGTAGAAGAGCTCCCCAACTCCGAAGACCAAGATCCGAGCCCCACCTTCCCATTGTGTGAGACGGGCCCCATTCCTAGCTCAGGTCTGCGGCTCAGCAGCAGCAGCGGTGAACTCTGGCAAGAAGACCTGGAAGGACCCCCGCTGGACATGTTCTACTGATAGCTTAATTCGCCTCAGCCTGGAGTCAGGCTCCTTCCCAAGTAGTGCTTTTTGTGGAAATGGTGTCTAGAACAGATAGCTAGTGGGCGCCTTCTCTGGCTAGATAGACGCAGCTGATAGTGTCCCTCCCTTCCTGATGTCCATTCACAAGGAGCAGCACTCTGTAAAGAGCTGTGTAAGCTCCTTTGAGAACCCAGTGGGTAGATATTGGGGTGGGGCATTCCTGTGCCCAGCTTGCTGGTGACGGCTGGCCAGAATCCTGTATCCTTCCTTGTTTTGTAATCTGTTAAAAAAAAAAGTTTTGGTCTGTTTTTCTTTTATTGATTTTCATTTTTCTTGCTTCTGGAAAAGGAAAAACATTTCTTGCTGTTTGGTGGGGAACAAGCTTGCTCTGCTTCCCTTCTTAGACCCAGGCTTGCCAAGGTGGGCATGGGCCATCTTTTATTAGTCTGACAGTGTTGATCAGGGAGCAGGGCTCCGCTTGGCTGGCAGTGTGGGGGAAGGGGGTGGGCTGGTAGGGGGTAATGTATGCAGTCACGGCCGAACAATATCAGAAGCAGAGACGCCAGAGGCCTGCAGATCTGTGAGGTAGGGCTCTTTCACAGTTACGAGAAATGTTTTTCGAAGGACGCTTCGTGTCCCCTCTGGGATAGGCACAATTTTAGGCATGCGGGCTAACATGGCAAAATGCAACCAAATGGGTGGCCGAGGGACAGAAATTGATATTCTCAGAAGACTAGAAGCCCAAGACCAAAACGAAGGCAGATTTAGCCGCTTCTAAGACCTCTTCCTCTGGCTTGCAGGCAGCTGCCTCACTATTTTGTCTGTGGTTAATCTCTTTTTACCAATTGCACATGGTAAGAATTTCACTTAATCTTAATCCCCTCTCTAAATTCAGTCACATCCTGAGGTACTAGAAGGTAGGGTTATTAATTTCATGTTTCTATAATTAAATGCATAAGGTTATTAAACTAAAAGAAAAAAGTTTTCTTTGGGTTCATGGTTTTGGAGGTGCCAGTCAGGATGGAGTTGCCTTGCTGCTTTGGATCCTGGTGAGGGCAGAGGTCACCACGGGGGTGCCTACGGAGTGGACTGCAAAATTCAGGAACCTGGACACAAAGAGAGGAAGGGGAAGAGAGTCATCCCCTCTGTTCATAGGGGAATAACCCCGATGACCTCAGGCTTTCCCACAAGACCCCACTTCCCAAAGGTCACCACCTCCCAGTAGTCCCTCGTCACATGGACCTTTGAAGTCTTGATCCAAGGACTCAAGATCCCAACCACAGGTCAGGTGTGTTAACTCAGGCTTGTAATTCTATCACTCACGAGGTAGAGATGGGAGTGTCTGAGGCCATCTTCAGCTCATAGAGAGTTTTAGGCCAGCCTGGGCTACATGAACAAAAACTACCACAGAGTTGGAGAGATGGCTCGGTTGGTAAAGTGCTTGTTGCACGTGGACCAGAGTTTGTGTCCCCACCACACGTGAAAAGCTGGGAAGAGTAACACATGCTTGTAATCTCAGAACTGGGAAGGTGGCCAGTCAGTCTAGCTGAATTGGTAAACTTCAGGGTCAATGAGAGACCCTATCTCAAAAAAAGAAGAAGAAAAAAAAAAGCATAGAGCAATTGAGAAGGACTCCTGATGTCAACTGCTAACCTCAATGCACACATTTGTATATTGCAAATTTTTGTATATTTTTGCACACAAACAAGTGACTCATGAACATACATATTCACACACACACACACACACAGACACATACGCACACAAATACAAACTATACCAGGGTTTAAATATAAGTTTTAGCAGGACACAGTTCTACTGTGATGTTAAGTGGCAGAGAGAAACATTACTCTCTAACAAATAAGGGGATTTTCAGTGAAACCCATTGGCACCTGCGTGGTAGAGGCCAGAGAATCATCAGCTATCATCCAGTAAGGACAGTCTTTAAAAGAAAAGGAGCCAGGTAGGGAGACGGCTGGAACAATCCAGGTGGAGAGAGGGAAGGAAGCTACTGATTCTCTAACCAAGCTATTGGTCTCACGTTGAGCCTTCCTCGCGTGTGGTGTTAACCTGATGACCTGCTGTCAGACAAGTCACTTTTTCTCCCCATCTCCTAAAAGAACTAGCTTAGGAGATCACTGAGACCCCTTTTTTTTCTAACCTATTAGAAGTAATGTAGTTCACATCCCAAGGGAATGTCAGTGATTTTGGAAGGATGAAAAAGAAAAAAAATCTGACATAAGGTCAGGTGTGTGTGCACACGCATGCACACACAATGCACACAATGCATACATACACACACACACACACATGCTAAGGCTAATTTCAGTGCATGATGTATTTGGTTCTTCCTCGATGAGTAACTGCAGGCAAGCTTTGAAATCCCCGAATCTGTTTCTCTAACTGCAATGGAGATGACAACAGACCTCACCCACTCTCAGGGTTCCTATACTTGGCACGGTCTGCGCTGAGTAAACCCACTAACTGAGTAGTCATGGGACCTAGTTCCCTGGCTTGGCTGCAAGTTGAGCCAACTGGTTTCCTTTCGGGGCTGCCTTCCCTGGAGTGAACTGTAGGGGAAGAGGATGCTCCTTGCTGCAACAATTCCCAATGTTGAAACCCCAAAAGGTTTGGGTAAAGTCTGGGTAATGACCCGCCCACCAGTCGGAGCTGGAAATCAACATCTGGAATTTGGCAGCATCAGTCCCTAGCTCCCTCTGCACATTCCTCTAAGGCTAACTTAAGACAGAGGGACGTGGTTGATTTGATTGGGACAAAACACTTGGCAGGAGACTAGACAGCCTGGAGCTCCTGGAGTGAGCAGAGAGTACCCAGGGGTGACCCCTACCCCTTTTTTGCTCTCTGGAAGGAAGAAGGTTCAGCCTGCCTCTCGGAGCAGCAACCCCTTCCTGCCCCTTGTCCATGGTTCTAGCCCCAAGCAGGCTACCCTGGACCACACCTTAGACCAGAGCGTGTCTTGTCTGACACTAGACTCCCAGGCTTTTCAGTGGCCCTGCGGAAGAGAGGACATGCTGGTCTGCGCGTAGGCAGCTCCGGCCTGGAAGAGGTGCATGCTGGGCTTAGGACCGCGCTGCGCTTGTCTTAGCTATGGTCATCGCGACAGAGTCTCTGTATGCTCACTCATCCCTGCGGCCAACAGCACTGGAGGGTCCACACCCTAGTAGAAAGAGCCCAGACAGGCGGTCGGCAGCCTGGGTTAGCTCTAGTTTCTGCTCTGAGCAAAGCTTCTGAAGGCGGACCTCCAGCTCCGGGTGTCCTTAGGCGTCCCACGAGACCCGCGTCCTCCAGCTACACGGGGGCTTGTGAATACAGCATTGTAAGGACCCACATGTTAGGAGCCTGTAAGTGTGTCCCAGCTCTGAATAAAGAATAGTCATCCAGCTTGCCTGGAGTTTAGCATCAGGGACTGTTTCCTGTGCCACCCAGGGTGACTCCTGTCTTCTTAGCTGTGAACTGAAGTCGGCCATAGAGCTGTGTGGTAGAGCAAGTGTCTAAGGAAGGACCTTGGTTTGATCCCCACCACTGCAAAAGTGAATGATTAAATACATAAGTGAATGTATAAGTAACCAAAAGCTAGTTACTTAATTAAAACTGAGCTAAAGGTCCTCGCTTAGCTTCAGTTCATGCCAGAGTAACAGCGCAGTCAGAGTCCGGCACAGTGAAAGAGAGGGTCCAGGCAAGCTCCACTTTCTAGCAGGCCAATTCTGTCAAGCAGTGTCCCAGGATCCCAGATCCCACTGGGGATTCAAAATGTTGAAATGGTCCCTCCCCCATCTGATGCCAGAAAGTCAAGTGCCAGCCAGGCCGCTGGGTACTGGCGACAGGAAGAGCCAGCCTGGCGCTCAGGAACCCGGAGATTTAATCTAGGGTAACCCAGGGAGTCTCAGCAGGGCTCAACTCTCACAGGGTGGCCTCCAGCTCTTCCCCTCCTCTCTCTTTGATATGCAGATGAGGGGGAGAGAACCTTGTCTCCATACTCCTAGGATCCCATCCAGGGAAGAGGGGCTGGAGGGGGCCTGCTGCAGCCTGGAGCCAAGAATTGAGGTCACAAAGAGTGGCGCTTGCGTCTCTAGGGTCGGGCCACCCACCACGTCGCTGCCCTCACGGGACGGGGCCACTGAGACTTGGGAGTTGAGATAACCTGCTCCAGACATAGTGACTAGGCTACCAACTGAACGAAACCAGACCTTCGAGACTCTAACCGGGGAGACTGGGCATGATGGAGCGCACTGTGATCCCAGCACTTGAGAGGCAAACGCAGGAGGGACCAGGAGTTCAAGGTTATCCTCAGCTACACAGCAGGTTAGGGGTCGACCTAGATTACATAGGACCTTGTTGCAGAGCCTGGGAAGCCCAGAACAAAGCAAAAAGGAAGCAGAGCAATCTAAGATGATTCCAGAAGTCACCTTTGGGCCTCCACAGGCATCCACAGTGCCCTCTAGTACACACATGCGTGCGCACGCACACACACACACACACATATTTATTTTTTTAACTTCATTCACTCCTCTGTGTGTGTGTGTGTGTGTGTGTGTGTGTGTGTGTGTGTATCAGAGGGCCAAGGATGACTTCGAAAATTAATCTTCGATTACTTCTACCTCCTCTGTGCTTGGCTCTGGGATTTCCTAGGCTCCGCCCAGCAGGGCCGAAAGTACAGGACCCGCCATTTCTGCCTGGTATTTTTACCTGGGACCTGAGATACAAACTCAGGACCTTCTGCTTGCCAGGCAGTCTTAACTCCTGAGCCATATCTCTCTAGTTCCCAAATTTATTTATTTATTTATTTATGCATTTATGTATTTATTTATATATTTATTTATTAAAGTAAGAAAGGACTTGAGAGATGGAGAGGGCTAAAAATCTACCTCTCAAGCAGAAGGACCTGAATTCAGATCCCCTGTCCCACATTTAAAAAAAAAAAGCCAGGCAGAAATGGCAATGGTATGCATTTTTAACCTTAGTGGGCTGAATCTGGGAAATTCTTGAGCGAAGCAAAAAGGAAATACAAGCAATCCAGGATGACTCCCAAAGTCACCTGTGGTCCACCACACAGTGTCCTCTGATACACACATGCGCCCATGTGTGCACACACATACACCAACAAACACACCCAAAAATAAATAAATAAATAAGCAAGAAAAAAAAAGATTCCATCTGTGGAGCTCTCTGGGAGCAGCAATCAGTGGCTCAAAGACCCTTGTAGCTGTCAATCTCACCTTCCTCCCAGCCAGGGTCTCAGCAAGACCTGGTCAGGCTGAGGCTGAGGTGAGCTTCTTGCAACCTGACTGAGTCATACTTAGAAACTGTTGGCAACAAAAGCAGACTCCTTGCTTAGGACCGCACAAGAACCTAAACCAGACAACAGACAAAAGCCGGGCTTGAATTCCATATCTCTCTCCTTTGTCCTCACACTTTGTCTCAGAATGCGGAGCTCTGCCACAGCCCTATCAGTCACGCGAGCGTCTGTGTAAAAATGGGACATCTAGCTTAGGTTATCCCCGATTCAAGGCTGAAGGTTCAAAGAGTAACCAGGGAATCTGATTGCCCTTTTTTTTTTTTTTTTTTTTTTTTACAATGTCCCATTCCAGACCTGTAAGAAGGCATCAGAAGTGTCCAGTCATGGTCCCAAGCCTGCAGATGGAGACGGGAAGACATGTCAGCCCACAATCCCATCAGCCCCCAAGCAGGAGCAATGCTCTCATGGAAACCAGCTTGCGCTGCTCGAGCAAGGACTTCTTGGATAACCTTGCAGTATCAGAACTAAGATAATGACCAGGGATCCTTGACCAGGACCACCTACTTCCCCAATTCTTCCTCCATTAAACCTAAAGTTCACGCCATTATCTTGAAAGTGGACTTGGATCACTTTATCTTTATCTGTCCTTCCCAAGATGGCCTTGTTGACTCTCTTTCTCTCTCTCTCTCCCCCCCAGGACCTCATGTACCTCCAGTAGGCCTTGAACTCCTGATATACCTGCGTCTGCCTACTAGGATTATAGAAGTTTATCACTGGGTTGGGCTTAGTTATCTCTTTAATTACTGTATTGAGACAGGCTGCCGATCTTGGGTCTGTTGGGCTGGCCAGATTAGTGACTTTGTCACCAATGTGCCCAGAACCACAGGCTCTCCCAACATTGAGCACCAGGCAACCCAAGTATCCTGCAGGGTACAGCAGTCATTTTCTAAAGCCTGCTTTTAACCCTCAGCCCAACCCCTTTTTTGTTACCCTAAAAAACCTACCATGGAGTCTGAGGAGGGGTTACTGCCCTTGACTAGGGGCCTGTGGTCTCTACTATATCCTCCCCCCTCCTCCGCCAGTCCTTATTGCTCTTGTGGCGCAGGAAGGCGCAGGATGGGCGTTGTGGCAAAGCTCTTCCTCTACTCTGGGCTGGCGCCAAGGTGGCCTCAGCTCTGGTCACTCCCGTGGGAAGTGTCATGACTACTCTCTACCTCCTAAGGGTTCCCCCCATCTGCCCTACGAAACTGTGCTGACATGAGCCTGCAGGCAGATACCCTCCCACCTTCACTCTCCCACCGCACAGTGAGCCCCCAAGTCCCAGCCAACATCAAGTTCTCCAGCCGCCACAGCTGCCGCGCTCATCACTGCAGCTGAGTGACGAGGCTCAAAGCTCACTCTAGAAATTCTTTATTTACATTTTATCAAAAAAAAAAAAAAAAAAAGATAGGTCTGGGGCCCCGTGGTGCACAGGGCCGCTCCCTCCAGGCCGTCCTCCGTCCAGCAAGGACTTCTGCTCATCTGGCCTCGGAGCCGGACTTCCCTGAGATCATCCCCAGGGCCCCAGGCAACAAGTACTCTGCCGGGTCTGGGGAGAGGTTGGCACGTGGGGGGGTGAAGGTGGGGGATAGAGCTGGGAGGTGCCCAGACAATCTGTCCAGTAGAGCTTCGCCGACCCCACAGGCTGGAGACTTTGTCCTTGAGGGGGGCACTCTGGTGTTGGAGGCCCCGAGAATGGAGGCCTGAGCGCAGGCTGCTGAGCATGTGGCTGTGAGGGTCCCACGGGGCTAGGCGCTTGAAGGACTGGCGACTAAGAGCTGTTGTCTTCGAACCACTGCAGCACGGTGGCCTTGTTCTCCTTCACCCACTTGATGTTGGCCTTCGTCTTCTCCAGGGCTTGCTCCAGAGCCCGCGTGCCCGAGCCAAAGCCCGTATCCATGTTCTCGGCCTTGAACATCTCCAGCTGCCAGGAAAGCGGTGTCAGGAGGGGCCTTGCCAGGCCTCTGCATCTCACCCCACTTACAGCTTCCCCAGAGTGGGGGGCCACATCTTGTATTAGACAGGGGCAAAGTAGTCATTACCCAGAACTCCAAAAACCACAGCCCTGGAGGAATCAGGCCCCCTTGTACCACATTTTACTGAGTTGGCCCCACATTTCCACTGAAGTGTAATCTCAACCCAGTCAAGGGGCAAGTTAAACAGATGGCACGTGAGAGCAACAGGAGACCTTAAAATTAGAAATTTCTAAGTCTGAACTAATCCAACTGCTTCAATGTACACATGGCTTTTAAAGGGGGGTGGGGGCAGGGCTGGAGAGAGAGCTCAATTGGGAAAGACACCTGTGGGGACCTGAGTTCAATCACTAGAACCTGCAAAAATCCACAGGTGTTGTGTTAAACAAACAAACAAACAAACAAACCAGTCTGGGCTACAGAGGTGGTTCCAGAAGTAAGACCCTGCCTTGAAAGAAGAACCTTAGGTCAAATCCAAGATCCTACATTAAAAACACCAGACAGAAATGGTGATGGCCTGCACTTAGGCTGTGGACGTCAGAGCCTGGGAAATAATCCCAAAGCGTAGCACATAGGAAGTAGAAGCAACTCAGGATGACCTCCACAGGCACACACAGTGCCCTCTGAGACACACACACGCACATGCACACACACAAGCGCACACATGCACAGAAGAAAAAAAAAGAGGAAAAAAAGAAAGGGTATAACTCAGGGATAGAGTACTGCCTCACATGCTGGAGGCTCAGATTTCAAACCTTAGCACTGTGAAAAGTGAAATAAAAAGAGCAAAATAAAAGTTCACAGAAAGAAGACTATTGTGAGTCACAGATTTTATCCACATAAAATCTTGAGGAATCTAAAAGGCAGCTCCTAGAACCAGAGCTGAGAGAAAGGCTGGTGGCAGAACTCGCCCAGCTCCGCCCCCAGCATCAGCAAAACAACAACAAAAACCACAAGAACTAATGAATTCAGCAAGGTTACATAAGACAGGAACAATACACAAAGACCAACTGTATCCCATGCGGCAGCAATGAAAATCTCAAAAATTAAAAAAAAAAAATTGGGGAATTAAAGAGATGGCTCAGAGGTTAAGTCTGCCACACAAACAGAAGGTCCTGAGTTCAGATCCCAGATCCCACATAAAAACACCAAATGGAAATGACAGTTGTCTGTACTTCTGGCCCTGGAAGGTGGAGCCTGGGAAATTCCAGAACAAAGCAAAAGGAGGTTGTGCAATCCAGGGTGATTCCCAAATTCACCCTTGGGCATCTATACAGGCGCAGGCATGTGCACACACACACACACACACACAGACACACAAACATACACAGTAATGTAAAAATGGAATGTGTAAGAATGGAAGCAGTAAAACTCTTAGAGAGCACATAGATATAAAACTTTATGACCCTTGGACAAGACAGTGGTTTGTTACCTATAGATGCTAAAAGCATAAAGAAATGAAACAAACTGAATTGAATTTCATCAAAATTAAAGTCTCAGCTAGTGGGAGAATAAGGCAGGAAGATCATGCGTTCAAGTACTATAGACTGGGCTGCACGGCAAAACCATCTCAGAACAAAACAAGACAAAAGGAAACACGAAAACGTGTATATCAAAGAAGTGAAAATGCAACATCTGGAATGGGAGAAAATAACTGTGAATCATGTACCTGGTTAAGAGTCTACTATTCAAAACACATAAATAGCTCTTCTCACACAGCAATAAGAGAAGACAAGTAACAATTTAAAAATAGTCAGTGGAATTGGAAAGCATTGCTCCAAAGATAGACAAAAAATGACCAGTAAGTTCCTCCAGAGAACAACAGCACCATGTCGGTGGTTAAGGACTGTAACTCAAGGTCATAACTCAACGTCTGGGCCAGACACAGAGAAAGCGGAGCAGTTGTACATTGCTGGCGGGAACACCGCAAGAGTATTTTGCTCTGGAAAACATTTTGGCAGTTTCTCCAAAAGTTAAATGCAGGGTAAATAAATGACCCAGCAACTCCATTCCTAGCTATATGCCCAAGAGAAACAAAAACACGTTTACACAAAGGGAATAGTCACAGCAGTACTATTCTTAACAGCTAAAAAATGGAAACAATGGAAAAGGCCCTGGGCTGCTGCACTGACAAACAACATGTGTTTATCCGTATGATGCAATATCATTAATAAATAAAAAGAAGCCATATATACAAACAGCAGGCACAACTACTCCAAGTCTTATGATAAGTGGAAGGAGTCATACGCCAAAAGCTCACATGTATGTGATTCCATTTTAAGGTCACCTGCTTCATGATTCATTTTTATGAATGCTCAGAAGAACTAAATCCATAGACAGATTAGTGGTTGCCAGGGGTTGGGGGGAGATGGGGCAGAAATGGGGAATGACTATTATTGGTCATAGGTTTTTGGTTTTTCTTTGGAAAATAGAAAAAACATTCTGGGGTTAATGGTAATGGTTGCATAATTTTTAAAAGTAAATTTAAAAAACGTTTAAGATGGTAAGTTTTATGGTACATGACTTATAACTCAATTTTTAGATAAAGATATCTAGGTGCATAGGCTTAACTATTCAGGATACCAAGACAGTAAGATTGCTGGAGGCAGAAAGTTCAGGGCCAATTTTTGGGTAACATGGGAAACAATGACTCAATTGATCAATCAATCAATCAATCAATCAATCAATGCAGCTTTTAAATTTCAAGCTGCAGGGTTTTGTTTTGATGGAATTTCCCACATTTACAAAGTGCGCTCAGTCCAGTCTCCCTGGATGGAAGCTGCCAGGTCAGACTGGGAAAGTGACTAGATCCAGGGCTAGGGAAGGTCTGGTTTCTTACCTGCTGCAGCTCGTACTCAGTAGAGAAGCGCCGGGTCACCCCCTGGATGAGGTTGGAGAAGGAGAAGGAACCTCCACCAAAACTGCAGGACAGGGAGAGGATGAGTGTGAAGAGGGAGGGATGGGAAGGGGCGGGGGAGTGAGGAGCATTTCCTCCAGGAGACAGGAAACCTTACAGCCTCTCTGCTGGGATGGGAGGGAGGTGAGATTTGAACACCAGACTGGTTGTAGGTCCCTAACTCCCTGTCTTTACCGAGGATTTTTCCCACTGGCCACATTTTTCTCTCTAAGCGAGAAAGCACCTATTATGGGGTGGGGGAGAGGGACTACTTACCTTGACTTTCCCTGCCTGCCCACACCCACCCTAGACCTCAGGTTCAGCTGGGTTTGGCCATTCTCATGCAAGGTCCCCTTATCCTTCGAGGTCCCATGCACACAGACATCCCCAATGTCTCCAGTCTTGGCACTTGCTACCCTGACACGCCCTTCAAAGACTCACTCCTCAAAGAGCTTCTTCCAGTTACTCCGGACAAAGTCCCAGACCAATGATTGGCCCACCACGTTGCTGGCGATGCTGATGATGGTGTTGGTGGCGTCCTGTCTCCGGATGAGGTCAGGGTTCAGGCTGTAGCTCAGATACCTGTAGGCAGGAGGTAGGGTCAGGGACCACTGGACTGCAGCCCCCAACACACACACACACACACACACACACACACACACACACACACGTCATAGCTCTGATGTCCCCCACTGTCTTCCTGGTATGTGAATTGCTGCAGGACCCCTTGGCTGTTCCCTCCTCAGTGGGAAGCTACAGAGTCACTGGGTGTGCGAGCATGTGCTGACACGGAGCCCTCTGGCAGTGGATAGGTGAATGAAGGACAACTAGTATGCCAAGCCCTGGCACCAGGTAGGATGGCAGCTCCCGACTTTAATGTCGAAGGAAGCTCAACTGGACCGTTGGTCAATCCTGAGTGGAACAGTGAGTGTAACCGTTGTGGACTTGGAGGTCATGTGTGACCTGGGATATTGGAAGCCAATTCTGGCAATTTTCTCTAGAAATCTCCAGGTCTGACTCTGGCCACCAGGGAAAAGAGACCCCAACCAGGAGTTGGGGGGTCTGCTCTGAGGATCCACCAGTCAATAAAACAAAGAGCCTGCGACAGTTATGAGCACAGAGTGTGGTTTGGGATGTGGGTGCAAGTCTTGGCTCTACCACTTATTAGGCTGTGGTCTTGGGACAAGTAGCTCTGTCAGTCAGCACCTGCAGGTCCTCCCTGCACAGGGCTGGTGCCGAGGGGAACATGGCGGGCCAGCGGGCTGGGAGGATGGTCCGGCTCCTCACCTATTCAGGATCCACACGTCATTGCTGCAGGCCAGGGCTGCTCGAAGTTTGTCTGCCTCGTTCACCAGAGTGGACTGCTTGAACTGTTCCCAGGCAAAATCCCACTCTTCCTCACCACCCTGGGCGATAGCTTGGCAGTAGACAGTAGACCGAAGGTTGGGATGGATCCTGGTTGGGGATAGGAGTGTCAGGGAAGAGCAATAGCAGGAAGGAAGGAGGCTGTGAGACAGGAAGACAAGAGGCAGAGGACGAGATTGGGGGCTACCGATGAGGACAGGCAGGGACACAGGGGACACTCACGGGTTGACGGTGGAGTTGCTCATCCACTGCTGGAAAAGTGCAGAGACCAGGTCTTTGCACTCTTTGATACCACTGGAACATGCCGTGCTGATGGCGTTAACCTCGTTGTACCTGTCCCAGGGGTGATAGGTGATTAGCAGCCCACTTCGCCTAGTCTCCTGTCACTTGACCTCCTGACACTGCCCAGCTGGACTAGGACTCTGTCCAAGCTTCTGCGACCCAACCTGTTCTGGGATTTTCCTATTTGCTTCTTATCTTGGATCTGAGTTTACCTGGCCTCAAAGCAGCCTCAGGGTTTCAGTTCGAGTCTTCCCATACAGTGCTGGGGAGGTAGCTCCGTTGACAGAATTTTGTTTAGCATGCACAAAGGCCTGGGTTTCATCTCCGGCACCTGATAAGCCAGGTGTGACGATGCACGCCGGTAAACCCAGCACTTAGCAGGCTGAGGCAGGATCAGCAGCACAAGGCTAGCCTGGGCTACATATCAAGACCCTATGACAGAAATAAACCCCTCAAAGCCAAAAATAGGACAGCTAGGCCCATAGACCAAAGCCGAGCCTCAAGTCAGAGTCCTCTGCTCTTAGGTAGGGTCCCTGGAGACCCTTCCCTGGGCCAGACGTGAAGTTTCATAGGAGTACAGTATCTGGGAAACGCTCTGAGTTCCTCGGGTCACCTGGGACCTCCAAACCCTCCGTCACACTTACTGTTCCATCAGAGTTGGTGGGCGCGTGGTCCAGTTGTTGGTGACGCGTTGGAAGTGCTGGAAGAGGGGTGTCACCTGCTTCTTCAGATATTTCTGGGGGGAAGAACACAGGAGTAGCTTCAAACACCCATGCTGACCGCTGCCTGGGCCACAGACCTCCGTAAGGTGGCCCATAAGCCCGTAAGAGGTAGAGGTCAGGGTCTGCCCGAGGCCAGCCCCAGGTCTAATTTTACACGACCAAGTTCCTGTTGTTGCTTCTCAACGCTAGCATCAGTTTCAACCCCTTCACGTCCGCATGTCATGGTTTCTGAGAGTGAAGCGCTAGGTTGCCCCTTCATGAACCCGAGACAGCTTCACACTTACTGTGGGAAGTTTGGGAAGCAGAAAAATCTACACAGAAACTTGATTAAAACTCCAGCGTCTGAGCAGTGAGTTTCTCCCTTCTTGTTCCTACGTTCTTTTCTTAACTCCACTCCAGTTCTGCTTTTACTTAACCTTGTGATATCAATCCCCTGACACACTATTACAATCCTCTACAGATTCTGGGCTGATGTGACACATTCCATTGCAAGCTGCATCCCAAAGTAAAGGGAAGTGACCCCCAAACAAAGACAATAAAGAGGCAACGGTTGTGACACACACATTCATGTGAACATGCACATGTACACACACTACATACACTCATGCTTGCACATGCACATACACTACATGCACTCATGCGTGAGCACACACTCCCCCAGACACTTCTACACACACACACATCCCTGCACGCGCGCGCACACACACACACACACACACACACATTAAAAGATAATAATAGAGTCAGAGGTGGAGGTTTCCTCTAAACCTTAAGAGTGGGAACTGCCACTCTCATTACATACAATGGAGGCATATTTCAGAGAAGTAGCTGGACAAATAGTCTTGAGAGAAGATCTATGAATATTCATTTTATTTCTTCTTCCTTCCTCTTCCTCCATTCTCCCTACATCCCACATCTTTTTTTTTTTTTTTTTTTTGGTGCTAGAACCAAACTCAAGACTTTGTGCAGGCTGAGTACTTGCGCACCCACCAAGCTATATAACCAGCTCTTCATTTCCTTTATTTATTTATTTACTTTTGAGACGGCCTCATGAAGCTCGGCTGTCCTCAAACTCACTATATAGCCAGGGTTGGCCTTGCACTTCTGATCTTTCTCCATCTACCAAGTTCTAAGATTATAAGCACGTATCTGGCTTATGTGGTGTTGGGAATCAAACCTAGGGCCCATGAGTGCTAGGCAAATACACTGTCAACTGAGCTATACCCCCTAGCTTCCCAGCCCTTATTTTTTGAGGGTCCTCTATGAGAAAATATTTGACAAACCCCATGGGGCCTCTGATCCCTTCTTATTTTTTAATAATACTTTTTACTTATTTTTTGTCAATTTTCCCTCTTTTAAAGACAAGATTCCTCTGGCGTTTTCAAGTCAGCCTGGCAGGGCGGTGTTAATCTGTGTACGGATCTAGTCTAGTCGGGTACAGCGTCCAGTCTCTGCCTGGTGCCTCACTCCCCAAGCCAAGGGGGTGGCTCAGCCTCCAACTTGACGGGAAACCCAAACAAACAAAAGCGAAGGAGGAAACAAATGGACAGAAACAAAAAAGGAAACTTTAAAAGGGACTGGGCAAGGAAGGGGGCTCAGAGACATAATGTAAAAAGGTCCTAATGCAGAAGGGCACCAAAAACACAGAAGGGGGAGAAAAGACCCAAACCAAGGCCCACCAGTGCAGCGATTGGCTGCACCAACTTCCCTGCTGCAGCTTTGCTGGTCCAGAATCTATTTTATGATGCGGCTTTGCCTTCTGCGTCACAGCCGCTCTCCACACCCCGTTACAAGAACCCAGATGCTTCCAGAAACGAGGCTGGGGGGGGGGGAGGGCTGGTCACATGCCAAGAACCGGAAAGGAGAAAGGCTCTAGGGTTTTGAACAGCAACACGAGACGCCTGCTGTCAACAGACCGAGACTTTGAACATTCTGGGGAATAATTTCCAATCTAGAAACTTCCAAAAGCAGCTGAACTCTCAGTGTGAAAGTGGGAAGAAGGCATTCCTAACACTCTCTTTCAGAACACCGGCATGGGCTTGTGAACCCTTTCTCACACTCTTTATGGTCTACATTTGACATTCCATCACATGGACATTCCACATAGCTCCGCCAACCCTGGCTGTCGGGCAAGCAAGCATTTTCGTGTTCTCTTTGCTGTTTGTTGTTTTATGAACAATGCTACAACCAACATCCTGTTGATCTTGGCGTCATCCTGACCAAGTTCCTGTCTCTTTCTGGTTTTCTGAATGGCTGCTTTCCCTATCTAGGCTACCCTGCTCAGCATGAGAAATGAGTCAAACGTATTAAGAACACGGCTGGGCAGGCGGGGTCTGCTCCTCCTACAGAGACCACTGGACTGCTCAACGCACACAGCCGAGGAAAAGACTGGCCTTTGGCCTTCTAGAGCAATGGTCCTCTTTGAACCTCCGCAAAGTGCTCATTTCCCCCATTTCCTAGGAGGCAGATTGTGCTAGAAGTCTCCTCTCTCTCTCTCTCTCTCTCTCTCTCTCTCTCTCTTCCTTCAGGTCTGTTCCTTCTACAGCCTCCAACTCCGCTTCCCTTCAGAAACCTGCACTCGTGCAATGTGTGTATGGACTTCATACCTTCATAGGGCCATAGACCTCAGAGCGGTCAAACATGAGCTTGAGGTAGTTCAGGCTGCTCAGGGCGGCCTCCCAGGGCATGTACTCAATCTCTTTAGACAGGAAGAGGGTGTTGTCCAGCGCCAGAGTGATAGGGACTCTTCCCGCACTAGAGACAAACAGCAGGGTCCAAGTAAGCACTCGCCTAGCCCAGACCCTGAAGGATACACCCAACCCTGACCCCTCTGTATTTACCACGGCACAGGAGTGACACGGGTGTCATTCAGTGCCACCCAACCCATCAACCCATCTTCTGCTTATGATTCTCATTGGATTTTTAAAAATTTTGTTATTAAGGTTTTTTGATTTTTTGAGACAGGGGGTCATACTGTAGCTCAGGTTAGCCTGGTATTTATTGTGTAATTAAAGCTGGACCTCAAGCTCAAAGCAGTTCTCTTGCCTCCTCCCCTCCCCTCCCAAATGCTGGGATTGCGAGAGCAAGCCACCATGTCGGGCCTATAAGCCTCATTTTATAGACAGAGCAGCTGAGGCCAGAGAAATACACTGCCTTCCCCAATGGCACACAACTCCAAGGAAAGAACTCGAATCCTTAAATCCGCAGAGCTCTCTGACGCGGCCTCCCTCCCTTCTCCGTGGGCTACTACTACACGTGGCCACCGTGCGCATCATGGAGCCTTGGGAAAGGTGCTCCAACGAAGTGTCAGGGTCCGTATCTGTAACATGGGCATGTGACGACCCACCCAGGCTGTTCTAAGGGCTCCTTGCTCAACATCTAACCAGCCGCGAGGATGGTAGCTAGTATACGCCTCTTCCTGCTGTCAGCCACAGGCTTTTGCAGAGAGCCAGGAAGTGTCTCACCTCGCCATGTCGAAGGAATCGTGGATGACTTGAGCTCGGTTGATGACAGGGATGACCTAGGCGGGGGACACAGCTTTGGAACATGGTCCGACAGCAGGGCACAGGCCTTGCGGTCCCATGACCCAACCTGAGCAGAGGGCGCGGTGGGAGGTAGGGAGAGGGCTTGGGGCTGGGGACTGGGGAAGCTCCTCACTGAAGTGTCCGCCTGCAGCACAGCCTGAATCCTCTTCCAGTTGCCTTCGTCGTAGTTCACCTGGTAGTAGCCAGTCACATCGAGGTTCAGCAAGACCCACTCATTGCCGCTGGTTTTGAACAGTTCGTTTTGGGCTGGCAGTGGAGAAGCAGAGCTGTATGGCATCTGCTCAGGAGGCACTAGGGCCCTGAGCTTCCTGCTCCACATCTATCTGTCTCGGCCATTTTCTACTCATTGTCTATATGGTTGTGGCCGCTCCGCATGGAACACATCTTATCCCCAGCTCACCACGGGGCTGCCCAGTCTCTGCGCTCATCAGCATAGTGCTCAGATGTTTCTGTTTGAATGCCTTCCTTCTAGATTCCTGCTGAAGCGTGAATATCTGACCTTAATTTTTGCTTCTTCTGTGCCTGGGAGCATAGAACTTATAATACGTGCCAGGCACCATCTTAAGCATGTTACAATAATTCTTTTCGTTCATCCTCACACAACCAACAAATAACACTTTATATAGGAGGAAATGGGAGACCAGAGAGGACTGGTAACTTGTCCAAGTCACACAGCTAGGCAACAGCAAGGTGAACTTCAGAAACAAAGAAGTCAGCCCTGTTTGTTGAATGAAATAATGAAGGAAACCTTCACTAAGTCCTTCTACAACCCCCAAAATGTGGGACAGAGGTTAGTAGGACAGAATGGGTTAGCTTACTTTTTTTCTCATTCTTCATCCAGTAATGTTCCTGCACAGTACCATTTTTCATAGACGAGATAGGCACAATCCAGAGGTAGCTGCGGTAGGAGACCCATAGGTCAATGAGGGCCCCTGGGCAGCTCCTGGGTACCCCTAGCCATGGGCAGCCCACCTAAATGACTGCTCAACTCTAGCACCTGGTGTCCCCATGCTCCTGGCCCCAGAAGAATGGAGACCACAGCAGGCCAGTGTCCCGTACAACCAACCCTCTTTGGGACTTGCCTCACCCTCCCCTGGGACCTACACTCGGTGTCACCATTTGCTCACCTAAAGTTCGAGGGGCGGGTGACGTTGGATTCCGGGTCAAGGAGGAAGTGCTCCTGGGAGATATCCCCTGTGGTCGTGTCCACAGTGATGACAGGAAAGCCCATCTGTAGGATCCAGGGGTCCATGATTGTGTTCACGGAGAATGGGAGAGAGAAATTTTTTGCCTTCACAACCTGCGGGTGAAGGACACAGTGCAGTTGTCAGACCTCCATCCTCCCATGCCCACCACTCAAGTGGCCCTTGTAGATTCTGGTCTGGGCTCTTGGTGCTGCCTGGGCTGGTGGTCTCATCTTTGCAGGCCACAGGAACAAGAACTGGGGACTCTGTCCAGCTCTGCCTCTCTGGGGCTCAGGGCTGGGGGAGTCAGGAGCCTCTCAGCCTCTAGCTCATTCCACACTGACGACAGACTTCTGCATGTGCCCATGATGTAGCCCAGACAGAGGCACACCTGTGTCTGGGAGGGACACCCAGGAGACCCACCGTACTCTGAGGAGCCTGAATGGGCAAAAAGCAGCACTTCATGTCTCAGCAGGAACTAAGAACAGAGTTGTGGAGTGCAGAGAAAATGCACCCCAGTAAGAGGATGTGGGGGCAATTCCCCCCCACACCTTTTTCAATTCACTGACGTTGCTTTTGCAATCAGCAAAAAGCCAACAACTGTTAATATTTAAGAACATGGTGCCCCTGAGTCCAGAGCTATCCAAGCAGGAAGGTGAGAGAGAAGAACTCTGGGGCCATAGGAGAGAACAGGGGAGGGATGCAGGGATGGAGGGATGGAGGGATGGAGGGATTCAGGGATGCAGGGATGGAGGGATAGGGGGATGCAGGGATGCAGGGAAGGCTGAGTGCTGGCCAGGGCATTAGCACTGCCAGAACTGGAGCTAGACCGTAGACCAGGCTGGGTTTTGAATGCTGGTCTGTAGGTAAGTGGAGCTGCTCATCTGTGACTCCGGCCGCATGTGGAGTCTCCCTTTCCCCGCCATGAGACCAGCCATGGTGTCCAGGACACAGCATCCTGCAGAGGATCGGCGGGAGGGGAAGACTGGAGTGGGGATGTGGCCAGGATGCAGATGAGGGAGAGGAATTGATGCGGATGAGGTCAGGGGCAGTGGGAGGGAGAGGAAGTGAGGGGCGGAGGCTCAGGGAGGGTGAACGCCAGGTCCAGGAGAGACAGACGGAGTGGGGGCTCTGGACAAGGCAAAGAGGACTTGGCAGCTGGAATATGGAATGCAAGGTGGGGTGGGCAGAGGGACAGAGGGCGGACGGGGTGCTAGTGTGTACAAGGACGCGCCAGGTAGGGAGCGCCTTGGGGCAGAGGGCATCTAGGAGTGCTGAGTTGGTCGAATGAGTAATTCCAAAGTCTGGCAGAGGGAGGAGAAGGAGGAGAAGGAGGAGGAGGAGAAGAGAACAAGGAGAAGAAGAAATGAAGAAGGGAGGAGAAGGAAAAGGAGAGGGGAAGAAAGAGGAGAAGGAGGAAAAAGAGTAGAAAGGGAGGGAGGAGGTTCAGACTTGAGAAGCCTGCTCCGCGTTCTTCCCACCAAGCCATCCCACAATTCCCACAGTGCCGCCATGGTATTCACACATGGCAGCCGCGAGTGGGCGGCAGGCAGGGATCTCGTCACTCCCTTCAGGAAGCCATTCCTGTGCCCATTTTTCAGATGAGCTATTGAGGCTCCTGGGTGGTGAACGGGGCAGATAGGCACATTCCCACACGTGCTGGCCCCAGGAACTTCAGGCATGTCTGGACCTGGCTGGAGATGCCCGTTACCCACCAATTCCAGATGGTGCCACAAGTCCAGGTAGGTGGTGTTCGAGTATTCAAAGGTATGGAGATAAGACTGCAAGGAGACAAACCTCAGTGAGGGTCATGCAGAGAAGGGATGTGTAGGGCGGGTGGGATGGAGGGGGGGTAACGAGCACCAAGAAGGGCGACCGGGAGCAGCACTCACCGACAGGCCCTCCTTGAACAGGTCCTCGGTCAAGAAGCTGGACAGCATCCGGATGACAGAGGCTCCCTGGGTGGGGTGAGAGGGGTTTCAAAAGGCTCCACAGGCTACTGGGACCCCGTGCCACCTGCCACGGCCGCAGGAAGCAAGCCTCACATCTCTCCCTGCACCCCATGGCTCTCAGGAACACCCTGATCCCGCAGACAGAGCAGTACCTTGCTGTAGGAAATGCTGTCGAACAGCTCGCTGATCTGGGCCGGCGTGTTGACCTCGTCGGCCGGGCTGGACAGCGGATGGGAGGAGGCCAGCGCGTCCACAGCCATCACTCGGTACACGTCATTCAGCACGATGAGGTCTTTCTGCAGAGCCCCAAGAACGTCAGGAGGCTGGCCTAGAAGGGGAGCCCCTTTACTCCCCCACCGTGACCCGGGCAGGGACTCACCAGCTTCCAGGTGGACTCCGCATAGTCGGCACCCAGGTACTCCACGTAGGAGGCGAAACCCTCATTCAGCCACAGATCATTCCACCAGCCCACTGTCACCAGGTTGCCGAACCACTGCAGGGGAAGGGGGGCAGGTGAGCGTCCTGAGCTCCGGAGTTACTACGCGCCTCACAGCGGAGATCGGGGAACGTCACACCCCGGGGGCCTCTGCTGCCACTCCACCTACCTGGTGGGCCAGCTCATGAGCGATCACTGTGACCACCCGCTCCTTGTTGCCAATGGACGAGTAGCTGGGGTCAAAGAGCAGAGAGTTCTCACGGTAGGTCACCAGCCCCCAGTTCTCCATGGCCCCAGCATTGAAGTCAGGCAAGGCGATCTGGTCTGTGATGAGGGGGGAGCCAGTTTAATGGAAGGGACTGGGGCGGGGAGGCACCACCACCCCTCCCCTTCAGACCCTCGCTCGCTTACCAGACTTTTCCAGAGGGTAGGATGTGTTATAATGACTAGCAAAGAAGTTTAGAATAGGGCCTGTCACATTTAGGGCGTAGTCACCGTGGCCGGCTTGGATGGCACTGGGCCGGGCCCAGATCCTAATCTGCAAAATGGGTAGGCAGGGGTCAGGTTGCAATGTCCTCTAGAATCCTGAAGCAGTGGGTAGAGCTCCCAAACCCAGTGTATACTGGGGGTAAAGAGGGTCTCTGATAAAGCCAGGACTGGAGACCAACTAGATTAAACTGAGGAAACTGGTCATAGTATCACACACCCATAATTCCAGCACCAAGAAGTTAAGATGGGAGAGTCACAAGTTCAAAGCTAACCTGAGCACCTTAATGAGATCCTGTCTCAATATTAAAAATAGATTTTAAAACAGGGAGTTAAGGATAGAGCTCTTGCCTCGTGTGCACAAGGCTCTTGTTTCATCTCGGGTATAAATAAATAAATTAAATAAATAAATAAAGCTATGGCCACTGTATTGTCTCTCATCTGTCACTTGGGCTCAGGGGAAGAACCATGATTCCGTGCTCTGTGTGTGGATAAGGAGGCTCAGCGTGCTTCAAGCACTTTTCCGGAATCACTCAGACCTGGGACTCGGTAGCCTGCCAGCTCAGAAGCTGGTACTAGGAAGAAATTGGCAAGGCCCTCCAGTCAGGGCCAGTGCTGACCCAGGACACACAGACACAGCTCTGTACCTGAACATTACCGGAGTCGGAGCCTATGCTGGTGAACTCGCTGACGATGAATGCCAGCAGGTACGTAGACATTTTGGGTGTGGTATGAAACTCAGTGACATTCCACTCAGGATCATCAGGAAAGGGGGTGCTGGGACCTGGGCACGGGGTACACAAGCGGTTAGTGTTTCCGTGCTACACCCCAGCCTGGGTGGCCCCTGGGACAGCCTGCTCACCCCTGGGAAGCATGTTAGACAGAGCCGTTAAAGTCTTGGGGTGGATGAGCGTGATGTTGAATGTGGCCTTCATGGCCGGCTCGTCAAAGCAGGGGAAGGATTTCCGGGCATCCGCAGCCTGCATCTGCGTCGTGGCCACAACTCTGCACAAAGTGTGTTAGGAGGGAGGCTGTGAGCAGGGCTTCAGGGTGCAAGGAGGCCCGTCCCTCCCCGCAGCCTCAGAGCCCTAGCCGGCTGCCACGGTGACCAGGGTTCCCCAACTCCATTCATATGGGCTCCAGGCCCGTGTGAGCTGGGAGACCTTGGGCAAGGTTTTCCCCCTCTGAGCCCCGGTCCTTCTGTCTGTCCAAAGGATCCCTCCATCCTGTGCCCCTGGGATGATGGCGGCTGAACACTCCTGAAGGTTCAAAGCCTGGCACAACTCCCTGGACATCGCCCAGCCTTACCCTGCGTCCCGAGGGCCTGGAACTTACTTCTTGACATCACCCTCCATGTACTCGCTCCGGTAGAAGCCAGCCAGATCGTCAGCCAGTTCTCCCTGGAACCAACTGTGCATCTCGTACTGTTTGTCCTTCTGCAGCTGGGTCTGAAGATGCACGACCAGGTACTCCGTGCGCTCCACCAGCTCGGCAGCTGACGATAGCGGGCGGCTGGGAGCCGTCCAGGGTCTTCAGCACCACCATTTGGTTCTCCTGCAGCGTGTAATTGAGTTTTTTGCTGTGGATGATGATGACATCGGTGGGCTCTTTGCAGGTGAAGCGCACGATGCTGGAGCCTGTGAAAATGTACAAGTCCTGAGAGTTGGGAACTAAGTAAGGTCTCAGGGTCACGTTGTAGGAGTCAGGTATCAGAGACTTGGGCAGGCGGTACTGGTTCCAAGGTAGACTGTCATCCACGTTGGCGGTAGTCGAGCTGGTGCTAGAGCCGGTGTTGGAGCTGGTGCTGGAGCCGGTGTTGGAGCTGGTGCTGGAGCCGGTGTTGGAGCTGGTGCTCCAGCCGGTGTTGGAGCTGGTGGTAGCTGAGGTGGGGGCTGCATCAGAGTTCTCCGCATTCTTGTTCTTCTCCTGGGCGTACACCACTGACAGAGCGATGATGGTGCAGACGGCCGCCACGCCCAGCAAAATGGCCAGAATGCCCAGGGTCTTGGAGATGTAGAAGCCGCCTTTGGCCATGGTGTGGGTGGGCAAGGAGCTCAGAGCAGCTCAGGGCAGGCAGCAAGAGGAGCGGCCCAGGGTCCGGCTTATATCTCGCAGGAGGCGGTGTTGCCTCTGCGTTAGACTAGGCAAAAATTAACCAGGGCTCAGGCAAAGGTCACTGGCCGGGGCAGGGGTGCGCTCCACCTAGGTTCTGGAGAGAGGATCCAGGATCGGTGTGCCAGACTGGCAGAGGGGTGCCTGCTGGGATCAAACAGTGTCTGGTTACAAGCTGCAGGTGGCTGGGGAGTCAGGCCAAGCCGGGGCTGAAGGGCAGGCTGCACACTGGGCATCGAAAGGACAGAGCGGGAAGCCAGGTGGCAGTAACATGCCTGCAGTCAAGATGAAAGGAACAGCCACACACTTGAGGTTAGACTCACGGAACAAGAGGTGCACCGCACGCGCAGCAGAAGCATAATGGATTTCCCTTTGTGTTGGGTCCCTGGAAAGATGCCAGGGGCCTCTCGGGACACTCTTCCAGGTCCTCTCTCCCTTTCTTCCCGCCCCTTACTGATCCTCAGCTCCCCAGGGAAAGTGAACTGAGTCATTTTGCTCTGGGTTTTCTTCGAAGCTGTAACCTTGAGCAGGTAACTTCCTTTCAGAAGTTCTTCTCTCATAGATAAACATCAGTATTTCCCGCTCGGGTTTACCCAACAGCTGTCATAAGAAGATGCATGAAACGTCTCAGCATTTCCTTCCTTCCCCCAGTTCCGCACTGTCCCCCGGTTCCACCCTGGGCGGGTTGAACTCCATAACTTCCCTTCACTGTTCACCTCTCAGACCAACCCCCTGGCTGGCATTCACCCCATCCCCTCACCATCTCTAGTCTCATCCTTAGTGGATTCCCCGCTTCTACCTAAGCCCTCATGCTTATTTATCACACACACAGGACCATTTCCTACAGCTGTTTAAAACCTTCCTTTTGCTCTATAAAACTCAGGCCCTATCCTCCTAAGAGAACCACACGTCCAGAAGTCATCGGCCTGTCCACTTCTCAGCCTCGACACCCAGTTACACTCCTCAGTGTCACAATACTCCAGATGTCCTGGCCTTTATCCAACTCTGTCACCACAGGGCCTTTGCACATGCCACACAATGCCTAGGTGGGCATTCTTCCTTCTAGGGCCCACTTAATTCATATTCATCCTCCAAATGTTTTTTAGAGGAGCTACATGAGCTCTCTGAGGGTCAGGCCCAGCCTCTATGGACTCTATCAGTACCGTCCACCCCTTCTTCAGAGCCCTGTGCCTCAGCAGGGCTAAGATCAGCTGTGGACCACAGATCTGCAAAGAGCAGTTCTGTCATCAGACGTGTCTCTGTGCCACGTCTGTGACTTGTTGGATGAATAGCCACATGAACAAGGCAGTACCGAGGGAGCAAATGAAAGGATGAATAGATGATTCCAGGAGAAACCCCATCCTACTCCTGCCCAGCAGCACCCCAAAAGAACTTCCGTTCTTCCTCTGAGCCCTCCTCTGACTTGACTCGTTGCTCCCTCTAGAGCCCCGTCCACCTGCCGTCCAGCCCTGGCCCACAGGGAGGCACATGGAGTGAAAGCTTTGGGGGCGCAGGCTCACTCATGGGGCGCGAGCTTGGGAGTGAACAGCTGCGTGATTGCTCTGGCACCCAGCTATGCGAATGCCCGTCTTTCAGCTGAAGGGCGTGCAGAGCCCTCTAGAGCCCAGCCTGGGATCTTGGTATGAGACCAGGATAGGCTCCACCGTAGTGACCAGCAGCTGCGTCATCGGGCCTGGGCTGGTGGCCAGGGGGCACCGGTGGGAAGCCTGATGTCAGGTAGGCCCATGACAGTACCCTGGAGGCAGTGACAGGAATCCCCGAGAGTCATGCACAGACCCCAGACTTCCTCTATCAGGGGCAACTTTGAGAGAGCCAGCAGAACGGAGCCCACCGCACCCCCTTGCCACGTCTGACTGGGCGCTCAGTCCTCTCCCACCCATGCAGTGGGCAGACCCACGAGACTACTTGGCTAATCCCGTCTCCAAACAAAGAGCAAGGCCCTGCCTGACCCGCGGCAATCTCTTCCTGTTTGCTTTGGACGCGGCTCACGGGCCAGCTGGCTGGGACTAGGGCTCCTCTGCAAGGGGGGGGGGCTGGTCTCTGGTGTTGGCAAAACTCTAGACACTGCGCCAACCAAGATTGGGGGTGTGTAAGGTGGGCTCTGCAGCTCCCATTTTCTGGGGAAGGGGGATTTTGAGGGGATTCTCCCTCCACAGCCCCTGCCTCAGCGAAGGCTTGGTCACGTCCACATACTCCAGCAGGCCTTCCCATCCTCCACTAGGATGCTCAAAAGTCATGGGAAGCGGGTGCAAATCTTCCACTCAAACCCGGCCAGGGTTTCTCACCGCCTTTGGGGTACACTGCAACTGAGACTTGGCCCCAGGGCTAACTGTGAACCGACCCTGTGACAGCTCTTTTACAGTTCTCAGGCGGTTTCAGATGCCAGCATTGCCTCAGCCCCCCTCCCCATGTCTTCCTATCCTGAGGCCATCATTCCTTCTGTTCCGCCTTCCAGGAATGCCTTCTTCTCCCTCCTGTGAGACTCCTACACACCCTTCAAAGCCCAGCTACAATGTCACCACCTGGCTGTGCGTGCCAATCCTCAACCCCCTGCATCCTCTGCCACAGCACTTAAAAAAGCCCATCATCCGCCTCACGCCAGGCCAGTGCCAGCATGAGGAGCAGGCAGCTGTGCTTGCACGGTGACTCTGTCCCCACAAAAGTGAAAACTCGGCTGAGGAGGAGCTCAGTGAAGCTCAAGCCTTGACCTGGGAGGAGTCCTGCTCTCCACCACACTCTTTCTGGGCCCCGAGCCTGCCTGCGCACACGAGCCACTTTCGCCGCCTTTTGGTATGTTCCTTACCTAATATTTTCCTTGAAGAGGATTCACGTGTGTGCTTAGCCTCCTTCTGAGCAGTCGTGAATATGATGTCATGCTGGATGTTTTCAGCTATTTTTTTGTGTTTTGTATGCGGGTGGTATACATGCGTGTGGGCACGTTACAAGACAGTGCTGAGTGTGCGTGTGTCTCTGTGGAGACAGGCCCAAGGGTGACATTGGGAACCGTCCTCTATTGCTCTTTTGCTCTGGGGTTTCCTAGACTCTACCTTCCAGGACCAGAATGACAAGTCACCACCATATCTGCCTATTCGGGGACCTGAACTTACATCCTTTTGCTTGTGAGGCAAAGGTTTTAACCACTGAGCCATCTCTCCAGCCCAGACTACATTTTCTCCACCTCATACACTGTCAACTCGTGCACGGAGGCAGCCGCCAGACCATCCTGTATGACTGCTCAGGCTCGGGGATCACAACTCTGCCCGGCTCCATCTGAGGCTGCCGTCACTGTGGCCGTCACTCGCAGGCTGAGTAAGATACTGGACTTCTCTGCTTCTCTCCTGCCGTGGTAGGAGCCAGACCCTTGCCAGCTGCCAGGAAAAGGCTGCCCAGTCTCAGGTGGAGGGCAGATGCGCTTATCCCGACAGGAACATGAACATTCAGGGGCTGTCAATGGCTGCCGGGTGATGCTGGTTCCCCTAGACCAAAGGTTCATGGGTCTCTCTCCATTGCACTCCTCCAATGCCCCTGTCAGACCATGAGGCCTGCAAAAGTTGGGGGGACAGTCTGTGGTCCTTCTCTCAACTCTAAGGAGCAATGAGTAGGTGGCAGAGTTGCCCCCCCGCCACCAGCCATCCTGGCTGCTGGGGTCCACCAAGACCCGAGGCCCATGTGCTACGGCTGCTCAGGCCGGGAGGGGTCAGCCCCAGGGGACTTCCTCTGAGAACCCAGGACACTATCCATCCTGTGGGAACTGAGTTAGTCCCATGGGAAGTGAGCCTCTGTGGTCCTCAGAGACTGGGGGAGGGAGGCAAGGGGCCCAGTGGGATGAGCAAAATGCAACAGTTACGCCACATGTACCACGTTCTCCTTTGACCCTGGGACATCATGGTAATCTGACAGGTGAGAAAATGGAGGCACCGAGTGGTTAAGTTTAGTACAGCTTGCTCACGGTGGGCTCTGCAGACTTAGTAGCACATGCCTCTTGGAAGCGCTTCTGTTTGGCCCTATATTTTCTGCAATGGAAATGGTCCTAAAAGCGGAACGAGACACGCATGCTCACAGTCAGACAGTGACAAGAAGCCAGGGTGTGCGCTGGGAAGTGATACTTGTTGTTATGAGTTGGGGACTACAGAGGCTGGTAGAGACATAAGGCATGCTCACAATGTGACTGGGGCCACCATAGACACTCCAGTGACAGTATCCTAGGCTGGGGTAGGTGGCTATCACCCGGTGGGGATGAAGGCACCCTGGGACCTCAGGGTGAAAGTTAACAGCTGTCCCTCTGCTGTTCTCCAGAGCGCTGTGTGGCTTACCTGTGGGCTACCACACCTAGCTACACTTCTTTTTTCAGTGCTGGGAATGAAACCCAGGGCCTTACCAGGCTAGGCAAGCACTCTACCAGGACGCTACAGCCCCTCAGTTAGGAGTTATGCGCTCTGCCTATGTGTTACTCCACAAAATGAATTCCTCTAAACTATGAAAATAAAAATAATAAAACCCATCGAAGTCGACCACAGCTACCCCTCAGACGTATGTAGGTGCATACCCCAAAGGCAGAAGCAGCTAGCTGCAAGGTCAAGGCTGACCGGACTCATCTAGGCTAAGGCAGGTGGTCGTCGGAGAGCTCCATCCAGAGCAGCAGAGGCTCAGCAGATCATCCACTCAGAGATCTCACCTTCCGCCCAGCCTCGGCCCCAGTCCTTGCCCCCTGTGTCCCGCCCACAAGGGAGCCGGCGAGCTGCCGTCCACCTACACCTGCTCTGCAGTCCTTGTGTGCAGCGGAGGCCCACCCTTCTTCCGGATGGAGGGAGGCCACGAGCTCCAAGGACCACTGTCAAAAGTAAAACGCTGGAGACCCTGAGGCACTCCGGGACTACCACCCCCAAACCTCGGGTCGGCCCAAACCTCGCTGGTGCCCTCGGAGCAGGACTGGTGGTTAAGTCACCAAAGTGCCCCCATTCCGACCCCAGACATACAGTCCACTTAAGCCTTCCGAATTTCACAACTGTGTGTGCATGTGTGGTGTGGTGGTGTGTGTGTGTGTGTGTGTGTGTGTGTGTGTGTGTGTGTGTATGTGAATCTCCAGCTTGGAGAGACTTCCTCACTTATTACACTCTGCATCGAGGCCCTAGACTCCTAACCTCTCGCGCGCTCAGGAGGGTGGCCCACCGATGGGTTGAGGTGCGCTCAACCAGGACAGACTGACAAGAGGGGATTGGATTCCCTCCGCTGTGCAGAGGCTGCAGGGAGAGCTTCCGACAGCCAACTGCGCTCCGCCTCAGCCGCTGCTCAGACCCCCTCGCAGAACCCCGCAGGACAAGACCCTCTGCAGGCTTCCCTCTGCAGCTCCCCATATACCCGAGCGACCAGCCCCTGGGCGCCTACCGCCGTCCTACCGGTGCGGTCCTCTATCCTTTGGCCTCCAGCCACCGTGTGCCCCGACACTCGGTCACCCTCCTATGCCCCAAATCCCGACATCTTCTATGGCCAAGGCCCGATCTCACTCTCCACGCGCCGTAGTCCCCCCGGAGGCCCCAGACAGCTGGCATCGGCGGGGACCCACTCTACAAGAGATCACGCAGGAAGCTGAGCTAAAACCCTCCGTAGCTCCAGGTCCTCAGTTTACCCATCTGAGCAGGGGCGGCGGCCGACGGCTCCTACGCGTCGCATGCCGAGACCCCCACCAACACGCATCCCGGGGTCACCGCGGTGCACTCGCCTGCGCCACGCGCCTCTCGGAGCTGCTCCGGGCCGCGCCGACCTCACCGCTGCCCGCCAGGTCCCCGCCGCCGCGCCCGGACAACTAAAGGAAAGTAACCCGACCCGACCACCGCTCCGCCCGGATTAGCCCCCGGCTCCGCCCGCGCTCCTCCCCGGCCATCCGGCTGCGGGAGCCGCTCCCTCGACGACGTGGTCCGCGGGCCCTGCGTGAACACAGGACCGACCCCTGGTTCGCCTACCCGGAGCCGCGCCCGCAGCCCCGACGTCCGCCGCCACATCTGGGCGACATCTGCCACTGGGGGAGGGCCGTGCTGTCCCGGGTGACTTTTCAAATAACTGAACCTCCTGGAAAACAAGTTAACTCTCTCTCTCTCTCTGTCTCTCCCTCTCTCCCTCCCTCCCTCCCTTCCTTCCTCCCTCTCTCCCTTCCTTCCTCTCTCCCTCCCTTCCTTCCTCTCTCCCTCCCTTCCTTCCTCTTTCTCTCCCTTCCTCTTTTTCTGCTCCTGTTTTCCTTCTTCTCTTTCTTTCCTCCTCTTCCTCTCTTTCCCCTCCTCCCTCCCTTTGCCCCTTCTCTCCCCCCTCCCCTTCCCCTTTCTTCCTCTTTGACAAGGGCTCATCACACTGTCATCCAGGCGGACCAGAAATTCATTTTGTAGCCCAGGCTACCTTCAGACTCGCATTGATCCTGCTATGCTTGCTCCACTTCTGGGATTACTGATATGGGCCATTATGTCCACTTCACTAGCCTCCTTCCTTCTTCTTTCCACTAAGTTTCGAACCCCGGATCTTACACCAGACAAGAGCTCTGTCACTGAGCTACATTCCCAGCCCCTTTCTCTTAACTTTTATGATGGGAAAGAGTCTCACTAAATTGCCCAGGGTGGCTTTGAACTCCTCTTGATCCTCCTGTCATCGTCCCCAGTAGCTGGGCTTACAGATCTACACTAGACTGGACTCCAGTTAACTCTTGATACCTGGGCCAACGAACAAGTCAAGGTAGCTGAAGGATCCAGCAAATAAACGGCTGGTGTCTAGGGTGAGCACTTACACTCATTCTGCTTTGGGGGCTTCGCTCTGGGTGTCAAGACACTCCTCTCACGGGGCATCTTTTTATTGGCAGTATAAGGTGGTGTTCGTACAAGTTTCCTGTGACTACTGTAACAACACAAATTTGAAACAGGACACGCTTATTCTTTTATTGTTAATAAATTAGAAGCCCCACATGGTCAAAGCCCAGTGAACTGAAAATCAGGGTGCAGTGAGATCCCTGAAGGATTATCTTTACATTTTTCAGTGTCTAGAGGTACTCACTGTCCGTGGCTTGCCGTCCCCTCTGTCTTCAAAGCCAGAAGGACTTTTAACGTCGATCTCATCCTTTGGCGTTCCAACACTGACCCTCTGCCTCTCACTTGAGATCTACCTGGAGGATCCAACGTGAATCCCCGTCCTAAGTGACCGTGAGCAATGATTCCATGACTCCAGTTTCCTTTCGCCACAAATCAGCCCATGTTCACAGGTTCTAGGCACCCCCCATTCCTGGGACTCTCGGTGCTGTGTGACCCAGGACCGTAGTTTGATAGGCAAGGGCTCCACGCTGCAGCTGTACTCACCTCACACACTAGACGGACTTCAGTTCGTTTTCTAGCTTGTTCTTCCTTCGGAAGCTGCCAGATAGGCCAGAGTGCCTGTAAGGAACAGCCTTGGCTTTCTCATCTGCTGCTGTGATCTATGTGATCTTATCACGTGGGCGGGCAAGATGACTCAGTGGGTAAAGATGTTTGCAGCCAAGTCTGATGACTTGAGTTCAATACCAAGAATCCATAGTGTGGGAGAGCTGATTTGCACTCCCTCCACACTCATGCTGTGGGGTACACTTGCCTACACACACACACACACACACACACATAACAAACATACTTTTTAAAAAAGGCTATACATTTATTGGAACATACAGTTGCATATCAAGTAAGAATCAGTGGACTGAGAGGCAATAGTGGATTTCCTCTCTCCCTCTAGCCCCCCTTCCATCATGCTCTTCAAGGTTTTTTTTCATGACTGACAAGTCAAGGGCAGGCTAAGTCAGGTCAGAAGAGAGTTTTCTGCTCTGGGTCTGCCTTTCCCACCTGGGTCTGGGAGATCTCGAGAGAAGCAAACCGCCCATCTCTTGGAGGACAGTTTAGGGGTAAGAATGAAGGTAGCTCTCAGGAATTTGGCCTAAGGAAGTTGAGGATTTATGTAGGAGTCTTCTCACGCTGTGTAATTCATAGTACTGGAAAAGAAAACATAGCTGAGGTATTCAGCAATATGAATTATAGTCCTCTCCTATGACAAAATACTACACCACTATTAAAAACACATCATGTTTTGGCTAGGGGTGTTACTTAGTGGTTAAAGAATGTACTAAGCATGCTCAAGGCCCTAGGCTTGGTGGGTCCTCAGAACTAAAATAAATAAATTGTAAAAACAGACACACAACACACACACACACACACACACACTGCTATGTTTACATGTACACACAAGGAAACATATGTTTTAATGAAACATGAAAGAATTAATTTAAAAAAAAAACTTCAGAATGAGAATGTCCTTTCTAAGTATTATAAAAACCTTGAAACCTCTAAAGAAAGAAGGATAAATCTGATTACATAAGAAACTGAAATTTCAGGACTAGTGAAATGGTCGGTGGGTATAGCACTAAAAAAAATTAAAGAGGGGCTGGAGAGGTGGCTCAGGGATTAAGCCTCTGCCTTGCAAGCAGAGGGTCCTGAGTTCGAATCCCAGATCCCACGTATAGACGCCAGGCGGAAGCGGGGGCGGCCTGCGTTTCTGGTCCTGGTAAGGTGGAGCCTGTGAATCCAGAGGGCAGAGTAAACAAGGAAGAGGTGGAGGCGTCCATGGTGGTTCCCGAATTCGCCTGTGGTTCTACAGACACACACACACACACACACACACACACACACACATATGCACACACGCACAATTGAATAAATAAAAAAAATTAAAGAAAGAAAAGGCGGGAAAGTAGAGAAGAAAGGAGGGAGAGGGAGAAGAAAAGAAGGAATGACACTATTTCCACTTACCTGATAAACAAGGATGACAAACATTTAAGTGGAGTTTTCCAGGACTGGAGGACAGCAACTCCTCCCCTTCCCTCCCCCCCCCACATTCACCCCTCCCCCTCCCCTGGTCTTGCCAGTGGCACACAGCTGGCTGGGCATGCATCTCCTTCTGACTCAGCACTTCCAGAACCGCATCCTGCAGAACCCATAAGTGACAGGCTGAACTTACAGTTTCCAACCCAGCATTGTTTATAGCTGGGAACAGGCTAAAGGAGCACTGGAGAGATAAGATGAGTGAAGTCACTGCTTGTCCATTCTGGGGAGCGCAGAGCTGTAACACAACCCTGGTGCTCTTCATGAAGAGAGCGCCAAGACAGGTTAGGGACTAGACATGGAGCCATGTTGGCATAGTTTTTCTGTTTTATTAATTCAGTCTTTTTTTAAATTTTTTAAAATTTATTCAGTTGTGCGTGTGTGCGTATGTATGTGTGTGTGCACATGTGTCTGTGTGTGTAGAACCACGGACGAATTCGGGAACCACCATGGACCACCTCCACTTCCTCCACCCCGGGATTCACAGGCTCCACCCTACCAGGACCAGAAACGCAGGCCGCCCCTGCTTCCGCTCGGCGTCTATAAGTGGGATCTGGGATCCGAACTCAGGACCTTCCGCCTGCAAGGCAGAGGCTTAACCCCTGAGCCACCTCTCCAGCCCCCTGTTTTATTAATTTAGTCTTGGTGTGAGGTTTTTAAAAATATTTTATTTATTTGAGCAGAGGGGGGGGGGAGAGAGATTATTAAGTATAAAAATAAAAATTAAAAACATTATGAGTAGCAATGTTACACAAAACTTCAAGGCTTTATTTTATCAGGGTCTCGTGTAGCCCAGGCTTCAAACTCGCTTGTAGTCATGATGCTCTTGAACTCTTGATCCTCCTGAGTGTTGGGATTATGCAGGATTGTATGTGTGTATCACCACACCTGGTTTATATGGTGCAGGGGATGGAACGAAGGACCTTGTACACCCTAGGTAAGCATTCCACCAACTGAGCTGCATTCCCAGTCCAAACTCAAGGCTTTGACATTTACAAAGTGGTTTGATATCTGCGATGTGCTTTGACATAAGTTCAGATAGGGTTGAAAAGCTGGAATGTACAATATGATTCTGATTTAGAATCAGGAAAAACAAGAAACAACTTTCTCAGTAATTGAGGAGTTGATTAAATAAATTATGGTTCTCAATATGAAAAAAATAATAAATCCTACTTTATAAGTATTAGAAGAATATTTTTTGCTATATGGAATGGGAGAACCTTTTGAAGTTTTATACAAAACCCAGAAGCCACAAAAGGAAAGTCTGAAAATCTGAGTACCCCAAAGCAGAAACCTCTTCACTGCACAACCCATTCCAAGAGCTGAGGACCGTGGGAAGCCCCCCATAACACCAGCACTTTAGAGGCTGAGGCAGGAAGATAGCTTCATGTTCGTGGGTCAGCATGGGCTAAAAGCCAGGAAGACCCTCTCTCCAAATGGCCAGCAGTGGCCAGGTGGCTGGGAATGTATCTCAGTTGCCTGTTTAGCCCTAGGTTTGCTCCCCAGCATCGAGTCAACCAGACATGATGCTTTACCTGTAACTCTAACACTCAAGAGGAAGAAGCAGGAGGATTAGAATTTCAAGCTCATTCTTAGCTACATACAAATTTGCGGCCAGCCCAGGGACACATGAAATCATAATGGAGGTAGAAAAGAAGGGAGGAGAGGGAATGAAAAAGAAAAGCAAACAAAAAACCCGCCACAGCAAAGTCAAATGGAATACTTGAGTGATGTGGGAAGCATTAGTTGTATGTTGATAATTGTGGAAACCTAGAAGTGGGCATGTCGGGGTTCTATTATAGCAATTTTAGGATGTTTTGAAATTTTGCAATAAGAAGTACAAAGTGAAATGTACACAGAAGCTTCCGTATGGTGGAAGATAAATATCACACTGAATACTACTATTTTCAACAGTGGTGGGAGGGCGTGCAGAGCAAGGGCTTACAGGTCCCAGTCTCTAAGCTCCAGCCCCAATATACCCTATTCTCAAAAATAATTGTAAAACACAATGAGATTGACAGCAACAATGTTCATGAAGCCTTACAAGATGTTTTTTTAAAAACATGACTGAAAACAAAGAATCACACCCCGAAGTTCTCAGAAGAGGAAATAGAAAAGGCCAGTTGACACAAGAAAAGATGCTCGGCTTTGATTGTGTTCAGGAAACCACTGCAAAAACAATGAGGTTTTGCCCACGATCTTGGCAAAGGTTAAGGCGGACTGATAACATCTGCAGAGTTGACCAAGGTATGGGGACATTCACACATTCCTAGGGGACTTGTGAATTGCTCTAATTGAGAGAAGAAAATGGCAAGATGCTTTTTGACCCAGTGACCCTGTTTTGGAGAGTGTACCCCAAACACAAGTGGAAGAAGCCAACTTTCAGAATGCACGAAAGAGGTTATTGCCAGTGCACACTGTTAGCAGAAAAGCCAAAGCATCTGTTAGTTTACCTGTTCTCATCACTGTGACAACAATTTCTGACAAAAGCAAGAGGAGTTTTTGTTGTCGTATTTGTTTTATTTGTGTGCGTGCGTGCGTGCGTGCGTGCGTGCGTGCGTGCGTGTGTGTGTGTGTGTGTGTGTATCTGTGTGTTTCAGGGACACTGTGTGTGCCTATGGAGGCCCAAGGGTGACTTCAGGAGTCACCCTGGATTGCTTCTACCTCCTATTTGCTTTGCTCTGGAGTTTCCCAGGCTCCGCCCACCAGGACTGGAAGTGCAGGGCGCCGCCGTTTCCACCTGTTTTAACGTGGGACCCAGTGTTCAAACTCAGGACTTTCTGCTTTTTTTTAATAGTATTTTTATTTTTTCCTAGTTTTATAAGCATATTGAGCACTTATCCCTGCCTCCTTCTTTTTACCCTCCTTCCTTTTTTATTCCCCTCCCTCCCTCTCTCTTTCCTCCCTCCCTTCATCAGTCCATCCCACTCGCCCCCCCTCGCCAGCCTTGCTGGCTTCTATGGGCCCCAGGGTTTCCTGGATTGTCTACTCTTGTAGGGGTTCAGGCCTCTGTGCCATATCAAGTGGCCCCTCCTTGGGCTGCCCCACCGAAAGGAGCATTCCCCTTCACTCATCCAGTCCTAGCCCCCAAAGTTTCCACTGCGTGTAATTATCTCTCCTGAGACCCTCTCCAGTCTACAGGGGCATATTGGTTTGTCAATCTTTATGTAGGTCTGGTAAGGACAAGTCCCATTACAGTGAGTTCCTGGATGCAGCAGCCCTGTTTTGAATGGAGTGTGTTGTCCAATGGTGGGCCTGCTCATCTTTAGGCGCTTACAATCTCACTGCCTCCTCTTCTGCAAGGTCCCTTGAGTCTTAGGATAGGAGCGATCAAGCTGGTCTGATTCTGGGTTGAGCACTGCAGGGTCTCCGATACTCTGCACTCGGCTGGCCATCGTTGTCCACTTCACTGCGCTTCCACTGCCATAGGCTCCATCCTGTCAGGGTGTTGAGCTCCTCTACCTCTGTTGGAGAAGAAGACTTCTAGGCCGAGTGCTGAGTGCTTTTCCAATCTATGGGTGTAATAACAAGGACCTTCTTGCTTTTGAGGCAGAGGGTTAACCCTTGAGCCATCTCTCCTGCCGGGAAGAATTTATTTTAGCTACAGTTTTTGAGAGAGTATGTTCCATCACAGTGGGGAAGGCATGTTGGTAGAGCGTGGAGCCCCTGTTCACCTTGGATCTGTAGCCAGGAACAGAGAAAGCATGCCGTGCTCAGCTTGCTTCTTCCTTTTCCCCCTTTTAGTCATCTTGGAACCTCAGTCCCTGGCAGGTACTAACCACATTCAGGATGGGTCTTCTCGCATTGATTTAACCTCTTGGAAATACCCTCAAAAATTGTTTCTCCTACTGATTCCAAATCCAGTCAAACTGATAATGAATAATCATCAATATCCAACTAGCTTGCTTATTAACAGTTCCTAAGAATTATACAATGGTTAAAGAGAAGGGCTAACTGTGCACTAATCACCCTGGAATGATGATGATGATGATGATGAGTGTGTGTGTGGGGTGTTTATTTACTCATTTAGACAGGTTATCATATAGCCCAAGCTGGCCTCAGATTTTCTATATAACTGAGGTTAGCCATGAGTTTTTTCATCTTCTTGCCTCCATTTCCTAAAAGTAGAAATATAGGCCTGTGCCACTGGGCTTGGTAACTATAGTATAGGTTCAGTTTTAAAAAGGTAAATCCTAATGTGACAGCCATATGACACATTGTCTCTCACACACATATGCGGACACACACACATACACACACACACACGTGCGCACACACACACATGCATACACACTCAAGCGAGTGCGCGTACACACACGTGCATACACGCTCGAGCGCGCGTGTGCGCATGCACACACACACACACACACACACACACACACACACAAGAACTCTTGCTGAGCAGGTTAACTCATGGCTAGCCGTGAGTGCTGGGACAGAATGAAAGACTTGTCACTTGTAACACTGTAACCGATGTTACCCTGACTCCCTGAGATGGACTCCACGCAGGGGTCACTGGGGAAGGAGAAAGACTGGCAGTTCCTGAAACTGATCACACTGGTTTGCAACAACCATTCCGGTAATTGGTGGCCAGCCTTCTCAGATAACTGTCACTCACCTGACATTCTTTCTCTCCCCACACCTTATTTCCTTCACAGCCTCTTAGCAATGTCTGAAAGCTATAAAAATTAGCTGTCCCCAGGGTCTCTGCAGGGCCTACAGCACACCTACCACACACCGTGCTATTATCGCCCCCTGTTCACTCCAAGGTTAAACTATCACTCCACGGTTAAACCATCCTGTTTTGATGTTCTAATGTTCAACCTTAAAGCCAAACTGTCGCCTTGGCCACAAGGCCTTAGGCTCTAAGAAATTCATGTTTCTTAACTCTCTTTCTCTTGCATTAACTTCTTTTGATCAAGGGGCCTCTTCTTGGACCTTACTTGAATAAGTTGCATTGGCCAGATGGGCAAGGGAGGAAGGTGTTTAGAGGGGTTACAGATCGACGACCTGCAGACATCTTCTAGTCGCCAGCACCAACTTGTCCGTATACCAGCCGCTTCTCTCTCTGCTGCTGCAAAAATATTTGACAAAATCCACTCAAGAAAGATAGAGTCTAATCAGAGACACAGCTCACCGTGGCAGGAGAGACAGGGTAGCAGGCTGGTGAGGCGGTGGGCCGCGTGGCTGCTCTGCTCAGGAAGCCGAGGTGGATGAAGGCTCGCTTCTTTTCTCCTTGCCACTCGACCTGGGCTTCCAGCCCAAGGGTTGGTGCACCCACCTTCAGGGGTGAGTCTTCGCTTCAGCTAAACATTTCTGGAAACTCCCTACTAGGCACACCTAGAGGTGTGTTTCCATGGTGATTCAAAATTCAAAGATGTTGACGACAAAGCTTAGCTATCACACCCCCACACGTGATCTGACCACAAAGGATAAACAAGGTCCTTAAAGATAGTCAGTGGAGCATTTTGTGCGGAACACTGAACATTGACACAGGACTGTTTCTTCATCGATACTGGAATGTTCGTGCTTGGGAAAAGACCAGGGACGTTCTAGCTGGCCACGGGCCTCCTTTGTCTACCTTGGCATAGCCTTCTTCCTGCCTTGGGGTGCTGGGAACCTCTTGCTTTGTCTCTACCCAACACACTCTTTGTTTTGCAAGTGCTGCTCTCCGTGATGTGGGATTTGTCCGCCTCTTCCTATGGTCTCTATGAACCTCTGCCCTGGGTAGCTGGTTCTCCTGCCCTGACTCCCCTACCACGGTGCCTGGAGCAGAGCTGGGCACGGCACGTGTCAAGGCCCAGAAACAGCTGTGTGGTGAGCAGTATGAGGCTCGGGAGCCAAGGGCTGGGGAACTAAGCTCTGTCCCTGCGGGATGCGAATCCTCCATGGATTTTTAAGAGCAGAAGGACCCTGACTAGTCAGATCTGCTCTGTAGAGAGAGATCCTAGGACAGTACTATGAAGGCGGGGAGGAGGAGTGGGGCTCTGGGGACAGACAGCTGGACAGCAAGGCTTTAGGAAGGGACGGTTTGGGGTATTTACGAGTAGTTTCAGGAGGCCTAGTGACAGAGACAAGGAGGTGGTGGGAGGTCAGGGACGTGTGCGTCGGTCAGCAGCCACTAGGCTGGGCGCTCAGGGCTGAAGTCAGCAATTCCTGAACGGAGCTAGTTTTCAAAAATAATTTCTCAGTGTGTTGTTTTCATGCACTTGGTTTGGGTTTTATTATAAAATTGATTGAAAACACATTTTTTGGAAGAAAACAAATCGGGGGAGGGACGATATGAGCTTTTAGAGCTCAGGTTCTCTGGAGAAGAAGGAAGTAGAAAAGGGCGCGTTGCTAAAGAAACTTGATTTCCTGAGCTGGTGGAGCGGGGAGCCAGGTCCCATCACCCTTCTTAGCAGGTTCCTGGTTGCCGCTCCATGCGCTGGCTGGGCCGGGAACTGGCGCAGGGAGGAAAGGGCGGGGTCCTCACCGGACATGGCTCTCAGCATCCGAAGCTCACAAGCCGGGTAACTGGCCTAGGGCGGCTCCATCCCAGCCCCAGCCTTCAGCTTCTTCCTCGTCCAACAGGACCTCGGCACCGCTGTGAGATGGAGAGAAGCTACATCTTGGGTTTAATGACCTCTGACCCGTAGAAAGTCCTCGAAGCCAGACAACTCTGTAGATCTTGTCCCAAGTGAAGTGTTTGTCTTTGATCAGTCAGGCGCAGTTCAAACCTCCAAGGCATCTGTCCACTACAGGGGGAAGGGCGGAGGGGGTGGAGGAGAAGAGAGAGGGGGAGAGAGAGAAGGGAGGGGGCACCAGCTGGAGGCAGGGTGGATGAGTCCTGGCAGTGTCCCTGCGGTGACTTCACAGGGCTGGCGCGTTGGCTGTCTCTGGAAGCGCTCACGAGACTCTCGCGTGGCTTGATAGCCGCCTCCAAAATTGTCTTGGGTGTCTTGAGTGTGGGGTGGGCGTTTCTGTCTGCCTGGTGCCTCTTACACAGAGGCTAAATTGCAGTTGCCAGAGGCTGTGGGGACTTGGGGTTCATTCATTCACTCGTGGCTAGAGCTAAACCCAGAGATCAGGCGGACTTGCCTGAGGTCATTGGGCAGGGCCCCACCTTCACCTCACCCACGTGAAGATAATTCTAATAGCCACATTCCTTGGACCTTGATGACAAGGATAGGCTTAGCAGATGACTTCAGTCCCTCCTGACACTGCTGCGAAGCCTCCCTCCCAGGGAAGGAGGAAATCCAGTCCTGACAACTCACTCACCTCCAAAGGTCCTGCAGGGTTCAACCCACTTCCAGGTCTTCTTAACTTTTTTTTTTTTTTCTGGCAGGGGGTAGGGGTGTCTCACTTTGTCGCTGAGGCTGGATTGACCTCACTACATTGCTTAGATTGATCTGGGATTAAAATCCTCCTACCTCAGCCTCCCATGTGCTGGGACTGCAGGCCCGTGTCTCCCCACCCAGCCCTTTACAGTTTTGAACCAGGGACCTCATAGTTTCACTTTGTCCGAACCCTATGAATTCTGTGGCTCCTGAGATGAAGACTGATTCTCCAGGCTTTTCATATCCCCGGGGCAGCGCTGAGGACTAACAGAGGGAGATCAAGTCTCCAGAGTGAAGCACCCAGGGCAGCCCGCTCTGGTGTTACTGGGGCCTGGAAAGAGTGGGGAGGAAGGGGGAGGGGATTGTTGGAATGGAGGAATCTCTGCTATAGGATGAGGGAGTCAGTAAGAAGGGGGGTCTTGTCTCCTTGCTGGTGTGGTAGTGCATGTCTAGACTCCTAGTGCTTGGAAGGTGGAGGCTGGAGAACCAGGAGCTCAGGTCATCCTGAGCTACACAGGGGTCCCTGAGCAGCCTGGCTACAGAAGACCCTGCCTCAACTAAACCAAAACAGGAGAATGGAAGCTCATTACCCCACTTCTGGAAGTGAGGACACAGGCCCAGAGAGGGCTGAGGGGCTCTCTGAGTGGCCTAGCCAGTCCCCCAGCCCTCCCCCCCAGGCCTGGTGTTCTGGGAAGAGCTGATGCTGAGCTTGTTGACCCACCCTGGAAACACCTCACACCCCAAGAATCCAGAGCTCAGGGTTTTCCCCATGTGCTTTCTCAGTCACCCCTCCAGCAGCCTGAGGGCCTCCCAGGGCTCTGCCAAAGTCCTAAGCCACACCCCTGTTAGTCTTTCTCTACTGCTGGGACAGATCCCTGAGAAAATAGCTTCAGGGAGGGGAGATTTATTTTGCTCCGTTTCTTCCAGCTCTGCAGACCTGGGTGGAGAGGACGTGGGAGCCCAGCAGGGCACCAAGCAGCAGTGGAAAGCTCTACAAATGCCTCCTTTTCCTCTTTCATTCCATTCATCAAGTTCCTGACCTGTGGCTTGTCGGAGCACAGGGCTTCCCTACCAGCTCATCAAACCTCTCTACAAACACCTTGCCGAACCACAAGCTTATTTACCCTTCTCAACCCAATCAAAGGGCCAATCAAGATTAACGATCTCCTGTGACCACTCCCATCCCACCTAGCCTCTTCCAACTGCACCTCCCCCCCCAGGCCTTGCTTCTGTGGGTCCAGTAGTTTGCTCCTGACTCTGCAAAGTCCACCTGCCTAGACCAGTCCTGGCACAGCACAGGGCTGGCATAGGAATCTCTGCAACTCGCTCTTTTACCCCAGCTGGGGATTGGGTTCCTGAGCTTCAGTAACAAATCACCACACGCTGAGGGAATTCAGAGCAACTGGAATTTGTTGGCTCCCTATTCTGTGAGCCAAGCCTGCCACCCAGGAGGCTGGGGGTTCCCCAAGGAGGCCGGGGAGCACCCTGCAGTAAGCAACTCTTCAGTTTCTGAGGACTCCAAACTCAACCCCTAGGATCACATGGCCTCTCTCCTAAGGTCTCTTGTCACTGGATTCAGGCTTGATCTAGATAGTCCACAGTGACCTTATCTCTAGATTTTGAACTCAGTTACGCCAATGATACTTTCAAATAAAATTAAGACCAGAAGGTGGACATAACTTTTTGTTGTTACCTCCGTCCTAGTCGGCCTCCACCCACCTCCACCGTGGTTCTCATCTGGAGCACAGGCCCCGTCCCCTGCACACCACAGCTCCTCAGCCTCCAGCATCAGGAAGAAAAAGTAGCAAGCATGTGTCTGACCACCTGCCTGAGGGGCCCCACCCTCCTGTACCAGGACAGCTGTTCGGACCTGTTTTCCCTGCCTACCTCCTTCCAACTGCATCTCCCGCAGCTTTTTCCTTTTCCAGAATCTCTCCTCGGCCCACAGGCTCTCTGTTCACCTCTCTACTCCGCCAGCCCTCAGTCCTCTGTGCTGCCTTTCCTGGACTGAATTCTCTCCCGCCTGCTTCCACGAACCGACCCTCCCATCTGCTACCATTTCTTCCAAGCACACCAGCAAACCCCTTATCTTTTTTGCCCGGGTGTTCCCTCTCCTCCCACCGTCTCACATCCCTTCCCGGGGCTCACCAATTCCTGGACATGATCCCCCATTTCCATTCATGGCCCAGTATATCCTGCCCAGCCCCGCCCCAAGAACCAGTCTCTCGGGGCACCCTGGAGACCTGCAGGTACGTGTTCAGATCGACGGTGCCATTTTAGCCTCTGAGCTGCCTGCCATCAATCCTCATCCTAGATTAGGGGCACCACCCCACCTGTCAAGCGGCTGACTCCCTCTTCTCTCGTTAACCTTGGGTGTGCTCAGTGCTGAGCCCATTTACCCCACAGCCTGACATTGATCTTGAAGAGATCTCAGTAGCGCCCTTGTCTCCAGGGCCTTGCCGGCCTCCCAGGAGACCTCCCCACACTTACAGCCTCTGCTCTACTTCTCCCTGGGAGAGGAGTTTATCATCCTTCATGGTTGCACCATGACAGGTCTCAGCACCTGCCCTCAGCACAGCTTCTCTGCCCAGCCCCCATGAAGGACTTCCCCTGCCTCTCTTCCCTGTTAGGGCCTGACTTGAAGGCACTTTAGACTTTGTCTAGTCCCATCCTAGAGCAGGAAGGAGCCAGACTGCTTGGCACAGAGCTTGGCATTTGGCCAGCTGTCGGGAGGGAAGGGCTGGGTCAAGCTGGGAGTGCTTAGTGGGCGCTCAGTGGAGAATCTTTAGCTGATGTGACTTAGCGTGTACGGTCTGAAGGTGGACTGGCTCCTACAAGCTCATGTTTGAACCCTTGGGTCTCAGGATCTGGTGAAAGCTTTGGAAGTGGATCCTAGCTAGTGGAGATGGATCACTGGAGAGCTGGAGTCTTGAAGTTTGGGTTTAGTTCTGCACTTCCTGATGTGCTAAGATGGAAGAAGTTCCATCGCCTCTCCCACCACTGTGAAACCCCACCACGGCTTCCTCACGGTGATGGGTAGTCTCGCTTGATGAACTCTACATTCACGTGTGAGAGGAGCCTCTGCCCAGGGTGGGTAGGGGTCTTTGTAGAGATTACCTTGATCAGGCTAATGAGATGGGCAGACTTGCCCCCTGTGGGTAGCACCGTTTCCTGGGCCATGGTCCTAGGGAGAAAACAACATTGAGTGCAAGCATGTGTCATCTGTTTCTCTCCGCTTGAACTGTGGACGTGATGTGACCAGTTCTCTCAAGCTCCTGCCGCTTTAAAATCTCCTGCTATAATGGACTGTAACCCAGAACTCTGAGCCAAACTGACCCTTTTTCCCTTAGGTTGCTTTGTTCTGAGTATTTTATCATAGCAACAGGAAGAATGACTATAAGACATCTGCTACAAATGGACTAAACTGTGAGCCAGAACGAATCCCTCCTTCTTCAAGTGGCTTCTGCCAGCTGTTATGTCACAGAAATGAGGTGTAAAGTGAATTCATAGAAGTTCTCATCTTTGGAGTCCTCAGGAGTTGTACGCTCCACCTGCCCAGCCTGGACCCGGATTCTTCAAAGAGCCAAACTGTGCTTGGCCTACCTTCCCCCTCCCAGCAACATCTGCTTGTTCAGGGAAAGCGGAGCCGACTCCAGGCTTCTGAAGCCAGATCCTACAGCCAGCACTGGGATCTTTAAGAAGTAGGGGCGTGGCCAAGCGTTAGAGTCAAGCTTTGGGTCCTGGCTATGATGCCTGTTAGCCAAGTGACAATGTTTAACTCTGTGCCTCGGTTTCCCACCTGCAAACAGTGACAGCAGTTTACCGCACCAGAACGTGATAAGGAGAAAATAGCCAAAACCTAGTCAGGCTACTGCCTGTACTGGCCACTTAGGATGGTGTCAGGCCGCCTGAGTCTCATCATCTCTGGCTCAGCCTGCCACACCTAGTTCCGCACCGAGATTCCTGCCTCCCATGCAGGAAGCCCAAGGTTGTCAGGGGTCATCGATGAGTAAGCAAACTTTGGATCTAGCCCTGACTGTAACATGTGCCAGTTCCCAGCCATAAACATCGCCATGTTGCAGGCGCAGCTACCACCATAGAGCACCACTGTGCACAGCAGCAGGCCCAGTAACCTCAAGGGCATCAGGAGAACAAACGTGACAAAATTATGAGTCTTGACTATCTTTCCCTCTTGGGTGAAGGGGTGGGTGCAGGTCTGCAGGCAAGCCAAGCATGTGTTCCACTCCTAACCCACCTACCTTTGGTTTTGTGTTTGAGACGCATTTCATGTATCCCAGAGGACGCCACTCAAGAATGATCTGGAACTTCTGATCTTCCTGCCTCTACCTCCCATGTATCTAGTTTATGTGGTGGTAAGCAAGCATTCTGCCAATAGAGCTATATTACAAGACTCCTACTTTTGCTTCTAATAATCTTTGGAACATATGATTTAATTTAAAATATTTTATTTAATTGAGGGAAAAAGATATTCAGAGAGAGAACCTGCCACAGCATCTATGCGGAAGTCAGAAGACAACAATTGGAAGTCGGTTCTTTTCTTCTACCACATGGGTTTGGGAATCACACTCGGGCCACCAGGTTTGTGCACAGGCACCTTTACCTGCTGAGACATCTCACCAGCCCAAGAAAGAATTCTGGAAGAGACTGGGGCAGAGGACTTAGCTGGTCCTGGCTTCTTCCCTGTGTCCACAGCAAAGCAAGCCAGCTTGAGCAGGGTGACACAAGCACCTTTCCCCACTGAGCCATCTCACTGCTCCGCATGTGTGCCCCCAAAGGAGGAGGTTTATGTGGGCTCATGCAATGCAGTCCGTTGTGAGAGATGAACGGAAGTGGCTCCAGCACCTATTCACGGTGGCAGGAGGCTTCTTGCTCAATCGCAGTGGGCCCAGAGCAGAGAAAGGAGAATGTCAACACTCTCAATTCCTGTTCTCTGCACAAGATGCCACCCAACAGTCTGCTACAGCTGCAGAAAGGGACCAAAGCAGTCAGTGAGCACTACGCCCCTCTAGCTCCAGGCTGTGTGCCTTCTTTCCCACTGCCCCTGCTTAACCTATCACATACCCTGCTGGACCAGCTACAGCCGTCAGTCAGCCGCTGAGATATGCTTTTCCCAAGATATCTCTTCTGTATCAGTTTCATCTTCCCACTGCAGAAAAAATACAGGACAAAACAACTTAGGAGAACTAGGGATTTATTCTTGCAGTTCTCGAGTTACACTTCGTCAGCATGGCAGGAGGGAGTTCACACCAACATCGGGAGCTGAGCGAACCGGCCACACCATATCCACTGGAATCACTGCGAGACACACGTTCTCGCTTATTAGCACACCTGTGTGCGTGTATCACTGCTGCACGAGCCCTCTCCACCTACTCCATTTACTCGGGGAATGGTCCCACCCCTGGGCTGGGTTTATCCGTATCAGTTAGTCTTCCACAGGCTTGCTCAGGGCTTGCCTTAACTACCAATTCTTGGGACTGGAGAGACAGTTCAGGAGTTAGGTCTCCGCCTCACAAGCAGAAGGATCTTAGTTTAAATCCCAGATCCCATGTACAAATGCTTGGGGAAGTGGTGGCAACCTACACTCCTGGCCCTGATAGACAAAGCCTGAGAAACCCCGGAGCAAAACAAGAAGGAGACAGAGTAATCCATGATTGGGCCTCCACAGGCACATACAGTGCCTCTGATACACACAGACACAGACACACACACAGACACACACACACACACATGCACACATAATTAAATTAAATTAAATAATAGCTTACACAGTACCAAGAAATACCGTAGAAGCTCTTGGGGGAGAAAAATAATCAAAGGTCTTATTAACCTGTGAGATCTGCAAGTTACAATAAAAATCACCATGACAACAGGTGACCACCACTGTAGTAGTGGCATAAGTATCAAGGAGACAACCAACAGCTTTCTGATTGGACTTAAGGCCCACTTGTCAGAATGGACCACATTTCTATTACTGTTAACTAGAACAAGAACCTATTAAAGGGAAGGAAATACGTCACAAGGAAAGAAAACACTATGAATCTTTAGCTAGGAAGACAGTACACCAAACTGCTCTGTAAATACTTGTTATTATGCCCATAGGTTGGAAGAGCACTCAGCACTCAACCTAGAAGCCTTCTTCTACAACAGAAGGTGTTTATTACTGAAAGGCATGACTTTCCAAAATGCACAAATAAGGTTTTTGGTCTGTTTGTCCCTAAACAGGACATATAAGCCTCACCCACCCCCACCCCAAGGCCCAGGGAATATAAAGGAAGAGAGGACGGAAAGATTGTAAGAGCTTGGGGCTACAGAGATGGCTCAGGGGTTAAGACTCTGTCTCACAAGCAGAAGGTCCTGAGTCCAGATGCCAGGCAGAAATAGCTGGGAGCCTGCACTTTTATCCCTGGTGAGCAGAGCCTGGGAATTCCCAGAGTGAAGCAAGAAGGACGTAGAAAAGCAATCCAGGATGATTCTAGAAGTCACCCTTAGTCCTCCACAGGGACACACAGTGCCTTCTGATACACACACACACACACACACACACACACACATTTAAAAAAAAGATTGTAAGAGTCTGAAATTGGGAAGGTAGTGAGCCATGCATTATCTCCTGGACATGACACAGTTGTGGTAGATATGTACACTTACACAAGAATTGCAAGGGAACCGTCTAATCAACACCTCAGCATAACATCAGAAAGATCTCAAGAAGCTCTGAAGCTCTCTGAGAGACTAATGAGGACTAACGTTGATGGGGAAATAAAGGAGAATGCCTTTCCATTGATCTAGGATGCTTGCTGGAGCATGAATCAGGTCAGGCATTAGTCATCACAGATTAGATGAAACACAGGGGGCTACACAAGCGAAAAGATTTAAAAATAGGAGGGAATCTGACAGGGGAGATGAAAGGTTGTAAAGGGACAAGAAGGGGCGAACTGCAACACTCAGATGTGCCCAAGGCTTGTCTCACTTCTTCACAGATGTGCCCAGAGGACCAGCCCCCAACTGTCAAGTTGGCACCTGTATCTAACTGTCACGCTGCCCATCTCCATGGAACAGAATATCCTCTGACCCCCAAGATTGGAATGCTTGTGAGACTGGTGCAGTGGAGTGGTGTGGAGAGACAACAGTGACAAGGACTGGGTAGCCCTTGCTGGCTGCAACTCCTCATTGCATAGATAGGTGAAGGCCAGAGGACAACATGCGAGAATTGGTTCTCTCATTCCACCTTGTAGGTTCCAAGGACCAGAGAGGTCATCAGGCTTGGCAGGAAGAGCCTTTGCCAGCTAAGTCATCGCTCCAGTCCTGCTACTTTTTTTCCAACTGAAATATAGCATACTTAGAGGCAAAGACAAATGGTAAATGACTCAGTGAAGTTTCCCAACACAGACACACACTCGAACCTAGCATGCAGATGAAGTGAGTTCTGCAGAAGCCCCGATGCCCGGCTGGCTCCGTCCTCCTAGTGGGTGCCACTCCTGAGGCTGGTTCCAGGGGTTTGTCATGCCTATTTTCAAGGATGGCCCTCTCTGTGCCTGGACGCCTGTTCTTTGGGTTTGGTGTTGCTTGGCTGACACAAGTCGTGGGCAGTTGCGACTTGCTCCTTCCGTAGTCGGGCAGCAAGCCTTTCAGGTTCTCTGGGGATGTGGGCCATTATGGATGGGCACTGTGCTACATCCCAGGCTTCAGAGAGCGTGCATAATGCTCTTGTCACTTTGTCCACGTCTTCTGAGAGCACTTGCATACTCTGGCCTCCCTGAGTCACAGGATCAGGACATGGTAACTCTAGCGCTCTCCATCAGCTGAGTATAAATGATCTGCAGGAACACTGAATCCTCACGTCACCTTCTGCAAGCAGCGATAAACCTCCCACCCTTTAGGCACTGGGCAAACTCCTCGCCCCATATGCTCCAGGCTGGGCTTCCTCTCCTACCTGTCCACCAGGTTTAGCTGTGCACTGAGCTTCACCAATCAGAAGCACCTACTGGGAACCTGCCCCTGTGAACTCGGCCAGCAGGTCTGTGGCTTTTAAGTCCAGCGCTGGCACTGCCAGCATTTTGCACCTGTGACTTGGCATGTTTCCTTTAATAAACGCCATTTCTGGCTCAGGTCTACTGTTTGAAGAAAGGACACTGACTCATGCAAGGGGACTGTCTGGTCCCCATTTTACAGACAAGGAGGTAAGTACGGAGGTTACGTATGTTGTCCAAAGTCTCACATCTGGAACCACAAAGCGACTTATCCCACGTTTGTGTTTCATTCAGAGCGTTACATTTGTAAAGTGTTTTCTCGTATCTTTTTCTTAATTATTATGAGTTCCCTTCAATCCTGTGACATCATTGCAGGCTTTAAACAGCTGCTATGGGGTGGCAGGTTCCAGGGCCAAGGCAATCCACAGGGTAGAAAGAGGCAGAGGCTGCCCCAAAGGGCACACTGAGCTACTTTGTGGACTGACTGGTACAGGGTCTAGCCACACCTTCAGCCCACAATGCAAGTTCCAGAAAAGGTTGTTTAGCAGTTGATAGGTAGATGCTAGCTGGCCTAGGTGAGGAAGACTCAGCTCTAACAGGAAAAGGTTGCCTCACAGGCCTGAGCGTATGTGTCTCTGACAGGAAGCCCCAGGCCATGAACCTGAGGCTGGAGAGAACTGTCACTGCAGGCAGCCAAGTGCAGGGACAGGTTTCGTGTGGGAAGCACCCTGTCTTGTGGCTAACCCATGCGACCAATTCATGACCCCTGCCAAGTCCAGTGAGATGTGGTATGAAAAGACACTTGTCCCTGCCACCATAGTGCTTGAGGAAGAGGAACAGACTCACCACACAATCATGGGCTTTTCTCTGCCCCTTCTAGAAAAACGAAGGACTGAAGTGCAGCAGCCTGTGGATCTCCCATCACCTCAGAAATGAAAGTTCTGGCAGAAAGGCCAGTGTACCCCCAAGTGGATACCTCCACCATGATTGATGGGTGCTGATTTGTGCTGGTTGGTAAATAAGGATGACTTGGATTTAACACTTTTTTCCCACGGTGAAAAAACGAAGCATATTCTATAGAAACCCTTCTTCAGCAGCGGATCTTGTCCAGCCTGGCAGCACACAGCACAACCCTCTCACACGGCTGGCAGGGTCTGCGCCGTAGCACGGTGAGGATCGCCCCACCTGCAGCTCTCCTGTGGTTAGGTGTCTTCAATGTGTTCTCAGTCAATGGCATTTCCAATGGTGATGGTTTCATTGTGATATAGCAAGTTGTAAGTTGGACGGCACCTGTACCTTGAATATCCTTCAGGGGAACCTGGAGCCACTCTATTGACAACTGTACTTAGAACTCCCTCCTGGGATCTCATCTTTCCTTCAGGGGTTTGCATACGTCACTTGTCCTTGGTCATGCAGAAGACAATGTCCAGTCTACTCCATTGCAAACTGGGGCCCTTGTTCATTCCCAGGTACTCCCAGGATGCCAAGTTGTCAGAGCTGGGTGAAATAAAAGGTTTCTTGGAAGGCTCGAGAAGTGCGGGGTCTCTACATGGCTCACCTTTCATCACTCAGATCCTCAGGGGACTCTGGTTCCTCTCACTACTCTTCCATGGGAAGATCCAGGGAGGATTCTGGGCTCTCTCCCTTCTGTCCCCCATCTCTGTCTCACTAATCACAGGGTGGCTCCTCTGTCTTCAAGTACTCATCTTAAGCTTCACTTTCGCAGGCCCTGCTATCTCCCTCACAGTTTTTCCAAAAGTGCTTTTTGGCATAGCACGGGACCTCCCCCCACTTCCCGAGTGTCCAGACTGGGCTGTGTTTCAGAGGGTCTTCCTGGTAGCTGCTTTCCTCACTGCACAGATGAGCACCACAGACTTCTAACACACTCATCTGCTTCCTCCCCCACCCCTCCCAGCAATGGCAGCAGCCTGGGCCTGGGGAGCTCTTAGAGGCCCACATGAAGGATGTGACTAAGGCAAGACTCCCATTACCTTCTTCTCAGGAAGATGCTGATTTTCAGGAGATTAACACTTGAAGGTGGGGTAATCTACACTGCCTGCCTAGAGTCACATCAAAAGGCTACGGCTCCCTCCCCTTTGCAGACTTCCAGCTGCTCTAGTGTGTAGACATTCTTCTCCTGCCCAGGGGCTATCCTTTGCCCTCTCGCCCTTTGGCTGTGGCTCACCACAATCCATTATCATCTCAGGAAGGTGAACTTAGGTCCTCTCCTGCCCAGTTGCCAGTGGACACCTGTCCTCCAGGTAATCTGACAACTCCAACCTAACACACCCACATCACTCTTGATCTTCCCGCCTCCTCTCAGAAGCCGGTTTCAGCCCTACTCCACTGCAACATCAACTGCTTCCTTTCTCTCCTCACTCCCCACACTTTCTATTTCCTGGTTCCATGTCATGATTGTGGAGAACACCGGCTTTTTTGGGCTGTAAGGATGTCTACCTGCTTCAGCCATCCCCTCATCTAGCTCAATCATTCTTTATTGAGCTGTAAGGACCGAGTGCTGTTCAGAGTGGTTGGAATACAGCACTGGACAAAAAACCAACCCCCTGCCCTTAGGCTTACATCCCAGAAGGAAGCAGGCAGCTTAGAAAACAAGTCAGCCAGAGCAGGCCATGCTAGGGTGGGAACGCGAAGCTACGAGTCCCTCCTCTAGCAGGATTGTACTGGCTGAGAAACTACCAAGGCCAGCTGGAAGATGCTACACCCTCAGATCTGGTAATGGGCAGGCAGGATGCATGTTTCTTAGTTCTCTAAATTGCAAACTCTCACTATGGCTATAAGGGATGGAATCAGTGACTAGGGAATAGGTTGGAGTCTGGCTGAACAGTCTTGTTTTCTTAGAATTTGAACTACACGTGTATTTCCTATTTGGAAAGAAAAAACTGAAATGGGAAAGAACCTTAACAGTCTTGGAAAAGATTAAATATTTGCACCAAGCAATTTCCTTATCAGCCACTTCTGCCAGATGCTGCAGGAGAGCCCTCCAGTACTAGAGGATCAAGGCCTTGGCTTGGTATCAGCAGTGCTGGGGCTGGGTTGGAGCCCTAGCCTCGCTTGCTGTGGTAGTGAGCACGTGACACCCATGACGTCTGCTAACAGCTGAACCCCTCTGATCAGGCCTCTCACAGGATATCTTCATTGCTAAACTGGACAAGGCCTGCTGCTCCTGATCTTTAAAGTCACAGATTTAGCCAGGAACTGATTTGAAAGATGTCCTTTTGGCTCTGTGGTGGCGACGGAGGGCTGACTCTGCAAGTGGCAGAGGGCAAAAATAGGCTGGAACTTGAGGGACTCGAGATACCCTTAATATAGCACACATGGCCATGTTTTGGCCTAGAGAACACACATGGCATAATTAGCCAGAGGTGGGACGCTGCTCACTGTCCTTTAAACCTTTCACACAGCATAGCTCCACAGCCCCAGGTTGCCAGTCAGCCTCCTCACGTCCCGGCGACATGAGCACTGGCACGGATGCTTGGAGTCACTGGAGGAAATGGAGTCTTGTTTGTTGTCTCAGTCTGGAAGTGGGTTTGGTCAAAGTCAGGCACAAGCTGCACAGTGGGAGAATTCTAGATTTTAATTACTGGCAATGAGCCTTCAAAACCCAGTATTCTACACCACCTCAGGAAAGTTTCATGTAAACCACCCGGGCCAGGAATTCCCAAAGCAACTCAAATCTTCCCCTGTTGCATAACTAACATCTCAGCAACAAAAGGAGCACCCCACTTCAAAAAGATCAATGAGGACGCCCTCTTTATCTATTAAAAAATATGCCTGTGATCCCAGAACTCAAGGGGCAGGGGCAGGAGAACTGAGGCCAGCCAGTGAGACCTTGTCTCAAGACACAAAAAGGGAGGGGGGCACTGGTCTATGACTTTGTTGACAGCAGACAAGCTATCTGGATTTTTAGCAACTTCAACTTACTAGCAAATATGGCTTGTTCAAGAATGACTGAATTTTCCAAATTAAAAACAATAGATTAAGATTTTACACCACTTTAAGAGGCACTGTGAGAAATGTTGCCTGAATGTTTGCTTTTGTAAGCAATCTACAGGGGCAGACAATGGCTTCTGGAATCTAAATTTTTTTTTTTTTATTCAATTGTGCGTGTGTGCGTGTGTGTGTGTGTAGAACCACAGGTGAATTCGGGAAACACCATGGACGCCTCCACCTCCTCCTTGTTTACTCTGCCCCGGGATTCACAGGCTCCAGCCTACCAGGACCAGAAACGCAGGCCGCCCCCCCAACCCCCCTGCTTCTGTCCTGTGTCTATACGTGGGGTCTAGGATCCAAACTCAGGACCTTCTGCCTGCAAGGATGGTGGTGAGGAGCTGCTGCCTTTGTAGGCACTCTCCCAAATTAGAGATAGCCCTTCTATCTCCTGTAGCCCCTTGGGCCTCGGGAAGCTCTTGATGGGACCACCATCCTTAAGGCTCATGAACTAGTGGAGTGAGAGACCGCACTCGCAGAAGAGGCCTTAGGTTGCCCTTGGAAGCCAACATGCGCTTGGCCAGGTCAGGGAGGAAGTCACAGTGCTGCTCCAGTCATAGCCAGCACACTGCCCCCTGGCCCTGCCCACCACCCCAGTTCAAGCTGTCAGGTCCAGAAGCTGGGACTGGTCAGCGTGTTTTCTGGTGAAGGGAGGGGCTCATCATTCACAACACAGCGACTGAACTTCTGCCTCTTGGAGGAGATTGTATTTTAAACTTGCAAAGTCGGAACTCTGGAGGATCCAGCTATCACATTTTACAGACACAGACCTGTTTGGGGAGGAAGCCCACTGAAAGGGTACCCTCCCTACCAGCAGGGGTGGGTAGTGTGAACCCAGCATAAGATTTGTGTCCTGTACACAAATGCCTGTGAAAACCAAACAGGACTATGCCAGTGGAGGAAGTGTATTCTGTAGCAAGTAGTAACCAAAAGCTTGGCTGTAAAGAGGGACTCTGGAACAGCAGCCTAGCAGGGCCCATAAACGCTGCCCTTGCCTACCACTCACTACCGCCCCCATGTGAAGGGCTAGCCCTTCTCCCTAAGGTCTCTCACCACAACTAAGTGCTAGAGGACTCGGAAGCTGTGGTACTGAGGAGGAAGATTCCGGTCAGAGAATGTTCAGTCCTAGTGGTGGGGCCATGGAAAGCAGTGACTGCTACATACAGTCACCGTTCTCCAGGGGCAGCCGTGTAGGGAAGGTAGGCAGGCCGACTGCCTTCTGAGGAAGTCAAGGCTCCCTGATGTCTACAGTAGCCATATGCGTCACCATGAGAGCAGCAGGTCTCCCTGAGGGAGAACCGAGCCCACCCCAGCGTGTATACCTGACCCCCTTCCCACTCTGTGCCAAGCCATCTTCCTAGACAGAAAGGTTCAGGGTTCCAAGCTGTTACTCCTCTAAGGCTCAAAAGGGTTCTGGTTCCAGACTTGATTGGCTTTGCTTGTCCTGAGGGCTCCAGTTCAGATATCCTCCACCTTCACACAAACTGGGACAGGTTGGGGACTTTGATGTTGAGATCTCCAATGTTGATGTTCCGTGGGATGTCAGGCAGATTGATGTTCTTCACAGCAGACACAGCCCTCGCAGGGGCTGCTGAAAAACCACCCTGGGAGGAAAGAGAGGTGAATGTGAGATGCCTTCTCAGTGTCTTTAATAATGAAACAAAACAAACAGATAAAGAAGATCTAAGGAATTCAAAACAATATAGTTTTAATTTTCCTTCTTCAAAGGTAGTCAACAAAACACTCCTCTGTGTATGTGTGTGTGTATGTACGTGTGTATTATTTGCATGTGGGATGTGGGCATCTGTACAAGAGAGAATGTGAACATGTTCACCTATGGAGAACCAAGGATGACATTGGGAATCATCCTGGATTGTTTTATCACCTTATTGCTTTACTCTTGGGTTTCCCCAGACTCCACCTTCCAGGTCACTCCCATATTCACTTGAAATTTTTACTGTGGGATTTGGGGATCCAATTGCAAGTCCTTTTGTATTTGAGCAAAGGTTCTAATCATTAAATCATCTCCCTAACACCAATAAAACACTCTTTAAGTTAGCTGAAGCTTGGTACTGGGACTGAAGTCTGACTCACATTAGACCATAAGGTCTGTGTGTCTCACACAGCTTCTAATAGCGTCTGAGCCAGCTTGCCTGAATAGTCTGAGATGGTTTATCCAAGTCATAAGAAGTATTAAGGGTACTCTACTGGTTATGAAATAAAACAAAACAAAACCCTTTCCTCAAGAGGCCATCTTACAGACAAGTGCAAAATCATAGGAAACTCTTAAATGGAAAGGAATTGTCACAACTGCTTGCCAAGTAACAATGTGATCTGGAAAAGGGTTGGCTTTGGATGTAGAGTGGCAACAAGCTGGAAAGCACTGCCACACAGAGGGTGAGCTGTACCATACAAGACATGAACAGCAGTCCAGCCCCCAGGCTCATTCCAGCGTGGAGCCTTTCAGTATCATTATTGTTCCTGTAGTGACTGCTTTCAGGATACTCTTCCCAATCCCACCCTCATCCGGCACGTCTGTTTCCAAATCCTTGCCTCTGACTCACTCACTGTGCCTGGAGGCTCCCAGCCTGCATTCTCAGAGAACTCTAGTAGCCACAAGAACTGTGGTCTGGAAAAGTTTCCCTTGCAAGACCACCAGTTCTCACACAATGAACTGGTTTCGCAAGACCAGGTTTCGTTACATGAAGCAAAGAAATTCTTAAGACATCTAGATAATGTTCTGCTCTCTCTGCATGTACAAAAGGGTATATTCCCTGGTAAGACTAAAGAATAGGATGAAATGATTGCACAAGGACAGGTCCGATTACACCATGAGCTCCTACATCAAGCCCAGTGCTAGGACAGGGTGGATGGGTATGCTTATCCCACCAAATGTATTTTTAGAAACTCATGAAAATAAAAAATTTTGGAGCTTGAGGACTGTAGATACCTAAGACACAAGCACAGATCAGATGCAACAAGCACTCAAACTGGGAAACCACAGTGGAATAAGAACAGGCAGTCGGGGGTATTTCAAACCACAAATGAAAGCCATGTCCCAGAAGTTGTCCACCCTCCTCTGCCATCTGCCTTTCCATTCAAACTTGAGATCTCAAATCTCCTTTGCCATTTAATTTTGATAGGCTTAAGGAAACAGAGAAGAAACTACTTGCCAAGGCTCCAGAGCAACGCAATCCACACAGGTGTACACTCCTCCCTCTGCCCACGTCTCCTCTATCACCCATGGAAAGATTCAGTTGTGTCCTCACCTCCGATTTCTCCAGTCTGTTTTGAGCTTCAATCTGAGCCACAATTTCGTTCATGTTTGTTTCCAACACCATCCCACCCATTACCACCTCCTGGAGGATGTAGTGTACCTGGAAGAATGGCAAAAATAAGAAAGGTCAGAGCACTGCATCCAGTTACAAGAACCAATCTCTGGCTAAGCAGGTGAAATGTCTCCAGGTGCCTGGAGACACATCCTACTTTCTGGGCTATTAGAGGAAACTGACTATAGCAAAATAGAACCTGTCCTTGCCTGTCTCACAGCTCAGAAAAAAAAGAATATTCAACATAAACATGTTTCCTAGCATGAGGTTCATGTTTGAGCTCAGGCTCTACCTAGTTAGTGGTCATCTAAGAGAAGCTGAAATCTCAAGGTGACTTGACCACTGAACAGTAGGGTGACAAGACAGCTGCCAAAGAAAGCCTTGTTTAAAATTTCAAGTCGAGAGGTGCCCAATGGAGCCTACAGGGATGATACTTGCAGTGTTAGGGAATGAATCTAAGCAAGCACTCCACCACTGAGCTACATCCCAAGCTCCCCCATTTATTTATTTATTTGTTTGTTTGGTGCAGACTTATATATTCCAAACTGGCCTCTAACTTGTTATGTAACCAAAGATGACCTGAACTTTTGATCCTCATGCTTCCATTGCCTCTACCTCCCAAGTGCTAGAATTATACACATATGCCAGCAAACTTGATTTATACAGTGCTAGGCATCCAATCCAGAGCTCTGTACATGCTAGACACACACTCTACCAACTGAACTGCATCCCTCAGTCCCTTACCATGAGAAAGGTTCTCATTGAATTGCTTGTGTTGGCTGTGAACTCACTATCCTCCTGCCTCAGCTTTCCAGATAGCTGACATTACAAGCCTGTGTCACCAGTTCCAGTTTGGCACTTTACATTTCAAATCAAATCATATCAATATGACCTGTAATAACTTTTAGTCAAACTGAGAAGAAAGCACGTAGTACCTTCTATTGTCAAATTAAGTACAGATTTATTGGACCGAGAGGCCAGAGGAAGAGGACAATGCTGGAGAAGTCAGAGAACTTCATTGAGACACAGGAGAACCACAACTCAGCTCATACTAGGGAAGCAAGGAAAAGTAATTCTAGGTGGAAGATCCTAGAAGAATTAATCTAACTAGAGAAGGAATAATTTAGGGAGCTGCTGAGCCTGGCTGGGACTGCAGCTGTATATAAGAGGGAGACTAAAGACAAAGCTAAGAGGGTGACTGGTGTCAGAATCAGGGGTTTCAAGCCCTGAGATGATGATCATGATGATGTATCATATGCGCACAACTGTTTGTGTACTTGCAAAGGCAGAGGAGGACGATGTCAAGGGTCCTATGTATCTCTCTCTGTTTTATTCCTGTAGGACCTGCAACTAGGCTGGCAGTCAACAAGTCAAAATGATCTTTCTGTCTCTATCCCCATGGTGCTGGGTTATAGATGCATATGACCATGCCTATCTTCTTATATGGTGCTGGCATTGGAACTTAAGTCTTCATGCTTGCATAGCAAATCCTCTTGCCGCTAGGTAATCTCTGTAGCCTTGAGATGATCTTTGGTTGGGCTGTCCTGTGCACTGGAATATTTCTGGTCTTTAAGTACTAGCTGCTTCTAGTTCCCCTCTAGCTGTGACAATTCAAGATGTCTTCAGACACTGCCAAAAGTCTCCCAAAGGGTAAAGTCACCCCAGGTTAGTACCACAGACCTCCAGTCTTGAGTCAAGTACCAATTTGTTCTTTGGCATTGAGAAGTTGAGAACAAGATGAACTTGCAGCCTATGCACTTCTGCATTTTGACACGAGAAGTTTCCCTATACATTGGTCCTTCCTATTTTGCCTATAGTAAGTATAAGGAATACATTAGTTCATGTAGCCAGGGCCATGCCCTCTGACCTTGGGGAAGAGGATAAAAAGTACCTTTTTTCTCTTGTGGATGTGTGCATGTTGTGTTGTGTGTATGGATAGATGTATCAGAAACCACTGTGTACGCCTGTAGAAGCCCAAGGGTGACTTTGGGAATCATCCTTTTTGTTTTGCTCCAGGCAGCCATTTCTACCTAGTGTTTTCATGTGGGATCTGGGATTCAAACTCAAGAATAGGTGGAGCTGCCAAGAATGGGTCTGGAAAGCACATAACCTGGGTGCTTCAACATTCAGGAACCCAAAGAATAAGAGATATAGTCAGAGCACAAAGAAGTGCTTTGTTAACTACCAGGACACGGCTGATGGTGACCTGGAATATAAGAGCAGAAATTTATGTGAATCTCTCAGAGAACAAGGAAAGTTAAAGCACCAGCTCAATGGAGGGAGTCCAGGGGGAAGGAAGTTTGAGGCCTGAGCCATGTAGAAGGCATTCAGAATTATGGACTAAGAGAAAGCAGAAGCAAAGGTCTTCAAGAGCCCAACACCTAACCTGTGCACACTATGTGCACTGAACAAACATGAATTATCACTTTTCTGTTAACTAAGCAACCATCTATCACAATGACACTCACAAAATCTATTTGGAAGTGTTTAATGGGGTTTAAACAAAAAATGCTATTTGATCTATTAATTCTTGGCAAACCCAATAGTAATCTGACTTAGAAATAATAGTAACCAGGAAGAACTTCACCTGAACATAAAGATTAAGATAGCCCCAAAACACCAATAAACAACCTGATATCAGCAGCAGAGAAAACACTTGGACGAGTGATATATCTGGAATTTAGGAGATGTGTAAAATGTGAGGTAGAAACTGAAGTTTCTTGGGATCAAAATACATTAATATATAGCCACACTTTAATGAATTAAAATTACTATTTAAAATTCTATCCTATTTAAAAATTTCTCTTGAAACACATCAGAGGGGCTGGAAAGATGGCTCAGGGGTTAAGCAGAAGGTTCTGAGTTTGGATTTCAGGTACCAAGTAAAAACGCCAGATTAAAATGGTGACTGCCTGCACTTCTGGCCCTGGTGGGCAGAGCCTGGGAAATCCCAGAGTGAAGCAAGGAAGAGGTAGAAGCAGTCCAGGATGATTCCTGAAGTCACCCTTGGTCCTCCATAGGGACACACAGTACCCTCTGACACACACACACAAAGAAACACGTCAGAATAGTCAAGAGTAGGAATGATTTCAGCTGAAATGCCAATTTCTCTACAGTTACTTTGACTGCTGCTATTCATTCTCTATATGCCTGCCTCTGACATCTGTATCCCTTCAGTTTTTCTTTTCTTTTCTTTTTCATTTATTCAATTGTGCATGTGTGCACCTGTGTGTGTGTGTGTGTGTGTGTGTGTGTGTGTAACCCCCATGGACCGCTTCCACCTCCTTGTTTACTCTGCCCCGGGATTCACAGGCTCCGCCCTACCAGGACCAGAAACGCAGGCCGCCCCTGCTTCCGCCCAGCGTCTATACGTGGGGTCTAGGATTCGAACTCAGGACCTTCTGCCTGCAAGGCAGAGGCTTAACCCCTGAGCCACTTCTCCAGCTCCCAGTTTTTCTTTTCTAAGAAGCTGTTACATCCTTCTCTCGTCTATAACTTGTTTCCCTGAGCCTCTGACTTGGGTCCTTTATTTTTCTGGCAGGAGCAGTTACCTTCTTGAAGCTGGAGGTGGTGGAACACATCGGTAAACTCAGCACTCAGGAGGCTGAGGCAGAAGGATGCAAGTCTGAAGCCGGCCTGGGTTACTGTGAGACTATTTTACAAAACCAATACAAGTTATGTGTTTGAGACATTCTCTAGAGGCACTATGAATGTCCCAGTCAGAACAAGGTAGCAGTTCATATTCATGTCTTCTGTGACCCAGTGTCCACAGATGGAACAAGAACAGCATCATCCGTATATGTAAAGGATACAGTAGTGCTTAGGGACAGATAACTCTGAGACTCTGGCAAGCGTGTCTCCCCTGAAGAGCACAAAGCTGGGGTTCTATAGCCATGAAAGGCCTGATCAGAGATTCAATAGAAACATGCACAGAAAGAGGGAAGTGGAAGGCATCAGAAGAGAGAGAGAATGACTGTAGAGCTGGAAGGGTGGGGCTAAGTGTGTTCTTAGCTTGAGAACCTGGGTTTGATCCTCAGCAGGGAAGAAATCTAACTTGCTAGGATCTCCTGAAAGACAGCACTTCACCAATGAACCAAGGTTTGTAATGCTGCTGATTACTGAGATTTGGGGATTCCTAACCTTCTCTGCCTTCTTCCATCCTTCATGTGATCCTGCTAAGTAATTCTGTAAAAATCAGAAATATTCTTCTATTCTAAAGTACTACTCAACAAAAGTCAAAGAAGCTAAGACCTTTTCCTGGTAGTCAGTGACAGTGTTGTGCCCAGGACAAACATCTGCCAAAACTACAGTCAGTGAGCTGTCAGTCTGTTATCACGCTGTGCTACACATATCTTGTCTCCACCAGGATCTTTCAAGGTTCCATGTCAGAACTCTGGGTGTCCAGCACTGTGCACTGTACCTGTGCAGCAGCACTTCATAATTGCTGGTGGGATCCAGGAAAGAATCCTGTCCTGTGCTAAGGTCTGGATTTCTAAACATGGGTGGGTGTGTTTATGCTGACACTGCCTCCCAAACTTGCCCTCTGAAACCATGTCAGATAAATATAGATTAAAATGAACCTGCTAGTTTCACAATAATATTGACAGAGTCCAACATGCAAAATATAAGTGACACTTCAAGGATATAGAAACCTGACTCTGGAACTGTTGGGGGTGGAGACCAGTCAGTTTCAACAGCCCATCCCAAGAACAGAGGGTGTCAACACCAAGCGTTCCATGCCTGGTTTCATTTCTCAGGGAAGTCAAAGAAAGTTCTGAATTCGACCCCACATCATCAGTGACTACTATAGAGACAGACTGATCTGGAGCCTGAGATGGTGAGGAAGGGCAACATAAGCAAGTTATTGAAATCACTTTTTCCTCTAGTACAAAGTCCCTAAACTTTAACTTGGCCATGTTCCAAAGTTTAAGTATTAACTTATAATGCACTCTCCCATAAATACAAATAGAAAGCTCAGAAAAGCCAAGGTAAATCCCTTATGTCACCAGAAGAGTGGCAGAGCACTCCTGCAGTTACTCGTATGTAGAAAGAACACTGCTTCCATGGGAAAATGCAGCTCTCTGGGGGGATGGCAGGAACCAATCTTGCAGAAATTTAAGGACAGGGAAAACAGGTAACATCTTCTGGGACACAATCCACACTAGTCATGCTTCAGACTCATCGAAACCTGTGGTCTAGAACTATCTCTCTTTGAATGTTTTGCATCAGAAGACAAAGCCTGTTGTTCCACAAAGATGTGGTATATACTCCAACTACCTAATTATTCCCTTCCATTTTTCTTAAAATAACAGAAAATAATTATATACTAATCAAATACAAAAGAGCATGGTCGGGCTGGAGAGGTGGCTCAGGGGTTAAGCCTCTGCCTTGCAGGCGGAAGGTCCTGAGTTTGGATCCCAGATCCCACGTATAGATGCCAGGCGGCCTGCGTTTCTGGTCCTGGTAGGGCGGAGCCTGTGAATCCCGGGGCGGAGGAAGTGGAGGCGTCCAAGGTGGTTCCCGAATTCATCCGTGGTTCTACACACACACACGCGCGCACATACATACACACACACGCACAAGTGAATAAATTAAAAAAAAAAAAAAAGGAACCTGAGTTCAATAAAAAAAAAAAAAAAAAAAAAGAGCATGGTCACCTTACTTGTGTTAGAAAATTAGGATGCTAACTTCATAATGTCCAAGTTTTAAAAAGGAATTCCTTGCCACTTACAAGCTATATTGTCAACTAAATGTAAAAAGCCAAGTGCTGGTAACAACTTCTATCCTTCCTTGATTTGGATAGTTTCAGTAATGAAAGGCTTCTGAGAATAAGAAGGGAAGAATCTTGGAAAGGGGATGAATCATTTTCCTGTCAGTGCTAGAGGGTATATGCTCTCAAAAAGCCACAGAGAAGTAGATCCAGCCCTAACAGGGGAACAGAAATCACTGGAGGGTCATCTGGGCTTAGGATCAGTTAGTTTCTAGTTCCCATGTTTTCTATATTAGAAAGAAATGGAAAACAAAAAAGGCAGAAGAATGCTCCGGAGAGACTTGGCTTGTAAGCCCTTTTGCCTTTGCCCATTTTGCCTTTGCCCATTTTGAAGCAAAGTGTTTTACCAGTTTTTGACAGGGAAAGGTGTTAAATGCCCTGTGGCTGAAAAGGAAAGTGTGCTAATCAGACCTGACCACTGTTGTAGAGCATTTACATGGGGACAACTGTGATGAACATGACAGAAGGCACAGAAGAACCAGGCACCCTTGGCTCCACTGCAGAAAATAAAACAATGCAGGAAGGAGTTAAACCATTAAATGGCCATTATGCTGTCTCTTTTCATTATATTATTGTAATGGAAAATTTTCAAATTGTTTTATATATTCATGACTTCTTTAACAGCATAGCTTTCCCCCTTACTCAGTTAATGTCAATTAATGAATCGTACTATAATGTCAAGACACCTTTGGCAACTCTTGTATACACAGAGCTGTTTGGTTCTAAACTACTGGACCTACTGCACAGAAAGTAATGCATTATGCTAAAAGCATCCATTCCTAATTCCCAGAAGAATGTGCTCTGTTATGACATCTCTTTGAATGTTTGCCATCACAGAATGTCAAGTGCTAGAAGAAGATGAATGATAAGATGTGGACCCTGTCCTCAAAGCATTTGTAATCAAGGAAGGAAGATAAACACGTACAGAATTAACTATAATAAAAAAGACCAAGATAAGTATTATGACTCAAGTACACAATGATCAGCTCAGGGAGGTGAACCTGAAGCTAACCCTCAAATGGAGAAAGCATCAGGCAGAAGGAATGACAGTCATCTAGCAACTTGCTTATTCTTCATGTTGTAGGAATTCTGTCATGAAGGCTCATCACTCATTGGCTTCATGACTTATGCTTTTGAGCATGAATGCTTGACTGTAGCAAAGTATGGTCACTGAACAGCACGGCTTCCTTTTTTAAAGAAATGAGTTCAGGTTCTTAGAATTTTTGTTGTTTTGTTTTTGCTGTGCTGGGGGCCAGATGCAAAGGCTTATGTATTTTGATCTACACTCTGGGGTATTCAATAGTCTAGCATGTGAAAGACCCTATATTCAATCTCTAGTACCAAGGGAAGAAAGAAAAAGACAGAAAAGACAGACAGACAGACAGAAAGAAAGAAAGAAAGAAAGAAAGAAAGAAAGAAAGAAAGAAAGAAAGAAAGAGAGAGAGAGAAAGAGAGAAAGAGGGAGAATGAAAGAGAAAGAAAGAGAAAGAAAAAAAGAAAGAGAGAGAGAAAGAGAGAAAGAGGGAGAATGAAAGAGAAAGAAAGAAAGAGAAAGAAAAAGAAGAGAAGAGAGGAGAGAAAGGAGTGAGGGAAGGAAGGAGGGAGGGGAAAAAACAGAAGAGAAAGTAAAGAAGGAAGGGGACCAATGCATTTGGATTGGAATCACTGTAAGAGCCAGAAAATTCAAAAGGACCAATGAGTGGGAAGGTGGGAAGGGATGGTTAGTGTGAAACTTTTTAAAGGGAGATTTAGGATGCCATGACAATTAGGGTGAGGGAGGGAATAATTGAGAAAAATACATAGTGGGGAATGAGGGGATGGGAGATAGAACAGAGGAAATTATTTAAAAAAAAAAATCCTAAGACTGTAGGATGTAACCCCAAAGGAACTTTCTATGCTAGTAATAATGTAAAAAAAAAAAAAAAATTCTTTTAAAGAAAGGAACAAGAATGAGTAGTCCCTATGCAGAAGAGCATTGACTGAGGAAAACAGGGGGAGTGGGAAGGGAGGGGGAGCCCTGTGCTGATCCACTTAGAACCCAGTGACAAAAATTTATGAGAAATAATGTCACACTTCCTGATAAAATGTTATTCATAGAGATCTCAAAGACCCCTAAACATTTTAGGGTTTTGTCATTGCTCTTCGTTGTTCTTCAAATAACTGTCAGTAAGACCCTATTACTGAAGATGCAACACATATGGATCACAGAACATGGGCAAATACATCAACTAGAACTGGTCTGAGAACTTCCTCCTTGCTGGATAGCTTACAGTGCCAAGCAATATTGTAGAAGTTACTGGAGGAGAGAAATAATCACAGACGTCATCAACTCATGAGATCTGCAAGTTGCAATAAAAATCACCATGGCAACAGGTGACCACTAATGTAATAGTGGCATGAGTGGCAAGGAAACAACCAACAGCTTTCTGATTGGATTTGAGATCTGCTTGTCAGAATGGAACATATTCCTGTTACTGTTAACTAGAACAAGAACCTAAAAAAGGGAAGGAAATAGATTGATACGGAAAAGCAGCCAATGAACTGACGGATAGGAATATAATACGCCAAACTGCTCTGCAAATAGATGTTATTATACCCACAGATTGGAAAAACACTTAACACTCAGCTTAGAAATCTTCCTGTACAACAGAGGTAGAGGAACTCAACACCATGACAGGATGCAGCCTAGAGCAGTAGAGAACAGTGAAGTGGACAGCAACAGCCAGCCATAATGCATTGTACTAGCAACCTAGCAAGGCTCACCCAGAATCAGGCCAATCTAATCTCTTCCCATCCCAAGACTTTGAGAACCTTTAAGAGGAGTTGGTGAGATTGTAAAAACCTAAAGATGGGAAGGTTCACCACTGAGTAAGACATTACATTCAAGGCAGGACTGCTGCATCTAGGAACTCACTACAGTGAGACTTGTCCTGCATAATGACTGACGTACCAACATACCCCCATAAACTATAGAAGAACTCAAGAGAGATAATAACATACAGTGGAAATCTTGGGGACTAAAGTTGGATGAGAGAAGGGAAATGATCCAATCAGTGGGGTAGTCCAAAGAGAAGTAACTTTGTATGCCACAAAAGGCCTGAACCCTCACAAGAGTAGTCAAGCCAGAGGGAACCCTGGGGTCCACAAAAGCAGACAGGCAGAAGGGTGGGAGGAAGTGAGATGGATTGATAGGGAAGAAGGAAAGAAGGGAGGGCAGAGTGGGGATGAAGGGAAGCAGGGATGAGTATTACTCAATATGCTTGTGAAACTAGAAAAATAAAATAAAATAAGGTGTTGCAGTCCGCGTGCATGGTTGCTGATAAATGATCATCACACAGCTTAAGGGAACAAGGAGTTTACTTTCTTACGACAGTCTGGTTACAGTTCTCAGTCTAGCTTGATGGGAGAGCACATAGCTAACACCAGGGCCGAGGGAACTGGCCACTATCACCACATAACGGCTGAGAGATGGACGATTCTTATTTGCCAGACCAGCATGTCTGTCTGTCTGTCTGTCTGTCTGTCTGTCTGTCTGTCTCTCTCTCTCTCTCTCTCCAGGTGTGAAGGACCGGAGGTAACCCAAAGGCAGTATGTATATACATACTGGAAAATTAGTCCCTGCATTTATGAGGTTCCCCTTGGCAGCAAGGAAGGGAAGGAATGGAAGATTCTGTGCTTACGAGTCCCCACCTCTTAGATCTTTCCTCCTATAGAACAAGTAGGAAAATGATTAGGCCCTGGATAAATCACAGAGAGATGGTTGAGAGAGTTGGCATCCTTCTTGGATGCCTTCATTCACTTGGCCAGACATGCTGGTCTGGCAAGTAAGGATCATGGCAGAAACATGGCTGTTTCTTCTGTAACCAGGACTTATAGTGATGCCCCATCTTCTCTATCCCTCTCACTTACTCATCCTTACTCCTCATCTCTTCCCATCTTGTTCACTGTGACCTAGATATATATGTGCTGCTCTATGGGTCTGGAATGGTCTATGCCAGAGATCACATATCTCTTACTTTTCTTCTTTCAGGTTTCTGTCTAAATGCTATCTTATCAAAAGACATCTTCCCCAACTGCTCTATATAAAATATCAAGAATTATCTACTCAACCCTTACTTGTTGTTTTTCCTCTCCATATATACTTAACATTTATTTCATTTTATCTTCCCCTACTAAATATAAAATTCATTGACAGGAATGCTTTAGCAACTCTTTCTCCATCCCCAGAACAATGGATAGCTAAATGAATTTCACAGTATGTGCTAACTATTGTACAGAACAGAAAATAAGTGAACAAGACAGTCTGGTACCTACTTTCATGGTAATACCTGGCTGGTGGCGGGGGAAGAACAAGTTAAATAAATCAATGTAGGCATTACTCTAAGTCCCCCCCCCACGCACATATATAATATATTATATATTCATTCCTCACAGCCACAATCAGGGTCTAAGAACAAAGTCCACGTAGAAAGAACATGGATTTTAAAGTCTAAGCCTCAGCTTCCTTGTCTGTTACTCAAGAACACCATTGCACCTACAGAAGATTATGAGGAATAAAATCCACAGCACAATCCCAGGCACTTGGCGGCTGCCTTTTAGTAGGAATTCCCTTCCCAGACTCCTCCTCCCTTAGTGACGTCTCTGGTGAGAACCCACACAGTTCTCATTTGGAGATGGTGTTCAACATCACACTGGGGAATTTTCTCCCCAGCTGTATGATTTGGGACAATCAATCCTTTGAGGAGTAGCTAGTGGGGGAATAGTAGTGTGGTAGGGGAGGAATGTAGGGAGTTGGGGGGCTGATTACCTTGCTCTCTATCTGGGACCCTTTAGCTAAAAGCTGCAGGTGGACTGCTGTCTATTTCAAAGTCTAGCCTCAGAAACCGCTGAGTCTTCAAAGTCCCATTCTTTTTCCTCTACTTCCAAAGAACATGCTAATTAAAGCACAAAAAACTAGGTACTAATATTCTATATAAAATCATCTACACGTCCTTCGGCTGTATGAAATCCAACATGCAGATGTGCATACATATTTTATGAAGATTGAGTTTTTTTTCCCCAAAAGCAGTACACAGTGGAGCTTCCTCATATCAATACCAACATGTCCACAAAAAGTGACATCTCATAGTATTCTTCCAAAAGTATGACCTACTTCCAGCTGCAATACAAATTTATCAATGGTAGGGAATTGGCCTAAAAGGTTTATTTTATCTTTATCATTATTATCATCTTTGTGTCTCCATATTTTAGCAGTGTCCTTATAGTAAATGCTTAATAAACATTTGGGGGGGGGAGGTTTGATTATTGAGTGGTGGCAGCAAAAATACTTTCAGTAAATATCAGTACTTCACCAAGCCCTGAGAGTCTTGGGAAGAAGGCTGACTTGCACAAAGCCTATGTAGGAAGGAAGATATCTGCTTCTCAGAATGTTTTCAAACTTTAATTCTGAAAACACCTTAATTCATGTATGTATGATATGAATGTCAAATAGACTGCCAACAATCTCCAAGGCTATCACATGAGATGTAGTCAATCATACTTCTTTCTTACAAGAGCACTCCTCCATTTTTGTAATATACAATATAAAGTGCTATTAAATTAAATGCCAATTTTACTTGTAAAAGGACAAATGAATAAGATGGTGGTGGTCTGTCAGGCATGGTAGTGCACATTTGTGATTCTAGCACTTGGGAGGTGGCAGCAGGAGGATCTCGAGTTCAAAATCACCTTAAACTATATACTGACTTTTGAGTCCACTACACGAAACCTGGTCTCAAAAAAATCAAACCAAATCAAACCACAATCAAGTCAGTAATAGTCATTAGTAATATTAAAAGTGACTCTGACTCTCCTCCCTCCTGGTACATGGTAGACTATACTCCCTTAATCCTTCGGGTTTATGGCATGTAATTTACGTTGACTAATAAAATGACCAATGATGATATGTTACTGTAAGAGCCAAAACTCAAACGCCCAGGGAGAGGTACAAAGTGAGATGGGCTTCCACTAGTCTGGATTCTCAAGTGACTACAGTGAATAGAATGGCTACATCACAATGGCTACATAACATGAGAAGTATTGCTTTGCCTCTTCTGGTTCACAAAACAGCAAGTCTGACGAAAGTTTTTTAGCTACGAATCAAGAAGTTTTACTTGTTTCAAAGCCCCCCCCCCGTCCTCTGCAACCAACACAATGTGTAACTGATTTCACATGATCCTCAATTTATGCAAGAATGACAATTTATAAGTTTTGCTCTTGACTACAGTTTTTTTGTTTTTGTTTTTGTTTCCTTTTTGGGAGGAGGAGATTGAGACAAGATTACACTCACAGTGTTGAGATTACAGGTATATGTTATCATGTCCAACTCCCTTTACTAGTATTGCTGGATATCAATCACATAAAGTTTGCATTCTGCTGTTTTGTGTACACTGTTATCCTGATGTTATCCTGCAATAGGAATGACTCAGCAAGCCAATGAAACAGTATGTCATTTCAAGCAGTGGGCAGCCAATGAGATTGGCCCTTAAGCAATGCAAAGTTTACTGAAGGAAAGTGAGAATATTAAAAAATGTAGTTATAAATCATAGCTTCTCTTTTCCTTTTCTAAATACACTATAAATATTTTGAAAGTTTAAACAATCATTGTTGCTAATCTCTGTTAGTTGTCCTAAGAGAATAGAGATACTGGCCTCTAAAACAGACTGAAGAGAGAAGATAACAGATGAATGGTATGTGAGTTTTTGACAACAGCATCAAACTGCTGTCTCAGTAATTTTTAGTCTGCCCTATAGTTAGCTTTTGATATGTGACAGTAAGTCGTTGCTTAAGCAAAAAATCTTAATCCCCACACAAAATTCTTATCATTAACCCCAGCAGAAAAAGTATGGAGGTGGAATGGGTCATGAGGCTAGCTCTGGTTTTCCTGCACTCTCAGACATATCCAGACAGAGAAATAGAGATGGCCAGAAATGGCTAAATGTGCCAACTAGTACCTATTATAAGTAAAACTCATGTAAGCTAAAGTAACCTCTCCTATATCAAACATGCGCAAATAGGTATTCCCCACTCATTCCTCCATGTCTAGAGATGAGAGATCAGTACCAGGACACCCGCTTCTAATTGACCAAGGTATGGAAAAGTACTAATGAACTTTGCTATCACTAGATCTGTTCCCAGAAGTGGCATCTGATGAAGAGAATCTTTTATTACTGTTTTATTATGATTCCATTACCTCAGTCCCTCAAACTCAACTGACTCAGCATTTTCCCATTTCAGCAATCAACTTAACAGCATTTTAATTCCAGATTCTGAGGTTTTCTTAGGCTCAGACCCACCCAGAAGCATACATGCCAACTTAGACTTAAGTCTTATACAGAGGACAGATACAACTATCTATTCCCTTGATATAGATACTGAATCATGAGGACTAAATCTTAATGACCCAATTGAATTCCAAACCCAACTTTGCTGTCGAGACACTAGTAGTTCAGAACACTTAAGTTATTCACATGGTTTTCTTCAAATAAAATTCAATTTACTGTAATACCAATACCCAACTCAGGACATTGAACTTTGTTCATGGATAACTGAACACACAGAAACGATCGTCTCGGTCAAGATATCCTCTAAGTTGCACAGAATGGATGGAACCCCGCAGAATGTAGTCATACGCTATTCCAACATCCAAATGTTCAGGTCAAGAGCAGCTTATGAGTTCATATGAATAAATTCATATTGGAGCTACCCTACCACATGGAGATGATCTCTGTTGAAAGGAATCACACTGTACCAAAGTCGAAGTGGAGGCAGTGCAGAAGGAAATACATCCCAGAAGAAATTGAAGGAACAAAAACTGATGACATGGGAATAAATTCAGCATAAAATAAATGTACAACAGAATAAAAAACAAGCAAATAATGTACAAGCTTATGAAGTAGAATTCCGGGAACTCCTCAAGTGACAGTCACTGAAAGAAAATCCTCTCAGTAAAAAGCCCCAGAAACTGATTCTGTAAGGAAAGCAGAAAAAGTTTAATCAAGCAGGGAAAAAAGCGAACATATAAGCATATAAGTTAAGGTCCCACAGGATAAAATCAGTACTCTTCATGATTCCAAGAGCTCACACCAGGCTAGTTGATAATAAACTGATTTTAAGGTAGTAGTATTTGAGCTGAACTTGAGTGACAGGCAAGAGGATTCCATGTATGAAAAGATGTGAAAAGTCAATCACTGCAGAGCACAGAGCTGGACTTAGAAAGAGTAGCAATAGAGTAGAAAGAGTAGCAACAGTACAGTAGAAAGAGTAGCAACAGTAGAGTAGAAAGAGTAGCAATAGAAGAAGTAATGACACCAAAGACCAAGACAGGCTAGGGACAAACTGAGAAGAATCTGAATGTCTGTTACAGTGCCAAAGCTAGACTAAAGAATGGGTTCAAAAATAACCTAATTCTAGTGCTTGCTTCAGCAGCATATATACTAAAATTGGAACGATACGGAGAAGATTAGCATGGCCTCTGTACAGGGATGAAATGAAAATTTGTGAAGCGTCCCATGTTTAAAAGAAAAAAAATCTAATTCTAGTATGGAGAATTAACAAGAAAGAATAAGGATAGAATGTCTGAGAGATAAAGAGGCAATAATAGATATACAATCATCTGGAATTTTAGATAGATAGATATATACACTGGATAGGATAACTGAAGAACTTAAACAATTCTTTTTTTTATTTATTTAATTGTGCTGTGCTGTGTGTGTGTGTGTGTGTGTGTGTGTGTGTGTGTAGAACCACGGGCGAATTCGGGAACCACCATAGACGCCTCCACCTCCTTCTTGTTTACTCTGCCCTGGGATTCATAGGCTCTGCCCTACCAGGACCAGAAGTGCAGGTCGCCCCCGCTTCCACCTGGTGTCTATACATGGGGTCTAGGATCTGAACTCAGGACCTTCCGTCTGCAAGGCAGAGGCTTAACCCTTGAGCCACCTCTCCAGCCCCAACTGAAGAACTTTAAAAAATATTTGTTAATGGGGCTGGAGAGATAGCCCAAAGGTTAAAACTCTGCCTTACAAGCAGAAGGACTCAAGTTTGGATCACAGGTCCCACGTAAAAACACCAGGTGGAAATGGAGGTGGCCTGCACTTCCGGCCCTGGTGGGTTGAGGCTGGGAAAATCCAAAGCAAAGCAAAAAGGAGGTAGAAGCAATCCAGAATGATTCCTGAAGTCACCCTTGGTCCTCCACAGGGACACACACTGGCCTCTAATACACACACATATTAAAATATATATTAAAATACATATTAAAATACATATTAAAAATAATGTTCACAGGTAAGAGAATTATGTATGCTCTCTGGCCCAGTTCTTAAAAGGATAGCTGCTGAAGTATTTTGGATGAAAAATTATGATTCAATGAGAAAAGCAGATAAAGACAATTTAATCAAGCAGGGTCAACAGGAAACATAAGCATATAAGTTAAGGTCCCACAGGCTAGAATCAGTACTCTTCTGGTTCCAAGAGATCACACCAGGCTCGTTGATAGTCTAGGTGATATCTAAAAAGTAATTCAGGAAAAGAGGATCCTATAACATGAGGAAAAATATCAAACATTAATAATTGGTAAATCTAAGAACAAGATATAAAAAGAGGGGTCAGACAGAGAGCTTAGTTGGTAAAGTGCTTGCCTTGCAAGCATGAAGAACCTGAATTCAATATCCCAGAACTCACATTAAAAAAGGTGAGTGTGGGGGCTGGAGAGGTGGCTCAGGGGTTAAACCTCTGCCTTGCAGGCAAAAGGTTCTGAGTTCGGATCCTAGACCCCATGTATAGACGCCGGGCGGAAGCGGGGGCGGCCTGCGTTTCTGGTCCTGGTAGGGCGGAGCCTGTGAATCCCAGGGCAGAGTAAACAAGGAGGAGGTAGAGGCGTCCATGGTAGTTCCCGAATTTACCCGCGGTTACACACACACACACACACACACACACACACACACAATTGAATAAATAAAAAAAAAAAAAAGGTGAGTGTGGTGTTGCATGTGTATAATCTCAAAACTAAGGAAGACAAGACAGACTGATCTTTGGGACTTGCTGGTCAGTGACACTAGCCTACTTGGTAATTTTCAGGTCAGTGAGTGACCCTATCTCAAAAATCAAGATGGATGGCTCAAGGAATGAAAATGGAGGTTGTGCTTTCTACATAGACACCAATATGCACAGATGCACATGTGTACACACAATGAACACACACATATAGCAATAAAGATACAAAAAGAACCCTAGGAGAAAAAGCAACATGTAGTGTCATTAGATTTTGGCACAAGAAGAGGGATGAAAGATTCTGTGACAATATCAGAGGACAATGGTAGTTTTGCTAGAAAAGGCCAGAAGAGTCAAACATAGTGGAATATAACTATAATCTCAGCACTAGGAGGTGGAGACAGGAATTCAAGTCCAGCTTCGGTTGCAGAGAATTGACTTTGTCAGAAACAACAAATAATAACAGGTCTTTAGGGGCTGGAGAGGTGGCTCAGGGGTTAAGCCTCTGCCTTGCAGGCAGAAGGTCCTGATCCTAGACCCCACGCATAGACACCGGGCAGAAGCGGGGGCAGACGGAAGTGGGGGCGGCCTGCATTTCTGGTCCTGGTAGGCCGGAGCCTGTGAATCCCAGGGCAAAGTAAACATGGAGTAGGTGGAGGCGGTCCATGGTGGTTCCCAAATTCACCTGTGGTTCTATACACACACACACACACACACACACACAATGAATAAATAATAATAAAAAATTTAAAAAAATAACAGGTCATTAGGATTAGACTATAAACATCAATTTGTGAATTACATACATGGATGACAGTTTGAAATACTGCATCTGTGAGAGACATGAGAAAGGAACAGGAGAAAAATCAGGAAAGTTCTAGGAGACAGCAGCAAAGAACTATAATTGCTTTACTGGAGAATTAACATCATCAGATACTGCAAAGATGGTATAGAAGGTAATAATCAGGAAATGGCTACAGGAATTGGAGATCAGAAAATACTTAAGAATTTGAAAGCAGAAGCAAAATACAAGGTATAGGACTCCAAGAAAGAACAGATGAGATAGAAATGAACACTTATCCAAGAAATTTACTTTGGTAGCTGGGGATGTGACTCAGTGTACATTGCTTGCCTAGCATGTACAAGACATTGAGTTTGTTCTCCATCGTTAGAAAAAAGTTAAGAGAGAAAGGGAGAGATGGAAAGGAAAGGAGGAAAGGAGGAAGGAAGGGAGGAAGGGAGGAAGGGAGGAAGGAAGGAAGGAGGGAGGAGGAAGAAGGAAGGAAGGAAGGAAGGAAGGAAAGAGGGAGGAGGAGGAAGGAAGGTAAGAAGGCATGAAAGGAGGGAGGGAGGAAGGAAGGAAGGAAGGAGGGAGGAAGGAAGGAAGGAAGGGGAAGGAGGGAAGGGAGGGGAGGGAGGAGGAAGGAAGGAGGAGGAAGGAAAGGAAGGAAGGAAGGAGGAAGGAAAAGGAGGAGGAGGAAGGGAAAGGAAGGAAGGAGGAAGGGAGGAAGGAAGGAAAGAAGGGAGGAGAGGGAGGAAGGAAGGAAAAGGGGGGAGGGAGGAAGGGAGGAAGGACAAGGAGGGAGGGAGGAAGGAGGAGGGAGGAAGGGGGAGGAAGAGGAAGGAGGAGGAAGGAAGCGGAGGAAGAGGAAGGAAGGAAGGAAGGAAGGAAGGAAGGAAGGAAGGAAGGAAGGAAGGAAGGAAGGAAGGAAGGAGAGGGGAAAAAGAAAAAATAAATTTACTTTGAATATAAAAATGGAGCTATATAGATAACAGTTAAAGAGCTATAGTCTGTGAAACATTGGAGCAATCTAGGGATTTGCAGATACAAAAGAATAAAACATCAAAACCAGTTGAAAAGTAAGATTATGACGCATGTTAGAGAGAGACACAGGAAGAAGACTTAGTGCTAAAAACACCAATCTTCTTTTAAGACAGAAGGAAGAGGGAAAGAGAAGAGATGTGGAGACGGAATGTCAAGTTGACATCTGTGCCTAACAGGATTTTGAGCTCTGGGCACGTTTGTGGAGAATTAGTGGTTGGATTAAGCCCAAAGTAAACCTGAAGGAGATTGTCTGGCTGATGGGGAAGGCCCAGGTGGGTGGGATTAGGCCCTGGAATAAAACACAAAGAACTGGTTGAGAGAGTCAGAATCCTTGTGTACACATGGCCAGACATGCTGGTCTGGCAAGTAATGATCGTCCCTCTCTCAGCCATTATGTAGAGATGGTGTAGCCAGTTCCCTCGGCCTTGGTATTAGTGCACGCTCTCCCGTCAAATTGGACAGACTATAAGCAGACTATCTTAAGAAAATGAACCCCTTGTTCCTTTAAGCCATTTGGTGGTCATTTATTACTAACTATGCAGGCGAACTGCAACAGAATTTGGTTTCAAAAGTGGGGTGTTGCCGATAAATCTGACTATGTGGATTTTATGGCTTTTGAATGGTTTTGCTGGACAAAGTTTGAAATGTTTGAAGATTTTGACTTTGTGCATTGTAAATACGGTTCTGCAGACCTTAATGGGCCATTTGGATAATGAAAATGCTGAAAGAATTGTGAATTGTTCAGGCCTAGTTTGTGAGGAAGGGAACAAGGACTTTGGTGAAGTTGAATTTAAAGACAATAGACTGGTTTGCTTGACAGAGGAGAGCTGGGCTGGTGGCTGTGAAGCTCTAGATGTGGAAAGGGCAGGCACCAGAATATCTACTACTGTTGGAGAAATGAATACCAGTAAAGGAAAGCCTAGTGATGGCAGGGATGGCAGAAAATGTGAAAACCACTGTATGTTCATTTTGTGTTTTGAAAACCCAGATTCCTTCAGAGGCTGAAAGCCCAAGTTAAAGCCATTTCTTGCCCTTTGAAAGTTCGGCTGCCTAGAAAGAGGCTTTTCCAGCATCAGCACACAAAACTTGGTACAGCTGTGGCTCGAGCTACATTTCAAGCTTGTTTCAGAATGTGGCAGCATCCCCCAAGTGGTACCAGTTTTGGTGTATGATTATGGGCTTCATGAAGACCAGCAAAAGCTTAAAGTCCTAAAACAAAAGGTGAAGCTTGGGCTGGAGAGGTGGCTCAGGGGTTAAGCCTCCGCCTTGCAGGCGGAAGGTCCCGAGTTCGGATCCCAGATCCCACGTATAGACGCCAGACGGAAGCGGGGGCGGCCTGCGCTTCTGGTCCTGGTAGGGCGGAGCCTGTGAATCCCAGGGCAGAAGGAGGTGGAGGTGTCCGTGGTGGTTCGCGAATTCGTCCGTGGTTCTACACACACATACACACACACACACACAGACGCGCGCGCACATACACACAGTTGAATAAATAATAATTAAAAAAAAAAAAAAAAAAAAAAGGTGAAGCTTACAGCAGAGGCGAACCCAGAATGTTACTTGAGATGCCAGAACCATGGGATGTATGAAGTCTGGTTCACAAGAACTCTGCTTCTATAACTTGGAGCTACAAACAGGGACTGGGAATGCCTAGAATCTTTGGGCCACTGTAACTACGTGATGAGCAACAGAAGATGGACATTGAAGTAAATGATGCGGTATTTGATTTGCTGGACTTTGATCTTTCTAATGTTTTCTTATTGTTCAAGATCCTTCTGTTTTCTTTTTGCCCAGGACCAGACCAGCGGACCCCATGCTCCTCAGGCAGCCCGAGCAGCAGCCAGTCTGCTCTGACACTGGGGAAGGCCCCTAGGCCACACCCAGGTCCCAGACACACCCAGGTCCCAGGTTGATCTGCCTGACAACTAGAGACGCTGGGCCCTTTTTGCCCGGGAACAGAACATCGAACCCCCTACTCCTCAGGAGGTGACCTCCAATACCAATCAGGATGGAGCCAAGGGCAGTGCAGAACAGCAAAACTGAAAACAACAAACTATAATCCAGAACATCAGAGACTCTACATTAATCACCTGGAACCAGATCAGCCAAGTCTCTCCCCATCCTAAAGCTCAGGCAAATCTGTAGAAGAGGGGGCAGTAAGATTGTAAGAGCCTAGAGATGGGGAGGAGCAACGATATCTGCAAGATACTCCATACAAGTTAGGGCCGCAGTAGCCATAACTGGACTTTGCATGACCTGCGCAATGACTGACATGTCAATGACCCCCCCCCCCAAAGTCTAGCATGGATTACAGGCACTAGCATCTTTAGAGGCAAGGGACTAACAGTCATAATAGTGTTCCCATACTAAAGGGGAGCCCAAGAAAGGGCTCTGGTCAATGCGACTGAGTCCTTACACCTCAACAGACGACGCAGTGGGAAGTTTGGCATTCACACTAAAGGATGCTCCAGGAATGGGAAAGGGGGAGGGGGGGCACTGAGAGAAAGGGAGGGAGGGGGTGAAAGGAAGGGGAAAAGGAGGCGTGTAAGGGGGACTGGGGAGAGGTGGAGGGATCCTTCTGTTTTAATGTTTTATTTGTTTTAAAGGATTTAACTTATTCTAACTTAATACACTTTTAAGGTTAAGAACTTTGAACTTTTAAAATATTGGAACTGAAGTTTTAATTAGAGAACATTTTAAATTTGTTATGAAATATATTTATATTTTTAAGATAACTTTTAACTCTGTGGGGACAAGGATTGAAGGTTACAGTTTAACAGTGCTATGAATTTGTGTTAAGTTGACAAGGGGTGGAGTGTCATAGTTAGGTACAGGTGTCAACTTGACAGTTGAGGGTTTTGAGCTTTGGGCACATTTGTGGAGAATTAGTGATTGGGTTAAGCCCACAGCAAACCTGAAGGAGATTGTCCGGCTGATGGGGAAAGTCCAGGTGGGTGGGATTAGGCTCTGGAATAAAACACAGAGAGCTGGTTGAGAGAGTTGGCATCCTTGTGCACACTTGACCAGACATGCTGGTCTGGCAAGTAAGGATCGTCCTTCTCTCAGCCATTACGTAGAGATGGTGTGACCAGTTCCCTCAGCCCTGGTGTTGGTGTGTACTCTCCCATTAAGTTGGACAGACTATAACTGGACTATCGTAAAAAAATGAACCCCTTGTTCCCTTAAGCTGTTTGATGGTCATTTATCAGCATCTGTCGAGGTGAGCTGCAATAGAATCAGTGACTAAAAAAGAAGATATGGGGGCTGAAGAGATGGTTCAGAGGTTAAGCCTCTGCTTCTCGAGCAGAAGGACCTGAGTTTGAATCTCAGATCACATAAAAAAAAAAAAAATTAGCTGGAAATGGTGGTCTGCACTTCTGGCTCTGAAAGACAGAACCTGGGAAACCCCAGACCAAAAGCAAAAATGAAGTAAAGCAATCCAGGATGGATCCCAAAGTCACCCTGGCCTGCAATCCCAGACTAAAACTAGCTGTGGTGGTTCACACCTGCAGTCCTGACACTTGGGCAGTGAAGGCATGAAAATATGAAGTTCAGGTCAATATCAGCTACATAGCAAGTAGACCCTGAGCTGAGACCCTGCTGAAAGAAAGAAAGAAAGAAAGAAAGGAAGGAAGGAAGGAAGGAAGGAAGGAAGGAAGGAAGGAAGGAAGGAAGGAAGGAAGGAAGGAAGGAAGGAAGGAAGGAAGGAAGGAAGGAAGGAATAGAGGGAGGGAGGGAGGGACAGGGAGGAAGGGAGGAGGGAGAAAGAGAGGCAGGAAGGGAGGGAGAGAGGAAGGGAGGAAGGGAGCGAGGAAGGGAGGGACGGAGGGAGAGAGGAAGGGAGGGAGGGAGAGAGGGAGGGAGGGAAAGGAAAGGAAAGGGAAAGAAAGAAATAGAAACCAATATAAATCCCGAGATTAGAAATGATTCTTCTGGAGCACAGGGCTACTCTAACCATGTACGTCTAAGGAGATAGGACAGCAATCAGATCAGATAATGCAGATCTGCAGATGAGGCAGCAAGACACTTCAGTTAAGGAGTCACGCTGATACTTCTGTTGTCTTGGGTCGGGTCTTTTGACTACTGTCAAAATATACCTAAATTGGCCAATACCTAGAAGCGTGAAGATAAGTCTGAAATCTCACTAAAGGGAGCTCACCTGCTCCAAGCACTTGCAGACATTCCAATGGTGACTAAGATAAGATTCTGATCCTTACACCATTGATTTTCAACAACTGCAAGAGATTTATGACAGTCATTTACAATGCCACATCAACAAGCTAAAAATAAACTGCTTTATAAACTGCAAAATAAATTTGCCGCAGTAGCAAAGTACTTTATGAACTTACTTGAAGATAAGGCATATGAGAAAAAAACAATATTTGTATGGCCATTTATTTCCTTCTAAAGACCATGTCCAATAAAATAAGGCTGGAATTACTTTACTGTTTCAACAGACAGCCTCACAGCATTAAATGATGAAGCAAAAAGTCACGATTACCTCAGGAAACAGAGGAGACTTCTGATAAGTTTCAACATCTTTCAAGATTAAAAACTCTCAATCACTACAGAGAGGAGAGAAGAAAGTTTCTCACCCTGATAAAGAATGTTTCTAAAAAACACACAGCAACAGGATGAATCTGCCAAGACCTGATTCCCATTTTCCCACTTCTAGTCGGCATAACACCGAGAACCAGAAAAAGTCAGCGGAGAGGAGCCTGTCCCTCCCCAAGGGATTTGGGAGATAAAAGCACAAGAAAGAAATGAACAAAATGTCTACGTCTAAGAAAATCTAACACAACTTTTGGTTTTGACATCAACATATAAAAATATAGTGGGAGAGATGGCTCAGAGGTTAAGACTGCCTCAAAGCAGAAGGTCCTGAGTTCAGATCCCAGGTCCCGGAATAAAACATTAGGCAGAAACCACAGCAGCCTGAACTACCAGCCCTGGTAAGCAGAGCCTGCGCAATCCCAGAGTGAAGCAAGAAGGAGGTAGAAGCAATCCAGGATGATTCACGAAGTCACCCTTGGTCTTCCATAGTTCCACAGGGACACACAGTGCCCTCTGATACACACGCACAATAAACAAATAAACAAATAAATAAATAAATAAAAAGAAATTAAGGAGGTTAAGGCAGAAGGATGTCATGAGTTAAAGGCTTGGGCCTTTGGGAAAAAAAAGTTGTTTCTCTCTCTCTACATATATATACACATATATACACACACATACATACACACACACACCCACATATGTATGTACATATGGTATAGTTTATATATATAAAAATGTGTAATATATATTATAAATTTAAAATAGCCTGATAGCAAGAGAAAAAAGAAGACCTTGACCAAGCACTTAGGAATCTCTTAGTAACCAATAAGAGTGAAAAGATGCTCGTCTTTGTGAATAATCAGAGAAACAGCAACTATTGCACAGTGATATATTACTACATCCCAACTAGACTGATAAAAATGTCCGCATGGGAGCAAATATCATCCTCACTGGGGCTCATGCCGAGGGAACGTGTGACCGTGGTTCTACAACTGCCAAAGCAAGAAAAAGGTAAAGTCGGGTACTACCTCATCAAATTTTACTTAGAAGTATAATGTGTCATTTAAACTCTCATTTTATCAGCTAAATTCATACTTCATCGACATAAGCAAGTCACAAAGAATAAAGGTCCACCATATGTGCTAAAGAGGAAAGGACTAGAAATACTTGGTTAACAATACTAAAAATTACTGTACAAAGATTATCAAACTTCTGGTGGTGGCTATGGAGCACTGGAAATAGAAACTGATTCAACCACTGTAGAAAAACATGGACATATCTAACAAAGTGGCAGATGCTGCCATCTCCATTAGATCTATACTAGGCCTTGGATCTCAGGTTTGTCTCCTGCCGGTGCTATTGTCCATTAGAATCACTGTCCTTCCTACTCTTCTTCCCAAAGCGTAATTTGTGATGTAGTAATCATATATCAAAAGAAATAGTTGTTAAGAGCAATGCACAACAGCTTACATTTCAATAATGTTCATGGCAGCAAACTTCATGGGCCCAAACTCAAAACAATTTAAATTTTATAAAGCAAATTCTTATTACAAAATCTTAATTCTTGTTTTCTTTTGCTTTTGAGGCAGGGTCTCATTAGAAATCATCAGAAAATACATAAATAAGCTATAGTATATTCATATAATAGAATTCTATGCAGCATTAGACGTGATCCAATCCAAAGCTACTCACAGCAAAATAGACAATTTTTACAATAGTTAGTAAAGAAGTCGAGATATGAAATGGTATGCTGTGTTCTGAAAGGTACCTTGAAGCATGCTCAGGACCTGCCTACCCCATAAAGTATCCTGGGCTGGGGGGTGAGGGGGTCTCTTTTCTCCCATGATCTATTTCACAGAATACCTCCAAGTGTGTCTTCCAGTCTTCCAAGTCTTCAATTATTAGGCAGCTGCCTTCCAAGACACCGTCCATAAGCAGTTAGCATTCAATGCAGATCACCTATTGTCTAAGCACTTTGTACATTTCATCACAATAAGGCTACACCTACAGTTACTTGGTAAAAAGAATGTACTGGAGAGGAGGGTGAGGATGGTCACTCCAGAGACAAAAAAGTCTTCTATGTGGTAATGCTAGCAACAGTTGGGTTTCAAAATTCCCATTCTGTCATAAAAGCAAACTAGTAAAAGATCATGGAATGGAGTTGAGAAGATGGCTCAGCAGTTAAAGCGCTTCCTGCAGGAGTAAGACAACTTCATTCAGATCCCCAGATCTCATTAAATGCCAAGTAGGCATGGCAGTCTGCCTATAATTCCAGTCCTGGAAGGTGGAGACTAGGAATCCCCAAAACAAGCTGGCTAGTCAGACTAGTCCTATCAATAAGCTCTGAATGTGAGACTCAGTCTCAAGACTAAGAGAGAAGTATTATTGAGGATAAGTACTAATATCCCCTTGGGCTTCTACACACACATATGTGCACTTACATACACATGTGTACTTACATACAAGCAAACACACACATACTCCCCAACCCCCAGAAATTAACATAAAAATGGTAAAAAAAAATATTTATTTATATATATATATGGCATGGCAATAGCAGTTTTTCCCCAAATTATACCTCCTTCCAAATGCCAAGGACCATCATGATATGACTTACTAGTAGACAACACTGGGGATGGCATGTGACAGTTGGATAAAATAGTCCTCCTATCTCTTTGCTAATGTCTCTTGTATTTAACTGGGCACATGAAGACATAGGTCGTAGCATGGATATGCTGGAAAAACAAATTTGAGAACACTCTGAGTTCAATTCTGCTCTATGTACTTTCCTCCATAGCCAGCACCTGACCTCAAGTGCTGTCACAGATACATCAATTGTGACTCTGCTCCATGGGAAAAGTCACGGGGTACTTGTGTGTGAGCATTCCAAAGTTTCACTGCTACCAACCTATCCCCAAGGGAACTCATTTCATAAAGAACAGAAAAACTATGTGTGTTACCTTCGGCTGCACAGCTACTAATTCTAGTGTCACCACTGTCCAGTTGTGAACAGAAGAACCAGGAAATAGGCCCAATAATAATCTGTGTTAAAGCTGTTAATAAACCTTAGCAAAAACAAATTAATAAGAAAAAACTATTAAATATTAAATAAAAGAGGTTCACACTGAGAGTGTGGTTCAGTGGTTAAGTGCTGTCTAGCATGCAGGACGCTCTGGGTTCAATCCCTATATTGCAAAATTAATTAAAACTGACTCTAGAACTAGATGAGAGTACGAATGGCAAAATGAAGAACAAGAAGGAGCAGAGGAGCTGGAGATGCCCTGGATGCTCAGTTTTCTAGTAGCCTTGGTTGGAAAGAACATACCTTATCCATGTGGAAGATCAAATCCAGTTCACACACATTTTCGAAACACTTATCCAGAGTTTCCACAAAAACCTAAGAAACCAGGAAAAACAGATAAAGAAGATGTTCACAGTCCTACAGAGGTCACATATTTAAGTAGAATGGGCAAGTTGGCACAGTCCAAGTTACTGGGAGGCTTGAGTGCAGGGGCTACTGGTGTGTGAAAACTTCCAAGGGAGACACCACACAACTATCTTTTGACTCCAGATAGGACCTCCATGACAGACCAAAGTTACAATTATGCCAAGGTTCATTGACAAAGTAATGAGTTCATGGGAGCTACTTAGGGGTAAGTGTTACCTACAGGAGCAGGGATGATTTTTAGTTTTTAGTAAAGCAACACAACCCGCAAACACATAAAGCTTTCTTGCTTGCTTTGTAAGATGCTAATTTAAGATAAAAGAATAAAGCACCAACTACTACAATTTTCAATTTAGTACAACCTAAAAATAAAGCATACAAAGCATATTTTTTAGGATGAAGATAACCATGTTAACTGCTACCAGATTATCTGGGTTTTTTTTTTTTTTTGCTTTTGTTTTTGAGAAAGGGCTTTGCTACATATTGCAAACTTACAACAATCTTCATGCCTTAGCGTCCTAAATATTGGAATAAGCATATACCCAGACATATATTTTTATTTGTCTGTTTAATTTTCCTAGCATTTATTTATACATGTGCACACGTGGAGGTCAGAGGACAACTTTATAGAAGTGATTCTCTCCATCCACCTTTACTCGGATTCCAGGGATTAAACTCAGGTTATCATACCGTAGAGCAAGCACCTTGACCGCTGAGCATCTCACACAATCCCTCACCCTGTATCTGTTCTTAACTTGTTGATTTCTCTCTCAGAGAATGACCTCATTTCAACAACCTCACAACTGCTCAATGCTGCATGAAAATGGGTCTTAGTTAGGGGTCTTCAAACCAGTCATATCCTTTTACTATGGCACAAGATGGGTGCATAAAGGCAAAAACAAAACAACAACAACAAAAAACCCTGTGGTGGTTGCTGGGGAGACCCACCACTGGAGTTGTCTTCACTGTCTTTCTCTACATCAGCAAAGTGATATTCTACCCAGTGCTTGACCATTATGTTCCTTGGTGACTCCAATAACAAGACGCAATGGACAGAAGTATTTGATGTCTTGACCTGGGATTGATAACTAGTGTATGGTATTCTGTTAGACACCAAACACTGGAAAACCACAGGCCATTCAATATTAATACTCTATGACCTAGCAGTTCTGCTCATCAGGTATCCAACAGAAATACACACACACACACACACACACACACACACACACACACACACGTGTGTGTATTAATTCCCAGGTGCAGTATTCATAATTCTTTACATTTTAAATAGAATATTTTTGCTGTAAGGTCATCAGTTAACAAGGTTATTTATTTCCAGTCATTGTGCTGGCTACTTGGTGAGCTCTTATAATCTCACAGCTCAAGTTCTTCAGTGTTGGGCAATTTTAACTGTGAGAATGTCTTGACTTTTAGATTCCCAAGCAGTCTTTCTGGAGCTGCTTATATTCAAGTATTCAACCTCTTATTTTTATCTTTTCTTTCCCTTTTCTATCTCTGCCCACTCTGGAGTAACTTTGCTTGATAATTTGGTATTCTTATTGAGGTGGATTCTTCTTCATTTCTGTGTTTTCATTTGTTTAGCATCCTCGTTCTTTTTAATTTGTGGGATTTAAAGGACAGGACTGGGTTATCTGGGGGTTTTCGTTTCTTTCTTTAAATTACCATTTTCCTCTTTCCATGTCCATGGTTGCTCTTTACTGCTTGTTCATTTTTTTCTTTTCGTGTCACATGTGTCCTGAAGTGTCTGAGAGTCTTGCTTTCTCACTCAGTAGACTACAGAGGCTAACTAGGAGAGTTCTGCAATCATGGATATGTACAAGGGGCCACCCCTTGGCTCTTCAATTTTCCTTCCACTCAAATTGGTCAGATTCTTCAGTGAAGTCTTACCATCTTTTGACAGAGAGTACAGAGAGCAGTCAGAGATTTGGAGCTGAGGGCGGCCAAGGGCAGGGGAGTCTATGTATAACCCGAACTGGCCTTGAATTGGTGATCCTCCTGCCTCAGCTGCCCAGGTGCTGGGATTATAGGTACATGACATTGTGCCAGTTTGCTGTAGTTTTGTTGTTGTTGCTGTTTTTGGTCAAATTAACTTATATTATTTGAACATATACAGGCTGAGGATCCCATGTTCAAAATGGTTGGGACAAGAAATATTTCATATTTTTACTCAGATTTAGAATATCTGCATTATGTATGATGAAATGGCCTTGAAATAGAACCCAAGTCTAAACTCAAAATTTATATTTCACATGTATATTATAAACATAGCATGAATGGTATCTTGTTTTGTTTTTTTCAATATTAGCATTGATGCTAGGGCCTTGCAAATATGTGTGTGGTGTAGGAGTGTGCCTGTTCATGTGCATACACATGCATGTGGAGGAGGGAGTATGTGCACACATGAGATTCTGTGGAGGCCACAGGTCAATGTTGGGAGTTTTCTGCCATTATTCTTCACCTATTTTTTCAAAGAAAAAAAAGCCAGTGACTTCTAATTTTATTTTTATTTTTGTGTGTGTCTCTGTGTGTATCGGAGATCACTGTGTGCACCTGTGAAGGCCCAAGGGATTTCCTTTGGGAATCACCCTAGATTGACTACTTCCTCTTTGCTTTGCTCTGGAGTTTCCCAGACTTTGCCTTCCAGGCCTATAAGTGCAAGCTGCAACCATTTCTGCCTGGTGTTTTTATGTGGAGTCCAGGATCCAAACTCAGGACTTTCTGCTGCCACCTCTTACTTAACACCTGTGCCACCTCTCTTGCCCACTTTTTATTTATTTTTTTAAGACAACATTTCTAGCTAAACCTGGAGCTCACTAATTCAGTAAGATTAACTGGTCAGGGCTGGTCAGGACTCAAGAAATGCCTCAGGGGTTAGGACTCTTTGTCTTGCAAACAGAAGGTCCCGAGTTTGGATCCCAGGTACCATATAAAAGCAGCCTGCACTTCTGGCTCTGGTGAGCAGAGCCTGGGAAATCCTAGAGTGAAGCTCGAAGGAGGTAAAAGCAATCCAGGATGATTCCCAAAGTCACCCTTGGTCCTCCACAGGGACATACAGTGCCCACTGACACACACACACACACACACACACACACAAAATATTTAAAAAAAAAAAAAAAAAAAAAAAGATTAACTAGTCAGCAGCTCCAAGGATCTCCTGCCTCCCTGGGATTACAAGCCTGCACCACCACATCCAGTTTTATTACATGGGTGCTGGAGACTCAGATCTTCATGCTTGTTCTGCAACTATTTTGCTGACTAAACTATCTCCTGATTACTTTTTTTTTTTAAAGACAGACTCTCTTGTAACTTACGTTGGCCTCAAACTGGTTATATAGTCAAGGTGTCTCCATCTCCCAAATGCAGGAATTAAAGGTGTGCTCAGCCATATCAGGCTTTAGACTATGATGGAGAATCAACCCAGAGCCTCATATATGCTAGACAAACACTGTAACAGTTGAGCTATAGCCCCAGGCCCCCAACCTTTTTTTCACTTTTTTTATTCTTTTACTGTTTCACATATGAATATTCTTCATGCTTTTTACTTTGACATAAAGTCTCACTAAAACTGGCTTCAAATTAATTTATTCCACAACCCAGGCAGGCATGGAACTTGCAATCTTTTGCTTCTGCTTCTGAGTAGCTGAATTATAGGTGTTTCCAGACCAGGTTATAAAAAGAAATTTTGTAACTATTTGAGTACACCTGTGTTTTGACTCTGACTGTGACTTATCATATGGAATCAGATATGTAATTTTCCACTGATGGCACCATGCTGATGTTAAAAAATTTTTCATGTTTTAGAGCATAATAGATTAGAGATTTCAGTCAGGAAACTGAAGTCCTTGTTGAAAGGAAGGAAGGAAGGAAGGAGGGAGGAAGGAAAGAAGGAAGGAAGGAAGGAAGGAAGGAAGGGAGAAAGAGAGAGAGAAAGGAAGGAAGGAAGGAAGAAAAAGAGAGAGAGAAAGAGAGAAAGAAAGAGAGAAAGAAAGAAAAAGAAAAAGAGAGAAAGAAAGAAAGAAAGAGAGAAAGAAAGAGAGAAAGAGAGAAAGAGAAAGAGAGAAAGAGAGTGAGAGAGAGAAAGAGAGAGAAAGAAAGAAAAGATACAGAAAACAAAGATTTCAGATTTTTCCAATAATCCCATTATTGATCTATAATTCCTCCAGTGTTCAATGCAATATTACTGATGATCAAAGAATTTGGGGGCAGAAATGAGTTTGTAGTGTCACTGTAGACCAAAAATCAATCAAACATATAGTAGAGTCAAAGTGAGAAGCAAACATCAACTCTTAAGAATTTTGCAGGACAAGAAAAGCCGAGGTGGTTTATGGAGGGTGCACAGCTTGGTAAAGTGAGGAGGAGAAACCAAGACTTACAACTCTGTGGCTCAACTGATCACTGACCTTTATTTTTCAGTTTTTTTGTGTTTGTTTGGTTGTTTTGGTGGATTAGTTGGTTTTTCTAAGACAAGATATTAGGTGGGCCAGGCTGGCCTCAAACTCATAATGTAACCAAGGCAGCCCCTGAACTCCTAATCCTTCTGCCTGCTTCCAAGGGCTGCAGAATATTTCTAAAACACAATGAAATATGATTCTTTTTTTGTTTCAAGTTTTTCTTTGTTTTGGTTTTAGTTTTCAGACAGTCTCACTACTACAGGCTGGCCTCAGATGCATGATCCTCACCCTAGCCTCCCCAAATTATAACATATAGCACCATGCCTAGCTATTAAATTGTAAATAATACTGAAACTTTATGACACTTCAGTTGAAAATATTCTACAGTAAGGACTGCAGAGTTGGATCATCAGGTAAGTGCTTACCACACAAGTGTAAGGATAGGCGTTTGGATCCCTAGATCCTACATAAAGTTGGCCATAATAGTATAACTATCTGTAATTTTTAAGGGGACTACAAGAATCTTCAGAAGCTCATAGTCTAGACAGTCTGGTTTACACAGCAGCAGTAAGGAAATCCAGTCTCCAAACAAAGTAAAAAGTGAGGAACAACACCCAAAGAATGTCCTCTATCTTCACGCATGCACCAAAGCAAGCGTATTCCTGAATACACAAATATACTCATATAAACACAGATACACTCTCGAGCATACAAACAAGCACAAAAAATAAGCACATTAAGGAATTAACATTTTTTTCTTTTTCGACATTATTTATTTCTTCCTAATATTTCCTAATATTTCAAATGTTTTCTACTACTTCATTTGGGCATTTTTGGTTTGTTTGTTCTTTTGGACATTTACTTTTTGTAGTCAGTTATGTTAAATATATTAGTGATTTAATACAAATGTACTATCTCCTGAAAGAATGCTTCCTATTCTACCTTTTATCTTTTTGGTATCAAATAAGTCAACTATTTATTAATTTAGTAATTTTTATTGCCCTTTCTAAGATCAAGCTTTAGTTCTTATTCTTTTACATTTACTTATTCTGATCCCCCAAATCTAATGCACACTGACTATTTAACAAATACCTCTCTGAGTATAAACTACCCAAGGGCTCCTGCATGCTAGGCAGTTCTCTACAACTAAATCCTGCATCTCAGTTTCTATGAAGACAATGGAGCAATCTGTAAGCAACTTCTAATTTCTAGAAAGCCTAACAAAAATCAAGTTTGTGTATGTCAAGATTATACAGATCAAAGTACAAGTTTCTTTGCTTAAGACTACAATTATAAGTGAAAAATAAAAAGAATAAACACTTAGAGCTGCCATCATAAAAAAGCTGGGTGGGGTGGTTTGTCCCGCTGGGGAGACAGAAACAGAAGGATCCTGGGACTTGCTGGACAGACAGTCCAGTCACATCAGTGAGCTTCAGTTTCAGTGAGAGTCTGTGTCTCAAAGAAGTAAGATGGAGAGCAACTGAAGAAAATGCCGGAGGAGGAAGATACTCGCTGTCAATTTCCGGCCTCCACAGGAGTCCACAGACACATGTACAAACACAATATAAATACATAAAGCTATAGGAAACTGAGAGCCAAAGGAAATTCAAACTTAAAAGCCAAAGGCACTGGAGGAGCTTTGCACATAAACCACTACCCAAAAACTAACCCTTTTGGAGGACTGTTCAAGTGCTTTCTCAAAGCGCCATCTGGTGGACATGTAGCAACTTACCACTGTCAAGAAGGATACCAAGAAAAGATTCACCAGTTAGTTCTCAAAAACTTCTTGCAAACTCTAAAGTTGCTGCCATCAGTTGACCACACATACCTGGATAAGGTCCAAGATCCCAAGTTCACTCTCCGATGAATCCACACAAAATACAAAGTAGAGGGTAGCATAGTGCCGGTAAATCAGTTTGTAATCAGAGCCTCCAATCAAACTGTGGAAGATGGGAAGTATTAATGTGTATTTGTCTGAATTAAACATCCGCACCAAGGAATAACGGGCCTACCGGAAAAAGTCAGGCAATCTGCTTCTACTACACAAATGGCAACCAAGTCTGGCAGAGGAACCTGCGGCTACCTTCTCCTGCCTGCCCTCATAGCCACCAGGAGCCTCAGTGACAATACCAGGGCTTCCCAAGAGAACTGAGTCTCCCTGAGCAGATCATGCCAAGACCAGGTCAAGCTGCGTCAGGTACCTGCTGACTCTTGAGTGCACCAGGAGAAGTGATGATGATGAAGGCCACCTGAAAGCAGAGGGGGGGACTGAAGTGACAGTTTACCTTCCGCCTTCCAAGAAGTTACAGATGTTGTCATCTCGCTTGAGGACTAGATGGAAAGTCTCTCGAACAATTTGCTGTTGAATCTCTTCTGGCTAAGGAACAACAACAACAAAGGGAGTCAGTGGGCAAGTCTGAAAAAGTGCATCCACCTGGCAGGATGCACATGGACAGCGACTATGCGAAGCAGACAGGAATCAAGTTGGGCATATTTCCCTGGACATTTTACTCACTAACCATTACTTCCTACAGGTCAGCTAATATTTAAATGAGAAAGAGGGAATCAACAAACTGTCATATAAAGCCAAAGATTATCTGGAAGGCCTGACCCTAAGTATTTTTTTAAAGTATCTATGTCAAAAAACAGCAAATCGGGGCTGGAGAGGTGGCTCAGGGGTTAAGCCTCTGCCTTGCAGGCAGAAGGTCCTGAGTTCGGATCCTAGACCCCACATATAGCCGCCAGGCGGAAGCGGGGGCAGCCTGCATTTCTGGTCCTGGTAGGGCGGAGCCTGTGAATCCCGGGGCAGAGTAAACAAGGAGAAGGTGGAGGTGCTCCATGGTGGTTCCCGAATTCGCCCATGGTTCTACACACACATACATACACACACGCACAATTGAATAAATAATAATAAAAAAATTAAAAAAGAAACAAAAAACAGCAAATCCTAACAGTTCTAACTCTTCTTAAAGGTTAAGATACAATCAATTGTTTCTCATAAAACTAAATTGACCACCTGTTTACTGTAATAGAAGTATTATATATAAGATGATATAATGCTCACCAAGGAATTATTGGGAAAGAAAATGTTTTATTTACAGATATGAATTTTGAACGACTGAATAAAGTCACAACTTTTTTCACATGAAGTTATTCACTTACTACAATTTTGGGAAAAGGCTCAACTGTGAATAATTTGATAAATCACATTAGATTTCCACATCAAAAATGGCATAAAAATTGTTTTAAGATATGCATGGTGGCTAACTTCTGTAATTCCAGCACAACGAAGACTGAGACCAAGAGGGTTGCTGTCACATTTGAGGACAGCAGGGGCTATACGATGAATTCCAGGCTAGCTGAGCTACAGAGTGAGCCTATGTCTCTAAATAAATAAATAAACCCCCCCCCCCAAAAAAAAGCCAACAAAAAAAAAGAGGGAAAGAGGAGAGCACATGTGCGAGTCGGCCAGGTGTGGTGGGGCACATCTGGAATTCCAGTACTTGGGAGGTAGGAATAGCTCGAGACTGGCCGGAGTTACACAGCAAGTTGGAGACCAACCTGTTCTACAAGGAGACCCTACTCAAAAGCAACAACAATGAAAAAATGATAAGAAGGGAGCCAGGGCTGGAGAGATGGGTCAGGGGTAAACACTCTCTCTCTCTCTCAAGCAGAAGGTCTTGAGTTCAGATCCTAGGTTCTATGTAAAAAACGCCAGGTGGAAATGGTGGTGGTCTGCACTTCCAACCCTGGTGGGCGGAGCCTGGGAAATCCCAGAGCAAAGCCAGAAGGAAGAAGCAGCAATCCAGGATGATTCCCAAAGTCACCCTCAGTCCTCCACAGGGACATACAGTGTCCACACACACACACACACACACTAAACAAATAAAATATATATTTAAAAAAAAAAAAAAGAAGGGCGACAATGGTAAGTAAAACTCCAGTTTGGTCTTCTTAGAGCTCAGTGTGCCAGGAATCAGCTAAGGATGTTGTTTAAGTGCAGATTCTACTTGGTATGTCTGGGTTAGATCCTGAGGGGCTCTTCTAACAAGCTCCCAGGAGATACCAATGCTGCAGGTCTGGGGAACCATAATCACTCAGCATAGGAAAGCTTTCAGGTTAGATTTGCCCTAAGTCAGAAAATATATGCAAATAATTTTAAGCTCTTCCTACAGAAATGAATTTAGGTTCAAAATGGCCAATAATTTAATAGAAGAAAACCAACCAACCAGGGAACAACCATGAGCAGAAATGACTTTGACTGAATACATGAATGTAAACTTGCCAATCATTGGTCATTACAAACAAGTAAATCAATTAGTATTTTCCTGGTATCCGTATGAAGAACACACAAAGTTTAACCTGCTCAAAAATACCAAACAAAAATACTAAGCATCAACTTTCTTAAACTGACAAAAACGGCTTTTGAACTAAAGCCCTTTATCTGAACTCCGGGAGGAAGCAGTAGAACTGGAGAAGTGATATGAGATCAACTAATTTCTGGTTCAACAAAAGGCAAATTACCAATTGCTCACATGCCAGTCATTTCAACCCCGCCTATCTTTTTTTCTGCAGTTTTCAAAACTTTCACTCCAAAGGTTCTTAAACAATCCTATGATCTTTTAAGGTACACAAATCATCAGTAAGCACATGGAAAGATGCTCAGCATCCTTAGTCACCACGGAAATAGAAATCAAAACTTTTTAAAAGATCCAGGGACAGAAGATGGCTCAGCAGGCAAAGACATTTGGCTCCATGCCAGACTACTTGGAGTCCACATGGTGGAATAAGAGAACCAACAGGTTGTCCTCTTACCGCCACACATAAAAATGTTACGAATAAGTTTATTTAAAAAGGAGATTCATGGGGCTGGATTCATGGGGATTCAGGGAGAAGCAGAAGGTCTTGAGTTCCAATGCCAGGTTCCATGTAAAAATGCCAGGTGATCTGCACTTCCAACTCTGGTGGGTAGAGCCTGGGAAATCCCAGAGTAAAGCAAGAAGGTTGAAGCAACCCAGGATGATTCTAGAAATCATCTTTGTTCCTTCACAGGGATACACAGTGCCTTCTGATATACATACACACACAAAACAAATAAAATTTTTTAAAAAAGAAAATTATAAAAAAATTTTAAGAAGATTCATTTTCCATATACTAAAATGCCTTTAATTAAAAAGCCAACAAGAAAGAAAGGAAAAAAAGACAACAGGGCTAGAGTTATTAACTCAGTAGTGAGCACTTTGAATGAATAAGGGCCCTGAATTCACTCCCCAGTGACAGACCCTCATGGAGAACAAACATTCATGCAAATGCGGAGAAACTGAAACCCTAATATATTGTTGCTAGAAATGTTAAAGGGTAGCCACTTGGAGAACAGTTTAATAGTTTCTGAAAAAACAGAGCTTGCAAGATAGCTCAATGGATAAAGAGTGTATTCACAAGCCTGACAGCCTGAGTTTAATCCCTGAAGCCCACGTGATGGAAAGAATGAACTCCTGCAAGTTGTCCTCTAACCTCCACCTGCGAACCATAGCATGCATGCGTGATATTTTGCTTGCTCGCTCGCTCGCTCGCTCGCTCTGAAACGAAATATTTTTTAAAGTTTTCAAAAAGCTCACCCTCAGGTTTTATGTGACCTAGTGATATTACTCTTAAGTATAAAGCAACAGAAATGAAAACTCATCCACACGAAGAAAACCTATGATGAAAATGAAAGCACGTGAACGCTCACTGAAGCGTTATTTACAAGAGTCGAAAAAGTAGAAACATCAAACGATGGAAAGATCCAAATGCAAGCACAGCGTTAGAGTATGACTTGACGATAAAAGAGAATGCACGTCGAAGCATGGCAGCACATGCCTACAATCCCAACACTTGAGACACTGTATCAGGGGATGTCGCTTTTTGTCATTTGCTTATTTTTGACAATCTTCATTGTGTAGCCCAGGCTGTCCTTGAACTCATAATCCTCCTTACCACAGTCTCTAGAGTGCTGGCATTACGAGTCACCAGGCCTGCCTAGCTAAGCAAAGGAACCTCAAGCTCCAAGCATGTGTAGGCTTTATGAGAACATCTTACTAAAAGACAGACACACACACACACAAAATGAAATATTATGATTTCATTTATATAAAATGCCCCCAAATTTAAAGAGTGTTTGTCTAGAGTCGGAGATGAAGAAGAATGGAGAGTGATTGTTTAACACTGAGGAGTTTCTTTTGTGGTGATGAAAATATTCTAAAATTGATTACGACAGACGCTACTGTCCACTAAGTAAACCACTGTCCACTAAGTAAACTACACAGTGATTTATGTAGCAAATAACTTAAAGAAATAGGGGAAATGCACACATACCGAATAGTTAGAGTAAATGTTCTTTCTTCAAGTTAACTACTTAGTAAAAATCTTGTTTCAAAATTCTATGAAAACAAAGCAAATCATTTTTTTTCATTTTTGGCAAAAAAGGAAATAAAAGTAAAGAAAGACATTTATTAACTTGCCAATAACACACACGTGCAGAAAAGGTGGAACTGAAGCCTTTCTGACTCCATTCCCTCTTGAATTTCACATCTCCTGGTTATGTAATATTTTCAAATCAACCCACGGGGAAAAAATGTTTGGGGGCAAAAGTAATGAAGTTTGTGTTTTTCTGGAGGATATGTTTTTGGAAAATTAAAATTCTCTTGAACATTTACTGAGCTTTCAAGTGGCGGCATTTTTTCTTTTTTGCTCTATTTGTTTGGTTTCTTAAGACTGCGTCTCCGACAGCTCAAGTTGATGGCTAAGTAGGCAAGGACGACCTGGAACTCCTGATTCTCCTGCCACTGCCTTCCGAGTGCTGGGATTACAGGTGAGCGCCACCACGACCTGCAGCATTTGTAATTTCTCATCGATTTTTCTGTTTTTTAAAAAGGCTTTCTTAACCCTACAAAGTGAAGGATAGATACCTTATCTCTAGCAAACCCTAAGCAAAATAATTCCAAGAAAACTTTCCCAACACCCCCCACCCACCCACTCCCCGCGCAACCTGCAGAGAAAAAAAAAATTAAGGGAACCGAATTTTTTTTTCTGTTGTCCAAACGGATGAAAGTGATTTCTATCATCCAACATCTCCTGGCGGCACACTCGCCACGGGATCTGTCCCCGAAGCCCAAGGGGGTTGGGGGGTCACAAAACGGCACAGGGAAGCCGAGATCCCGCGGAGGCGCTAGCGCAGCGGGCAGGGGGAGCAGGGGCGTGTGCAGCGGCCCGGGCCGGAAGGACGCTGAGTGGCTGGCGGCCAGTGCACCATGCAGCAGCCCGAGACGCGGGGCGACGCGGCGGCGGCCAGAAGGGAAGGGACAGGGTGCGGGCGCTCCGCAGGGGCGCGGCGGGCCGGGCCGCACTCACGAAACGCTGGTAGAAGCGGACCAGCCGCGGCTTCCCGTGATTGTTGAAAACCAGAATCGCCTGAATCATCTTTGCCGGCCCGGCTTCTCTCAGCACCCGCGGATCGCAGAAATCCCCTCCTTCCGCCACAACATCAGCACTTCCGGCTGGTGCCTCGCTGAAAGCCGCTCCCGGAAACTCAACCCCCGCGCTCCGCAGCCCGAGTTCCGAACGGTCCCCGCTTCCAAAGCCTCGGCGCTCGCCCGGGCAAGGTGGGTGTGCGGACGCCCGGAAGCGTCGTCCCCTTGCCAAGGTTTCCCTTAGTCAGCTGATACCTGGCCAGGACGTGGATCCAGGTCCAGACTCCTGACTCGGGCGGACCCAGGGTCCAGAACCCCCGCCAGGAGCAAAGCTAGCACTTTGGCGATTGCAGACCACCAGCTGCAGCGCGCCAATGTGGTGGAGGCCGCGGGAGCTGCCGTCCCTTTAGACGATCGGTAGTGAGGAGACGTCAGTTAAATGGGCCGCGAGCACTTTGTTCATTTTTATTTTTCGGTGTTAAAGACAATGCGGCCGTGAATGAGTTATTAGTCTCCTCTTGGAGAAGGTTACTGCTTCATGATAGGTGATAAAAGGTGACCTCAAGAGATCTTCAATGCTGTTCCATCTAAAAGATATAGGTGATTCCAGATTGGTAGCAACCTTATTTTTGTTTTCTCTTCCAATGATTTAATGCTTTGAGGAGGTGCAGCACGTGTCTGCATATGGATGAAACTGTCCTTAGGCTGAAAAATCTATCCAAGGAACTTTTGGACTCTCTGTGTGAAAGCCTATAAGCTATATATGTAGCACATTACCATTAAACTCAGCGGTTCCAACTCTGGAATTTATAATAAGGTTTTTGTAGCTGCGTGAACATAACCTTCTAGCAGTGCTATTACAAGAAGAAATGGAAAGGAAACTTATTTCAAAATGAGAAAATGAGCTGGACATGGTGGCTGTACCTGCGAGGTTGAGGCAGGGCTGTTATAAATTCCAGACCAATTTACACCCAGGGGTACAGAATTAGACCCTTTTTCAAAAACAAAAACGAAAAAACAAAAGCCATTGGGAGGCTGGAGAAATGACTGCTCAGAGTTAAACTCTTCCTCTTGCAAGCAAAAGAAACTGTGTTCAGATCCCCAGATCCCACATAAAAATGTCCACAGCCTGCAATTCTGACCCTGAAAAGGGGGAACCTGAAAAACCCCAGAGCAAAGTAATGAGGAAGTAGAACAATCCAGGATGATTCTCAAAGTCACCGTTGGGTCTCCACATGCACACACACCCAAGTCCCCCCTGTGTATACACACACAGGGTTCAATTCATTGTTCTACATATATATAAGAAGTACTAAATAGCTGTAAAACTCATTGTGTGAAATATTTATAATTTTGGGAAATGTCAATGATCTATTAAGTAAAAGTTTACACAGAATATGTATAGGGACAATTCATTTTGTACAAGATTGGAAGTAAGCATGCTAAAATATGAATAATTCTATCCAATGGAACATTGGCAGCAGCACTGTATTCAGCAGCAGACCCTGAAGGAAGCTGTCCTCTTTCAAATCCTGTTTTACCGACTAAGCACTTTGGCAAAGTGTCTTTATTTGTAGAAGTTGCACAGCATCAGTTTCCTTAACTGATGATCCTATTGACCTTCAAACACTAGCTATAAACACATGCACTCAGGAACAGTTCAAGATACCTCTGGGGGCCAATGACATGGCTCAGTGTGTAAGCAAATTCGACTTGCAAATCCAACAACCTGAGTTCAATCCCCAGAACCCACAGAAAGGTAGAAGGGGAAAATGGACTCCATAAATTTTCCCTTTGACCTCCACATGTGCACTATGACATGTGTGTACTTGCACTCACATATACACATACACTTAATAAATTTTTTAAATGTACCTTTGGGTGGTAAAATTACAGTTTATATGTATATGTATGTGTGTGTGTGTGTGTGTTGCTTTTGTAGCCATAGTTTTTAAATAAATAAAGATCCAAAAGGTAATTGCACTAAATTTGATAAAATGATCCAAGAGTTGAGCAAAAATGTCAATATTCTAAAATAGAATAAAGAGAAAGGACTACTGGGTGGGAGAGATGGCTCAGTGGTTAGGATTGTAGAAGGTTCTAAGTTCAGATCCCAGGTCCTGTATTATTAAAACAAGCAAACAAACAAACAAATAAAAAAATACACACCAGGCTGAAACAATGGGCAGCACTTCTGGCCCTGGTAGGTGGAGCCTGGGAAATGCCAGAGTAAAGCAAAAAGGAAGTAGACTCAATCCAAGATGATTCCCGAAGTCACCCTTGGGCCTTCACAGTGACACACAGTGCCCTCTGATAGACACACACACACACACACACACACACACACACACACACACAAAGTTCAGAGAGAGAGAGACTACAAACTGGTCAAACCTACTAGGATGGTTTGAATTGTCACTAGAGGAAAACTTGTTGAATTATAATTTAGCTATAAAATAATTTTAATATGTGATATAGAAGATATCACAGTTCATGAGAAGAAATTAAAAACTGTCCTGATTACTGATTAGCAATTTGGAAATCACTTGCAATTTGAAAGTAAGCAGTTTGGTTATCTTATTTCATACCTTTATATAAATTGAAGGCACAGCATATTAATGAATTAAGTGAAAAACAAAATAATAGGGCTGGAGATGGAGCTCAGTTGGTAGAATGTTTGCGTGTACAAAGCCCTGGGTTCCATCTCCAGCACCACACAGAACCTGACATGGTGGAGCATGCTTATAATCCCAGCACTCAGAAAGTAGGCAGGAGGATCAGAGGTTGAAGGTCATTCCCCCTTACATAGGGAGTTCATGGCCAGTCGGGTATACATGAGATCCTATCTCAATAACAACTGTCAAGTGGAAGAAAATAAAATTAAATACTAATATCTGAAAAGAGAATATATTATCTTAGAAGCAAAAAAATAAGTAACATCTATGAATCTATATACAACAATTTTAATTTTGTACATAAAAAGAATTTTTTAAATGGAAAAATCATTGTTAAAATATGGCAAATGGTTATATCTAAAATACAAATGACTCTGAGATAAGGGCTGCAGCCACGTGGTAGAGTGCCTGAAACTCTGGATTCCATTCTCAGCACCAAATAGAACTGGCTATGATAGCACACACCTTTAATCACAGTATTTGGGAGGCAGAGACAAAATCATCCTTGGCTATGTAGTGAGATTGAAGCCAGCCTGGACTACAGGAGACACTGTGGGAGGAGGGACCGAGAGAATCAAATAAATAACAGATAAGTCAAAAACCCATATTAAGTGACAAAGGAACTTAAAAGGAATTAGATGAAGGAAATAAAAGTTTAAATCTCACTAGAAATGGAACAAAAGGCAAGTTTGAATATATTTAAATATCTTCACCTTGATGCATTTTTTAAACCTTTGCATCCCCAGTTTTAACAAAAGTGGCATGCAAATGTTCTCTCCTAATTGCTGGAGAGATTATAGTTTAGAAGAATTCTTTGGGGGAAGTGATTTGGCAATATACAGGTTTACAAAAGACTCCTGGATTCCCAGGGACCAAAAATACAATGAGAGGGAACCACAATTTTTTCAATATTTTTTGAAACAATCATATTGGCTAAATAAAGATCAACTTAAAAACCCTCAAATTGGACTACAACAAACTATTAAACAATAGTCAGCCTTAGTTTAGTGATAGTTTTTGAGGGATGGAGAGATGCTCAGCAGTTAAGAGTCTGCCTCACAAGCAGAATTCTGAATTTCGATCCCAGATCCCATGTAAAAACCACAGGGAAAAATGGCGATGGACTGCACTTTCAGCCCTGGAAGGTGGAGACTGGGAAATCCCAGAGAGAAGCAAAAAGGAAGTTGAAGCAATCCAGGATGATCCCGAAGTCACCCTTGAGCATCCACAGGGACACACAGTGCCCTCCCCACACAGTGGCCTTCTTACAAGTTTGTCACAATACCCTGGGCAACCCAATTCCCCTGATCCTTGGGTGGCTCCTTAACAGCCCCCAAGCCTGAGGCCCCAGGATTAGGCATGAGGCCTGAGACCTATTTGTAGGCCAGCTCCAGACACAGACACCAGCGAGGTGGCTATTACATCCTCTGACTCTTGTATCCTAAATGACTTTCTGGGCCAAGGAAACAGGACAGTGGAATGGATATAAGATTTGCCTCTGGCTCTACTACTTACTAACTGAGCAACTCTCTTTACCTCTCTCAACCCCTCTTCTATAATCTACATGGAAGCAGCAGAGTCTAGTAGTTAAGGATGTGGGCCCTAAGCACTGGGATAAGACTGAGTTGGAAGTATGCTTGCTTAGTGTGTAGGAAGCCCTGGGTTCTCTCTAGCACAGCAGCTTACTGTTACTTACTGTACTATATCATGTGCCAGGCAGGATGGCACATATCTGTAATCCAGCACTCAAGCAGGAGGACTATTTAGTTCATAGCCAACTTGAGATACATGAGACCCTGTCTCAAAAAGAAAAAGAAAAGTAGGCTTTGAAACTATCTGTGTTTAAATGTCTCTCTCTCTCTGGATGTATATTCCTGTATAAGCCTGAAATTTTTAGTGCCATTGGGAAAAAAATGATGACACTAATCAAATAGACTTCATAGAATTGTTGTGATAAGGTACTGAAGTATTTAGCAAGAGTACTAGCATTAGAACAACTCAGTGTTGTCAGTGATTGTAATGGTCGTGGAAAGCAGCTAGCATTGTGTTTGATATATTCAGGAGCCTCAGTATACTACCTCCACCAACCCTTTCCCCAGGTCAAGCAGAATCCATCTTCCATGACCGTGTAGGGTCCAGCTTTGGACATGTAGACTTCCACCGCAGAGCTGGGTGTGAGTGTGCCACCCAACAAGGTAAAGTCCCTGACCAACAACAGGTTTCCTTTTTCTTGGCTCATGGTTTGGCTGGAAAACCACCAACATCTGACAAAAAGAACCCAGATGGAGTGGAGGAATTCCTTCCTGAAGATTTACTTATTCATAAAGAAGGTCTCGGCGTACAAAACATCAACAAAAGAGGTGGCATAAAAAAGTGTGTAAGAGGCAGAACTTGTCCAGCATGCCTGAGATCCTGGGTTTGACCCAGCACTACAGAACAGACAACCCCCACCACGTGGAGGCAGCTAGTGGAATAAGTCTGACATCTGTGGCCTGGCCAGATATACTGGGAAGGCTTTGGGCTCCCTGAGAACGGCACCCACCACACAGCAGCCAGGGAGGTCGGAAGACAGGAAACCCCAAGAGAACACAGAGGAATGAAGAACTAGCATCAGGGGTGTAGGGTGGGAGGAATAGGAGAGGCTTGAAGAAGGAGAGTAGGCTAGGGGATAGGGTAGGGATGGGATGGAAGGAAAGGAAGAACAGAGGAAGGAACCCAGTCATGTCTAGGTTTCTCTGCGTGCCCCAATTACGCAGCAGGACCAAATAGCCTGGGGGATTTACCCAACACAAGGCCACCACTCAGGGCAAGTGGCACTGGGAAAATGTCTAGGAATGCTAGTCTTGCATCCAAAAAGAGACACATACACACATGGTCTGGAGTCCCTCTGCAAGCGTTGTGGTCTTGAATTTGATTTCAGCACAATGGTATTCAGCTTGATGGTCCGCTGTCTCCAGGGTGGAAGTCTGTAGGGCAATTCTCAATGGTGCTATAGAAGATGCAAGTGGGCTGGGGAAGACCCCTCAGTCATCCTGGAAACATGCAAAGGAGTCAAATAAAGAGAGGTGGTTGTCAGCTGCCTCTATTAAAACAGGAGGCAGTTCAGACCTCCACACTACCTTTTCTGACTTGCTTTGACAAAAGTTGTCATCTTCCTTACTGAGATCCCCCTTTTTTCTGTTACTTCTTTGCTTTAAATGTTCTATTTTAAGGCTTTTCATATCAGTTCAAATCTTCAGGTAAAATACATTTCAGAAAAACCATTGCTGGGAATCACCTAGGCTAATAAATGGCATAGATACAGGGGTCTACCTGATGGTTAAAGGTTCAAGCTCTAGGTACATTTGTGAAGAATTTGTGGTTTGAATTAAGCCCAGAGCAAACCTGCAAGGAGATGTCTGATTGATGGGGAGTCCCAACCCATGGTTTGTGGGGGTCAGTCCCTGAGCAGGTGAGTAAGATGGAGGGAACTGGTTAAAAAAGAGGGTGTCCTTTGATACACCTGGCCAGACATATTGGTCTGGCAAGTAAGGATTGTTCCCCCTCTCAGCAAAACTGAATATATGGATTTGGTGTAGCCAATTCCCTTAGCTCCTGGTATTGGTATGAGCTCTCCCGCCAAACTTGATTAGGAGCTATAACCAAGAATTATAAGCCAAAATAAAAAACCTTGTTCCCTTAAGCTACTTAGTTATGAATTTACTGAAACAATACAGAATAACTGCAACAATAACCCTTACAAGAAACATTAGTCAAGCTAGTAATACTATTAGTTGGCCATTTTTTTAGCAGCTTCAGACACAGATTCCAGACCATGGAGAATAAAATGCATTCTGTTGCTCAAAGGCCTCCAAGGCCTCCACATGGTCAATGTATTCACTTGAAGAGAATCGCTCTGAAATGTAGTGGCAGGCACAGGTTCCCTCTGCATGCCTTTCTTCCTGTCCCATTTTTTTAAAATTTTTTTTATTATTTATTCAATTGTGCATGTATGTGTGCATGCATGCATGCATGTGTGTGTGTGTGTAGAACCACGGACGAATTCGTGAACCACCATGGACTGCCTCCACCTCCTCCTTGTTTACTCTGCCCTGGGATTCACAGGCTCCGCCCTACCAGGACCAGAAACTCGGGCCGCCCCCGCTTCCGCCTGGCGTCTATACGTGGGGTCTAGGATCCGAACTCAGGACCTTCTGCCTACAAGGCAGAGGCTTAACCCCTGAGCCACCTCTCCAGCCCCTCCTGTCCCATTTTTATAAATCTTAGGGACTTCGTGTACACAGAACCATTGTGTGTTTTAACAAGAAAAGTTCTAGGTTGTCGCCCTTTGTGGAGCCACCTAGCAGAAAGTGTTATTGGATGCTGCCTAATGCAAAGGAAATCTTGTCCCTTGATAAAACACAGAAAGCTGCGAGCAGTTAAAAGCATGAACTTCCTACAGAAGACGGAAGTATAGAAACTCACTGGTGTTTTTTCTGGATCTCCTATTGGAATAAGCCTGAAACCTTAGGGATTCCTGTTTGTTTGGAAATATTTCATATACTAAACTGTCTCTCTCTGGCCTGTGCTGAATATCTGAAGGGATTTGATTCTCTGGCTCTCAGGCTGGCAATCCAAGAATGAACTAGGAGCAAGAAATCTTTCCCATAATCCTCCCTCACCTTACCAATCAGAAGTCCCATTGCCTGGGTTTACATGCAGATTCCCAGCCCCCTGATTATTTAAAAAAAAAAAAAGCCTGGGAGGCTGTATCTTCTAACTGCTCTCCTGAGAGGCGGTGGAATTTCCTCCCGGTCCCAATCAGCTGTTCTACTGTTCTCTATATTTCTGTCTCTGTTTTTGTCTTGTTTTGTTTTTGTCTTTCATATTTTCAGACCCCAGGGCAGCTTCATGGGTCTCCATGCTGAATGCGATGTATTTAATGGAATTTTAGTAAGAGTAATGGCTGGTCAGCACAGCATGATCCTTCATAAATTCCTTGAACAAATTTCCCCGATGCTGGCGCACTCTCAGGAATTCCACAGAGCATATCCTGCCTTCTTGCTCTTCCTCAGCCATAACCTGCATGTACAAGCTCCTGTCGAGAAACACAGCGAGTTCGGGCCCAGAGTTGTCTCCCTGACTTACCCACTCTTCATCCTCTGCCCCATCCCCTTGCTCTCGGATCTCCAAGGTGGACCCTTCTGAAGACTTCTGGGCCATGATGTTGTCTGTCCAGGATGCTCCCGTCTTTCCATCACCAGCAAAATTACACTTGGTCACTGTCCCAGACTCTAACTTGGCTAATGACTCTGAAAACAGAGAAGAAATTCAATGTCTTTTCTGCCTGGATAATAAGGAGGGTTAGATTCATCCATTCTGTTGGGGTCTCCTAATATCTGGGTAGACATAATTCTCTGGTATGATCACTGAAGCTCTGAATAGGACCCCCCAAACACTAGATAACAGGGGTCAGTCAGAGAAGTCTTAGTATTGGCTAGTACCCTGGGATTTAGTGTGCCAGACTAGTGGCCCTAGGATACTTGTCCAGGGATTTAAGAATAAATTTCAAGGAGTGTGTCAGATTCCCATGAGAGGCCAAACCTGGCTTTCCCCCTAGCTCTGAGTAGGAGTGGGGAGTCTTGTAGCTGTAAGAACATCAGGCCAAAGTGAGGGCACACTGCTCACCAATGAAGGGACCATCACCCCGAGTTTTCAGCCGTATCCCAGTCCCCAGGTCGAGCTCCATCTTCTCCATCTCCGTCTCGGGCATCCAGAATGCCACCGTCTGGTCAGGGGCGAGGCTCTCTGTCAGTGCCAGCAGTTCAGGCTTGTTTACCAGCCCCTTTAACGCCTCCGGTGTGAGCTTGTCCGAGTCGCCCTTGGCCTCCAGCTCTGCAGGCACACAGCACAGGAAGGATTAGTGGGGCCAGAAGACCACCCCCTCTCCGAGGGTCCCACCCGAGGGTGGGACTGTCAGCATCCATCCTGCCAGCCCTCTCAGAGAACTCCACAGCAGAGGCGCTACGGGTGGGGCTCTGGAACGGGCTGCCTGGGGTGAATCTGGGCGCTGCTGAAGTCTGGGCTGCTTTGGTAAGGATTTTGTTACAGCAATAAGCAAAGTGGCCAATACATAATGCGAACTGATTGACCCAGGACTCAAGAAGCAAACAAGGGCTTGAGCTGTAGATCCGAGGATGCTGGCCTGGCCTGGCCTCTGCACAAAGGCAGTTAAAGTCGAAAGCCAAGTTTGGGGACAATCCCACCAAAGTGCAGGACATGACAGGGGTTAGGATGGCCACCTGGCTCCCAGGACTAAGGTGAGGGCACCGGGGATCCTCTGAGCAAGTAGGGGCAAGAAGGAAGGAGTCTAACAGAGGGCTCAGGCCAGACACCAGCATCGAGGCCCCCTGTGCTGAGAAGCCACTTTCTAGGAGCTGAATCTCGAGACATGCAGGTGTCAACAGGCTCTCAGGGAGGAAGGGCTAAGATACCTACTGTAGGACGACATGAGGAAGCCTGTGTTCACCTTCCTGGTGGCACTGAAGTTGGGCTCGATTTCATTTCCCTTGGGGTCGAACTTACGTCGGTGGATGCAACTGGGCCGAATATATAGCACATAGTAGCGTTCCTGGGGTAAAGCAGAGAGAGTGAGGGGGCTGCCTTGCTCCTTACCCCAGTCCAGACACATACCCCAAGCTCAAAAAAAAAAAAAAAAAAAAAAATCCCACCATGGTGTCTAGATTTCCTCACTCAAATACTCATTCATTTACGTGCCCACCACAATGCCTGTCACAAATAATGCGCCACGCAGAAGCTCATGACAGGGCCTGACTCCAAAACTTCTACAGGTCAGTGACCAGAAGCCGTAACCCAAGCACCAGAGATCCCCAGATGCTCTGAGGTAAGAGTGAATGTGACCAAGGCGTCATTGTCAGGACACTGAAAGGCCCTAAAAGAGGACTGCCACTCTGCCACTTCCACAGATGTAGCAGGAAAAATTACCCCGGCCGCCTGTACCTTGGTTTGGCATCCTATGGGAGACAAAGGCGGTCAGGGCTTCCAGAAGGGGCTATTTGAAAGAAGTGCAGAAATAGTGCTTGAAGAGGAGATATGGGCGACTACTGGATAGTGATGGCCAAGGGCGGTCACAAGCCTGTGAGACGGCTGCAGATCAAGACGACCCCAGCATAGAAAGGATCTGCAGCAGAGCTGCAATCCAACACATAGACCCACATGCAGGCTATGCTGGGGTTTGGGCCAGGTCTGTTTAATCAGCAGTGGCCAGGCTCTTCCTGTGATTATCAGGCCCTTCCACATGTTTGTTTCCCCCTAAAAACCCTCTTTCCATTTACTGGTCCTGTTTGGCTATAGCCATCTGTTTTGTGAGCCCCTCAGAAAGGGGTGGATGGCAAGTCTTGGGACTGGCAGAGTGCAGCACAAGACATGGCTTGTGGTTGAGGATTGGCACGTTTTGATGGGGAAGGGTGAGCCTTCGAATATCACTCAGGATCATCCTCACCTTCCTGCCACGGGAATCCGAGATGCTATGCCGAGATGTATCCACCAGCTCTCCCTCCAGCAGGATTCCATTTCCCCTGGAAATGAGAGAAGAAGGGAAGCTGGTTCTCTCGGTTCTCAGGAAAGAGCCACATCAAGTTTCATAGCACAGACATGCACCGAGACAGAATTAAATCTCCTATTCGCCTGGCCCTGAACAGACCTGGCATGGACCTTCTCTGTGTCTCGCATCAGAGCCACCAATAGCTGGACCACTCTCTAAAGGATCAGGGACAGTCAAGAGGACCTTCTCAGACAGCACAGAAGCCAAGAGTGATAGTTAATCTTGGGTGTCAACTTGACCACACCTGGCATTAACTAAGATCAGCAGTTAGACTACCTGAAGAGATTATCCAGGTCAATACATTTACAATACAAAGACCAGCTCTAGATCTGATCAGAATCCCCCTAGATCTCATTGGAACCTCCCAGTAGCAGACCAGATAAAAGTAACCATAGAACAGGAGACGTGGAAGAAGAAAGGCTCTCCAAGGATGTTTGCAGTGACTTAGCCTGCCTCCAGCTTCAGCCGCCTCCGCCGTGAAAGACTGTATCTCCCCTCCAGAACTGTAAGCTGAATAAATGTCCCCTTCTCACTTAAATTGTTTGACTTTGGGTATTCTCTCACAGCAATAATTAAGAGTAACTGTTACACCAAGCTACAGTCAATTCCTTCTAGATACCAGGCACCTTTGTAACTAGTCTCTCAGGCATCTTTGTCCAGAAGTTTAAAAAAAGCTGCCCAGTTCAGCCTCTCTGACAATAACCTTAGATCACAAATGCAAATGTGTCTATAAATTAAGTACTTCCTAAATATAAAGCTTTTTTTTTCAGCTGGAAATGGTTGGTAGCACATATCTATAATCCCAGCATTTGGAGTGCCAAGACAGAAGGATTGCTGTGAATTTGAGGCCAGTCTGGGCTACACAGTGAGATCAAAGCCAGTCTGGACTACATAGTAAAATGTCAATAAAGAAATAATTTTGTTTGTTTTTTTCATTTTCGTGTATAAGTATATGTCAAATACATGCATGTGTGCATGCATATTCAGAAGTTGATATGGGAATCGCCCTTAATTGCTTTTTCACTATTATTTTTTGAGATAGCGTTTCTAATCACGTGCAGAGGTTACCAATAGGGCTAGTCTCACTGGTCACCTGTAGGATTCAGTCTCTGCTTTCTAGGAATTACAGGGGTGGGGTGGAGGGGCTGCCATACCCATTCAGCATTTTACACAGGATCTGGGACTTGAAATACTTTAACCACCAGGCCATCTCACAAGTTCTTCATATTTGTATGCATGTCCATGTGTATAGAGGCTTGAAGCTGGTGCTGGGTGTATTCCTTGATCATTCTTCATTTTAGTGAGACAAAGTCTCTGACTTGAATCTGGAGCTCACCAATTGGCTACTCTAACTAGCTATCCATAGAACGCCTATCTTTGCCTCCCAAATGCCAGGATTACAGGTGATCGCCAGACTTGCCCGGCTTTTCTGTGGGTTCTAACTCAGGTCCTTACACCTGAGTGGTAAACACTTTGTCCACTGAACTCAGGGGTTTTTTTTTTTTGGAAACACAGGCCTGGAAAAGGAATGGATCCAAGATGATGGTGAAGAAGAGTAGGCCGGGACTGCTTATCTGTATCCACTTTCTCTTTCCAAATTCTTTAAAAAAAATATTTAACTAATGAAAACAGTATATATTCGAGGTTAATTACATAGTAACTTGATATGTGAATGCATTGTATGATGATTTTAAAAAATCAAATAAATGTACATTTCTATCATCACCCATGCTACACATTAGTTCCTCTTATAACTGCAAACCTGCAGCCTTGGTCACCTCCCTTGAAAATCACTGAGCCGGTCTTCTTTAGAGTCCACACAAAGATGATGAAATCCCTGTCTTTCTGGGTCTGGCTTATTTCATTTGTTATCATCTTCAGTGTTTCTGATTGCAAATAGAATAGCATCCTGTTCAATTATCCTGAGCAGGGTCTGTACCTCCAGATGCTCTTGCTGGCGTTCTGCTGCCAGGACCCACTGGTCACTTCTAGGGCAAGTCTACACGAAGTTCTGGGGGGTGGTGTGAGAAGGTCCTGAGGGAACCACTTCTGAAGTCCCATTTGGGAGTCGGGATTCCCTCCCTAGGGAATGTGTGCAGACAGAAGTTTCATGTGTATCTGTCTTTCTTGTGGGGTTCTCCTTTAATGGGAAGTGTGGAACAGAGGCCGAGAGGCGACTTTGGCAACCCGGGTTTTGTCTCCAACCCCGGTCCTCTCACGGCTATCTCCAAGCAGGACTCAGATCCAGACGGACAGATCCATCACGTCTAGGCCCCAGAGAAGGAGGAACGCGGCCGCGCCACTAGGGGGGCGGTAGGGTCCTCTCTAGGGGATCCCGAGCCTCGGGGACTCGGCATAAGTCATCTCTGACTGATCTCGGGCGTAGCCCACATCTGGCTGGTGCCCAGCCTCGGGGAAGCAGCATAAGCCAAACCCTGACCGATCCTGGAGACGTCCTGGCTAGTCCCGGGGACACGGCCATGGCCCACCCCCTGTGGCTGGTCCAGAGCCTCGGGGAAGCAGCATAGCCCACCCCAGGCTGGCCTCGGGGCTGCGGCACAGCCCACCCCAGGTGGGCCGCGGAGTCCCAGCCACTCCCCCCCTCCCTTGCACAGCTCACCCCTGGTGGGCCGCGGGGTCCCAGGCTCCCGGCAGCTGTGCGCTCTGCACTGCCTTGTTCCGGAGCGCGCTGTCCTGGTAGATGCGGCTCATGATCTGCACCGCGAGGCCCGGCGCCTGGAAGCAGCCGGCACGCGGGGACGGGACTGCCACGCCGCGCGGGGACGGGACTGCCACGCCGCGCGGGGACCGGCTCTTCCCAGCCTGCAACTCCAGGAACAGCGCGGCCGGCCCTGGGCGTTCCGGGCGGGACTTAAAGGGACCGAGCCGCATTCCTGTCCGCCGGACTGTGAACCGTGGCTGGGGGCGTTCACTGCCCTTCAGAAAGCTCCAGATTTTCAGGCTAACCTGGAAGACAGAAATCCTGTCTCAAAATAAAACCAAGAGAGAAAGAGAGAGAAACTGACTACACAACGTCCAAAGGAGAAGTTGAGATCCAAAGATTGTAGAGGATCTTTCTTCAGATCCGGGACTATGTTTTCCAGGGAGCAGGAACCCACCCTTAGGTGACCACCTTTAGGGACCATAGTAGGCCCAGCATATCTTTTAGGCTGGGGCTACCATTGGTAATGGCCAGGGACGAGTCCAGGGATGTGTGAAGAAAAAGTCAAGGTGGGTGTGAGTCAGATCAAAGGTAAAAGGAACTTTATTGCCTGCCGTGGAAGCTTAGCCACGTTCCTCTCAGCCTTTCTGAACCTTGTCTCTCTTCCTTTGTGTCTGCACAGGAGGGTTTTTGAAGAACCACCACCCTCTCCAGGTCCCCAGGGCCTAACTTTGCTGTGTCCCCTGTCCACACAGTTCGGGATCCTTCCTAGTCCCCCGTGTCCTCTTTTCAAGTGTGTCCCCAGCTGCAAACCTGTTTTCTACACCTGAACCCTGGGTTATTTCTCTGACACAGAAACTGAGTTCTCTCGTTGAATCTATTGTGCCAGGCTCTGGGGCAGGTGGCAGTATTCAATGATAGGCCAGGTGTGCCCTCTGGGGGGACAAAAGGAAGCGACCAAGCAGATCCCTGAGGCTGGGGTTGGAGGAAGATTGCTCTCCCACACGCGGAGACTTCCTTAGGTCTTAGACATTTATGTTTTGTTTTTTTTTAAGATACTTCCTCCTTTAAAAAAAAAAAAAATCGTTTCCAGAATTGGGAATTGAACCTAGGGCCCCATACAGGAAAGGCAAATGCTCTATCACTGAGCTATATTTCCAGATCTTTTTCTAGTTTTTTTACTTTGACACAGTCTCCCTATATAGCACAAGTAGACCTAAAAACTGTGATCCTCCTGCCTCAGCGTCATGAATGGCAAGGAGTATAGGCCCAGGGCGTGTTCTAAATTGTTTCCACTGGGATTTTGTATAAAGATGAATACTTTAAAACTTTTTGTTTCATCTTTGTTTTGTGTGTATGTGGGTAAAAGAGGGCAGTCTGTGCGTGTATGCCTACGGAGGCTCGAGGTGGTATGATATTGCAAATCATCCTGGATTGCTCTACCTCCTTATTATTTTGCTCAAGGATTTCATGGGCTTCACCTTTCAAGGTCAGAATTGCAGCCCTATGCCCTTTCTTCTTGGGTTTTTTTCATAGGATCTGGGGATCAGAACTCAGGTACTGCTGTTTACAAGGTAAAGTTTTAACCTGAGCCATCTCTCCATCCCCTGTTTTGTTTTTTTTCTAAGCATTTTTAAAGCTTTTTAAAAATTTATTTTGGGGGCTGGAGAGATGGCTCAGGGGTTGTGACTCTGTCTCACAAGCAGAAGGTTCTGAGTTCGGATCCCAGGTCCCACGTTAAAAAAAAAAATTTTTAAAAATGCAAATCTTTAAAAAGAAAAAAAACAAAAAAATTTTTATTTTGTATGTGCATCTGTGTCTGTGTGTATTAGAGAGCACTGTGTGTCCCTGTGAAGACCCAAGGGTGACTTTGGGGATTATCCTGCCTTGCTTCTACTTCCTTTTTGCTCCACCTGTCAGAATATGAAGTGCAGGCCACCACCATTTCTGACTGGTGGGATCTAGGATCCAAACTCAGGTCCTTCTGCTTGTAAAGCAGAGTTTTAATCCCTCAGCCATCTCTCCGGCCTACTGTTTTTGTTTTTTGAAACAAGGTCTAGTGTAACCCATGCTGGCCTTGAATTCATGATGTAGCTAGGAATGACCATCAAATTCCTATTCAGTCCCATCCCATGTCTGCCTTGTCAGGCTGCTCTGCACATTTGCTGGAAGGAAAGATGAAGACCCTCTGGACCAGAATGTCCTTCGGCCTCTCCTTGAAAGTCCCCAGGCTGCTCACAGGCACTTGGCTCTCACATATTCCTTCTACTTTCCCCTCCTAGATCCTTGTCCCCTTCATGGTGGCTCTAAATTTGCATTAATCTCTCTGATAGCAACATATAGCTATTTAAATTTTATTTTATTTTAGCAGGGGTAGAGATAGAACTCAAGACCCTGTGCATATTAGGCAAATGGTCTACACTGAGCTATATCCCTAGCATAGTTCATAAAATAAAAATCATAGTTCATTAAATGACATCAGCAACACAGACTTCTTTGCTGGGTGTAGTGGATCATGCCTGCAATCTCAGTTCTTTGGGCTCCTAGGGAAGGAGAATTGCTTGGAGTTTATGACTAGCCTGAATCAGGCTACCCAGTGTGAGATCTGTTCTCAACACGCCCTCTCCCCAAAAATCTAAACATTTAAAATTCAATCCCTTAGTCACTAGCAGCATTTTACATGCCTCACAGCAGCAAGTGCTTATGGTTAGAGCTGCCATTTCAGACTACACCACAGACACACAGTTGTTGGTGTTATTTTTCCTGGTACTGAGGATTGATCCTAGGACCTCAAGCATGTTACACAAGCACTTTAACCCTTTATCCCCAGGCTCTGAAACTTCAACCCATCAGCACCTTCCGCAGACCCTGTATCACTGAGGCATAAGAACCTGAAAGAACAAAAGGAAGTAGTTTGTTGGTGTTTGTTTGTTTGTTTGTTTGTTTGTTTTAAACAGGGTCCCCAAGCTGCCCTTGAACTTGCTATGTAGTATGTAGTCAAAGGTGATCTAGAACTTCAAATCTCTTGCCTCCTCAGTGCGGAGATCACATTCATGCATGCTAGGCAGGCACTCTACCAACCGAGCTATATATGCTTTTGTAAACATTTCACAGCTAAGGCAATTTCACTTTGATCTGTGAAGATGATTTTCTCTTTCTCACAGGGTTCTCCTTTGTGTCAGGAGATGAGGGATGAGACGCAGGTGAGAGGAAGTTGACGTGAGATATTTTGAGTTTGGGGTTAGTGGAATCAACCAATTGTGGTCTATTTTTCCTGCTATAACAGAGTGACTGTCAATCATCTTGAACAGGGACAGTCTCACTCCCTGTGCCCACTTACAAAGGAAATGACTCTCAGGAGCAACACAGAAGTCGCATCACAGTATGGATGTGCCCTAAAATGCCTGGTGCTGTGACACTGAACTGTGGTATCTAACGAAGACCAAAATAGAGAGCAAGAGTGCTGACTCCTGAATGTAATCCCAGACTTGGGAGGCTGAGACAGGAGGATTACTGTGGTTTGAGGCCAGTCTGTACTATATAAGGAGTTGCCAGGACAGCCGGAGTAGGCTGAGTGTGAGACTCTATCTCAAGAAACAAAGTGAATAAAGATTAAAATTGAGCTGGAGAGATGGTCCTGGAAGGGCGGAGCCTGTGAATCCCAGAGCAGAGTAAACAAGGAGGAGGTGGAAGCCTCCATGGTGGTTCCAGAAGTGGTTCTACACACACACACACACACACACACACACACACACACACACACACACACACACCTACTCTCTCTCTCTCTCTCTCAAATGAATACATAAAATATTTTTTAAAGAAAGAATCAGAAGCTGGCATGTAGACATTTATTCCAGTCATCCAGCAGGTAATATAAATGAAGAATTTGCTTTTCATTAACCCTACTCAAACATCGAAATTCTCAGGAATGTTCTCGCGTGTGATTACAGATACGCTAATCTCTCAGTGGTCACTGGACAAAGACTTTATCAAAAATTCTTGTTTAGAGCACAAATAAAATAGCAAGATAAGCAAGGAGTGCATTTGTATGTGGATCGGGTTTTATGCATGGGATCACATCTTAGCATAGCTGACACATCTTGTCGTGACAAAGCCTAGTGGTTCCAGAAGAAATAGCATGCTCAATTGCACCAGTGTAGTGAAATAGCCCGAAGAAAACACACATCCACACCACAGAGTAAAAGATGGCAAACAAAGGAAGCACTCAAGAGAGTAAAGTACAACATGAAATGAGATGCCAGAAGGAGGAGCAGCCCGATCCATCAGCATTACATCAATAAATGCAAATGGAGGAAGCCTGCTCTGGAAGGAAAATCTATGATCTGCCTACGGATCAGACATCTCTTAACGTCACTTCAATTCCTCTCCGCCCCACATTCTTCTAGGACTGTCCTCCTCTCCATAGTAACCAACTGACTTCACCCAGAAACAACACCTTCCCACTGCCCCCCTCCCCGACCTCGCCTTTTGGTCACGCCGGTCCACTTTACTCTGGAAATGGTTGATCCCAGTAGTGACCCTGCAAAGAAAACTCTCCAGTCGGGATTGCTTCCTGCTCTGCCGCATCTGGGACACTATTGCTGGTGGAGTGGCCAGTGATAACCCTCCGCATGGAGGGGCCTCAGAGCTTCTTAGGCTTCAGCTGTGCATATTGCTGAGGACCTGGAGTCTTGACGACCAGAGAGGCTTAGACGGGAGGATTGCCAGAGCCCAGGCACTTAAGACTGACCTGCCAACAGAGTGAGACGCTGTACTGTGTGACACTTCAGGGAGGCACCAATGACAACACAAAGGAACGAGTCCACCCAATTCTGGATTAGGAGCAGAGGAGTTTATTGGGTTCATTTATAAGAACTTGGGCAAATCAGGAGTCCACTGAAAAGCCCACCCTGGCAGGGCTGAAGACTTACGGGGGCTGCATCCTTGGAGCTTCCTGCACGGCTGGTGTGCAACGGCACCAGACTCCCCCCACCTCTTCCTCCCAGCGATTGCTTACTGCTTATATAACCTTGGGTCAGGGGCTTCCCGAGGCCGGTAGCTTTCCCAGCCTCCTGGGCCTTGGAAGCTTCGTTCGCTTCTTTAATTTTAGAAGCCTCCCTCCTTGCTCGAGAGGGAAATGTTAGAACTCAGAAAGAATATCTACACAACACACCCACTTCAATGTAATAGTGGTTGATGCAACTAATGGTGATGATAACTAAGGACTGGGTGTAATCCCAAGCACTCAGAAAGCTGAGGCAGGAGGATTGTCCGAATACAAAGGCAGCCTGGACTACATAGTAAGTATCAGGCAAACCCTGTCTCAAAGCAAAAACGAAAAGAAAAACATACTAAGGCTTTGACCTGTGGTTAGCTGGGTTAAGTTTCAGGTGGAAAGTGAAAATGAGCTGAGAAGTGGGGTACCATGTATTTATTGGCATGGGATAATGATCATTAAAAGAAACGGTATAGCTGTTTTTAAGGGGGAAAAAGTGGGTTGGAGAGATGGCTCAGGGGTTAAGCCTATGCCTCAAAAAACAAAAAGTCCTGAGTTCAGATCCCAGATACTACCTAAAAATGCTAGGCAGAAATGGCAGCAGCCTGTACTTCTGACTCCGGAAGGCAGAGCTTGGGCCACTCCAGAGCAGAAGCAAAGAGGAGGTAGTGTAATCTAGGGTGATTCCAAAGTTACCTTTGGGTCTCCACAGACACATACTGTGTCCTCTGATATATACAGACACACACACACACACACACACACACACACACACACACAAATAAAAAATATAAAAATAATAAAATTTTAAGAACAAGTTCTCATGTATCCCAGGTTAGCTCCAAACTCAATACATAGTCAAAGATGACCTTGAACATCTGAATCCCTCCATCTATTTCTCAAGTGCTTGGATTATAGGTTTGTGCCACCTTGCTGGTTTATGTGATGCTGGGGATCAAATCCAAGGCTTAGTGTATGCTAGGCAAATGCTCTACTAGCTGAAGCTACATCCCCAGTGTATAAGCCAGCTTTTTAAAAAACTTTATTTATTTATTCATTCATTTTAGTGTGTGTGTATGTGTGCATCAGAGGGCACATGTGTTCCTTTGAAGGATCAATGGTGACTGACTTTGGGAATCATCCTGGATTGCTTCTACCGCCTTCTTACTTCCCTCTGGGATTTCCCAGGAGGGCGGGCCATATAGGCGGCCACTATTTCTGCCTGGTTCATATTTGTGTGGGACCTGGGATCTGAACTCAGAACTTCTGCTTTTGAAATAGGGTCTTAACCCCTGAGCCATCTTTCCAGCCCAAGCCAGCTTTTTATTAATAACATTGGTGGTGGTGGAGGCCAGCTTTTATTAATAACTGGAGGAAAAGGAGATGGGGAAGGGAAGGGAGAGGGGGAGAGGGAGAGAGAGGGGGAAGGAAGGAAAAGAAAATGACATGCTCTGGGTCGCTAACAGCCAAGGTTAGAAACCTGAAAGCCGGGCTGGAGAGGTGGCTCAGGGGTTAAGCCTCTGCCTTGCAGGCAGAAGGTCCTGAGTTCGGATCCTAGACTCCACGTATAGACGCCAGGCGGAAGCGGGGGCGGCCTGTGTTTCTGGTCCTGGTAGGGCGGAGCCTGTGAATCCCTGGGCAGCGTAAACGAGGGGGAGGCGGAGGCGGTCCATGGTGGTTCCCGAATTCGCCGGTGGTTCTACACACACATACATACACACACACAATTTAATAAATAATAATAAAAAAATTAAAAAAAAAAAAGAAACCTGAAAGCCATGCCGACCGTCAGCTCAGCATCTGACGGTAAGGAGCACAGAGCCGCTAAAAACAAACCAACAAACAAAAGTGCAATGCTGCTGGATCTCCTGGCACACTTGTGGTCACACTGGAAAGGGTGGGCTTTGGGCTGGAGTGTCAAGTGGCCGAGCCTGGAAACATTGAACACAAGACCTTGAGCATGAAACTTGCACATGACCTCTCCCTTTTAGTGTTTCTAATGTTACTCTGAGGGAGTGCTTCCAAGGCTCCAGCAGAATGGTGAATTTACTGGATAAGACCTGAGCTCCCACCATCTAACCTTGCCCGGTAGGTTTACAGGCTTTAGGGTAAGTCAAGTGAGATGTCCTTCAGAAGCAACGACAGTAAAAACACTCATAGAAGGAAGCATCCAGACTAGGTGTCTGGATGACTGAGGCCTGCTGGGCCAGGAAGGTGGAATTACTGGAGGGGCTACAAGGGTATTCTAGGTAGTTAGGTACATTGAAAACTTTGTAGTCTTAGTAGAATCAAGATGGATGGATGGACATAAGAGTGATGGTGGATGTTTATTTTCATTTTTACTATTCTTTTACTTTTTTTTTTTTGCGCGTATGTGATCTGTCTGTATGTTTAGTGTGTTTCTGTGTGTGTATCAGAGGGCACTGTGTGTACCTGTAGGGGCCCAAGAGTGACTTCAAGAATTATCCTAGATGGTTCTACCTCTTTTTTGCTTTTCTCTGGGAGTTCCCTGGCTCTGCCTTCCAGGGCCCCTGCCATTTCCTCCCTGCATTTTTGTGTGGGAATCTGGGATCCAATTCAGGTCCTTCTGTTTTCCAGGCAAAGGCTTAACCCCCTGAGCTATTTCTCCAGCACAGGATGTGTACTTAAAAAAAAAAAAATCTACAGTTAGGACTGGAGAGATGGCTCAGGAGTTAAGACTCTGCCTTGAAAACAGAAGGTTCTGAGTTTGGATCTCAGGTCCCACATAAAATTGCCAGGCAGAAATGGGGATGGGGCGGAGCCTGGAAATCCCACTGTGAAGCAAGGAGGAGGTAGAAGCAATCCAGGATGATTCCCAAAGTCACTCTTAGTCCTTCATAGTGACACACAATGCTCTCTCTCTCTCTCTCTCTCTTTTCTCTCTCACACACATACACACACACACAGAGTGAATTAATAAATAAAATAAATATTAAAAAATCTACAATTGATCATGATGGTGAACATTTGTATCCCAGAAGGTTAAGGCAGGAGGATCAAGACTTCAAAGCCATATTGAGTTTGAGTCAGCTTGAATTACATGAGACCCTGTCTCAAAAACAAACACAAACAGAACATTAAAGCATGATATACTGGCACACATCTTGCCCAAAGTTCAAGGCCAGCCTGGGCTGCAGAATGAGACCCTATCTCCAAAAAAACAAAACAGAGCCAGGAGGGGGGCCCACTTCTGTAATCTCACTACTTGGGAGATAGAAACAGGAGGATGAGAATTCAAGGTCATCTTCAGCTACATAGTGAGTTCAAGGTCAGCCTGGTTACATGAGACCCTGCGTTAATAATAATAATGTAACTGTAAAGGGAAAAAGGCAAAAGGACTAGCTAAAATGGAGATTACAATGTTCACTGACAAAGGCACTTGCCGCCAAACCTGACAACTGAGTCTGATCCCTGAAACCCACTGTGAGAGTGAAGAACCACCTCCTGTAGGTTGACCTCCACCTCCCATGCACGCACAGAAACTCCTGCATACAAAGATAAATAAATATAATAATATTATTAATAATAATAATAGAAAGTTAAAATCCTTTCTGGATTTCTAGAGCTGAGCAACTTATTAGAGATAGTCTGCTGAATGGCCCCCTTAAGGACCCTGTAAACAGGCCTCTGTCCCTGCTCACAGGGTATCAATAGCTTCTTAACCTGATAACTGCACTGAGGTAAAGAGACAACTCAGGAGCCCTGCAGTGCCATCCATCATGGTACTCCCGGTCAGTAGGCTCATGAAGGACAAGGACTAAATGGAGCTTTGACACAATTGCTCTAATGTCAGGACAATGGGCTCTCATAAGGTTAAAAGCAGAAAAGAATTGGGGCTGGGGAAATGATTCAGTAGTTAAAGCTTTTGCCTTGCAAGCAAGCAAAAGGACCTGATTTGGATCTCCAGGTTCCAAGTAAAAATGTGGAATGGGTGTGGTGGTCCAACTGTAATTCTAGCCCTGGAAAGTGGAGGAAACCTGGGAATCCCCAGAGAAAGCCAGTTAGCCAGACCAGCCCTAATGGCGAGCTCTGGGTTTACTCAGAGATCCAGACTCACAACAATAAGGAGGAAGAGCACCTCACTGAGGATGACTCCTGATGTCGCCCTTGGGCCTCCATTGGCACACACACTCAAGGGCACTTGTGTATATACACCTGCACACATGTGTGTACACCCACCCACACATATGTACACCCACACACGCAAACACACATGCATGCACATAACCATACACACATACACGAAGGAAAAAATGCAAAAAAAAAAAAAAAACCCTATATAAACTCTAGAAGAAAACATGGCAGGGGCTGGAGGGGTGGCTCAGGGGTTAAGCCTCCGCCTTGCAGGCAGAAGGTCCTGAGTTCAGATCCTAGACCCCACGTATAGACCCCACGTATAGACGCCAGGCGGAAGCGGGGGCGGCCTGCATTTTTGGTCCTGATAGGGCGGAGCCTGTGAATCCCGGGGCAGAGTAAACAAGGAAAATGGTGGTTCCCGAATTCGTCTGTGGTTCTACACACACACACACATACATACATACACACATGCGCGCACACACACACATACATGCACAATTGAATAAATAATAAATAATAAAAAAAATTTTAAAAACATGGGGGAAATTGTAATTTAAGTGTGGAATGACTTTTCTTAACAAAACTTTTATTTACACAAAAAAAGTTTGTTTTGTTTTGTTTCATCTTCTTTTGTCTTGAGATGGGTTATCTAGCCCAGGTCCAGAATCATCTTGAATTTCCAATCATCTTCCTTCTATCTCCCCAGGAAGGGGTTATAGGTATGTGCCCACCATTCCCAGTTTATGAGGTCCTGGGGATCAAAGGCAGGACCTCAGACCTGCCAGGCAAGAGCTCTGCCACCAAGCCACATCCTGAGCTCTGGTTTTACTTTTCCCCCTTCCATTTCCATAGATACGGGGTGGGTGGCTGTTGTGTGCATGTGTGTATGTGCATGTTTGAATGTATGTGGGATCATATGAACATGTGGATTCTGGAGGAAGCCCAGAGTTATTTCTGGGAATTATCACAGATTGTTTTTCCCATCTTCTTCTTCTTTAGACGAGGTCTCTGATCAAACCCAGAGCTCACCAAAAGGAATAGCCAGTTTGCTTTGGGGATTCCAAGCCTCCTCCTGGAATTATAGGTGGGTGCAACGCCCACCTGCATCTGAGGATCTGAACTCCTATCCTTTGTTTATGTGACAAGCTCTTTAACTGCTGATTCAGCTCTCCACCCCATGCGCTCTCTCTCTCTCTCTCTCCTCTCTCTCTCTCTCTCTCTCTGTCTGTTTCCAAGACAGGATCATGCTTTCTGTTGCTATCCTTGCTATCACTCACAAGGTAACCTAGGCTGTCTTCAAATTTATAGCAATCTCCTTGCCTTAGGTTCCCAAGTATTGGGGTTTCTTACACACAACTGGTTTAATTTTTACATATCTACCTATAAATGATGTTGAGCATCTTTTCTTCCTTTTCTGTTTTGTTTCGTGTGTTTTGTTTTTTAGGCTATGTCTCATGTACTCCTCAAAATCCATACGAAGCTGGAGATGGTATTAAACTTCTGATTCTCCTGCCTCTGTCTCCCAAGTTCTAGAATTATAGACATGTCCCACCACATCTGGTTTACACAGTGCTGGGATCAAACCCAGGGCTTCATTCATGCTAAGCAAGCTCCCTCCTTACTGTGTTATATCCCCATCCCTTAAAAAAAAAAAAAAAAAAAAAAAAGATTTCTGTATGTAGTCCAGCCTGGCCTTGAACTCATGATCCTTAGCCTCCTGAGTGCTAGGACTATGGTGAGTACCACACTTATCTTTTAATATGTTTCATAAACTGAGCATCTTTTTTTTAACTGAGCATCTTTTAATATGCTTCATAAAGCACTCTGTTTACTTTTCATATAAAATCAGACTTGGTTTTCACCCAGTTCTACTCCAGCTTGGTAAAGAGCAGAAGGTTTGCAAATACAGATTTAGTTGCAGCATGGATAGACAGACACTTCTGTATATATCTGGAGAGAAAATGAATGTTAAATTAGTGCAACTTTTTTGAATAGACATTCAACACTGCTAAACTCATTTGTTAAAATGACAAATACACATTTCTTTTGACTCAGCAATTCTATTTCTAGGAACAGAAATGCTTGTGTGGGAAATGCTACGTATGTAAGCATTGTTGAAATAGCAAAATACTGAAAACAGCCTCGTTCCTCCCTGACGGAGACCGGCTACTCACTAACAATTCAGAGAAATACTGCAGAGCCCGGCCTTGTGGTGCACGTGTGTAATCCCAACCCTCCAGAGACTGGACAGGAGGATTATTGTGAGTTCAAGGATAGCCTGGACAACATAGTGAATTCCAGAGCAGCCAGACTACAAAGAGAGACCCCAATGAAAACAAACATGGTGCACACCTATAATCCCAACAGTTGGGAGGCTGAGACGTGAAGATCACAAGTTCAAGAAGAAAGGATGAAAGGAAGGAAGGAAGAAGGAAGGAAGGAGGAAGGAAGGAAGGAAGAAGAAGGAAGGAAGGAAGGGGAAGGAGAAGGAAGAAAAAAGAAGGAAGGAGAAGGAAGGAAGGAAAGGAATGAAGAGGAAGGAAGGAAGGAAAGAAGGAATGAAGAAGAAAGAAGGAAATAGGAGAGGAAGGAAGAAACACTGAGATACCACAAGAAAAGAATGAGATAAGTGTATACATGGCATATATATGCACATGCATTTATGAACACTATTAAAATGTTTCATGTGTTAAATGAAAATAGTGAATACAAGACAGTCTACTCAGTGTTCATTCACTTATTTATCATTCAACTATTGGCTGAGACATTGGCTCTGGTAGGTTCTAAAGATACAATGGTATCTTCAGGTATCTAAAGAGACTTAGCAGGTCAGATTCAATGTATTGTAAGTTGATATCCTGGTATAGGGGAGGCAATAAACAAATAAAACAATCCAGAAATGAGACCGTTTCAGGTAGTAGTAAAATTATGAGGGAAACTCAAACAGTGGAAGGGACTTCAGGATGGCAGGTGTGTTGGGCTGCTGCAGAACACGTGGGGAGGGAGGACTTCTCCAGGGGCGCCGTGCAAGGAGAGGCAGCAGCCCTGCAGGAACAAAGTCCAAAGCCCTTGAAGTGCCGAGGGTGTGGTGGTGGCAGCAGGTGGAAGGTAGTGCTATGGGGAAGACAGTGTGGTCAGGTGTGGGCAGTAGGCAGGGAAAAAGCTCACTTTTTTCTTTGAAATTTTTTGTGTGTGGTGGTGTATATGCTTGCTAGAGGTTTTTTTTTTTTTTTTTTTTTTGCATGGAGGGGCATGCACATGTGCACGTGTGCCTGTAGGCCTGACGTCAGCATTCGGTGTCTCTTCAATAGCTCTTGATCTGTTTGTTTGTTTGTTTGTCTTGAGAAGTTCATTGATTTGGCTGGGCTGCAAGGATCCAACTGTCCCTATAGGATGGGCCGCCACACTCAGCTTTTGGACGGGCTTTTGATTGTGCAGCTAGGGATCCCAACTCAGGTCTCGTACACTTGCAGCAGGACTTCACTGACTGAGCCATCTGCCCAACCCCTGGAATTCACATTTGACTCTCAAAACATGTTCTCACTGTGCTAATAAGGGACATGTCAGGCATATGTCATCAAAGATAAACTAGATGAAACACAGTGGGCCACACAGGTGAAAAGACTTGAAAATAGGAAGGAGTCTAGCAGAAATGAAGGATTGTAAGGGGAAAAGGAAGAGGGATAGCAATGGGAATTGAAGAGTAAAAATATCACAAATTCACTATATTTATGTATGCAAAACTAATACATACATATATATTTTTTAGTTCATAAATGTGGGACTAGAGAGATGCCCCAGTGGTTAAGACTGCCTGGAAAGCAAAAGGACTCGAGTTTAGATCCAAGGTCCCATGTAAAAACATCAGGCAGGGGCTGGAGAGGTGGCTCAGGGGTTAAGCCTCCGCCTTGCAGGCAGAAGGTCCTGAGTTCGGATCCCAGATCCCACGTATAGACGCCAGGCGGAAGAGGGGCGGCCTGCGCTTCTGGTCCTGGTAGGGCGGAGCCTGTGAATCCCGGGGCAGAAGGAGATGGAGGCGTCCATGGTGGTTCGCGACTTCGTCCGTGGTTCTACACATACACAGACACACGCACACACAGATACACACACACACACACACACGCGCGCGCACATACACACGCACATACACTCAGTTGAATAAATAATAAAAAAAATTAAAAAAAAAAAAAAAAAAAACATCAGGCAGAACCTGCACTTCCGGCCCTGGTAGGCGGAGCCTGGGAAATCTCAGAGTGAAGCAAACAGCAGGTAGAAGCAATCCAGGAGGATTCCCGAAAGCACCCTTAGGCCTCCACGGGGACAAAAGTGCCCTCTGATACACACACACACACACACACACACACACACACACACACACAGCTAAAAATTAAAAAGAAAAGAAAACGACATAAATGTATTTCTAAGCTGGGGGCATGGCTCAGTGGCAAAACACTTTCCTGGCATGTGCGAGGGCCTAGGTTTGATCCCCAGCACTGCGAACATCCTTTAAAAGCATTTCTTCTGAACTGAAGAGATGGCTCAGTTGGTAAAGTGTTTGCATCACGAGCACGGGGACCTGAGTTCAATCCCCCAAAACACCAGGTCTAGTGGAGCATGCTTGGAATGCCTGTGCTGGAGACGCAGACACGGGCTCATTGGCGAGTCAGTTTAGCCTAACGGGCAGGCTTCCATGAGAGACCCTTTCTATAGGAAGCTGGTGGCATTCCGAGGATGACACCTGAGGTGGTCCTCTGACCTCCACACAGGTGCAAACAGTTGCACCCACACACTCATAACGTGCACACAGGCACCAAAGAAAGCCTTTGTCTCTGCACAGAGTATTTCTGGAAGAAGAAACAAGACACTAATAAAGGGGCTGTCTCCATGGGTCTGGGGTTCCAGGAAAGGAAGAAGACTCACAGCTCAATAGTCTAGGTTTTTATGCTGTTTGATATTTTTAAGAGGTACATGAATTGCTTTTTTCAGTTTCAGTTTAAAACTAGTTAATTTTTTAAACTCTGAAAACATCTTAATATTCAATCTCACTTAAAATCAGAGAAATGAAAATCAAAGCATCAGGGAAATAAGACCTTTTGGAAAGATTTGGGGAATTCATGAAGCTCATAGCTGATGAGGATTTGAAAAAAAAATAGATGCATGTGTAGCTCAAGTGTTTTATCGATCGCAATGAACCATGGTAAACCTTGCCTCAGGATCCTCGTCTGTTCTAATAGAGAAGGTCTTAACTTTTTATTTTTTATTTAGCTTATTTGCTTTTTGGTGTTTTCTTGTTTCAGTCATAGCATGCCCATGAATTTGCCCAAAGGAAAGATTCATGAACAAGGATAAAGACTAAGCCGCTTTGAATATTCATCCAGCATTGGTAATAATGGAGAAGAAGACTGAGGAGACGGTTCAGTGGTTCAGAGGAGATGTGACTTGCTTACGTCACAAGAGTGAGACCCAGTGTTCTGATCCCCAGAACCAGTCTGAAAGCTGGCAGATATGCAAAGATAGGGAGTTCTCGGGACAAGCTAGTCAGTTGGTGAATTCTCGGTTCAACTGAGAGACTCTACTTTAATAATAAAAGTGGAGATTGATCAAGGAAGACACCCAACATCAACACCCAACGTCTAGGTGTGTACCCTGCACACAAATGTGTATCCGTGCACATGCAAACATGTATATACATTTGCATGCACCATCCCCATATACAGAAAAAAAAGAGAAGCTACAGAAAAAATTAAAATACTACCACATTACCTATCTAAATAAAGCAGAGCAAACCCATCATATTTTAAAGACTGTTGCAGATTTGTTTTTATTTTTCTTGACATAAGGTTTTATTTAATCCTAGCTGACCTCAAACTCCCTATGATGAAGAGGCTGGCTTGAATTTTTAATTCTTCTACACCCACTTTCCCAGTTTTGGGATTACAGGTCTGTGCTACCATGTCTACACCCACTTTCCCAGTTTTGGGATTACAGGTGTGTGCTACCATGTCCAGTTAGGCATATTAATGACATGCAAAGGGTTAGCAATTTATTGCAAGCTGAAAATTTTTTTTACACAACAGAATGTTCCAGGTTTGAATTTTAGCATGCACACACATTTAGGAAGACTGAAAAATGTTAACCAAAGTTAATAAATTACAATGAACTACAATCTCCTTGTTTACAGTGAATTTTAAAAATTATTTTACTTTATGGGTAGATAGGATATGTGATTTTGTTGTGTAGTGATATATGCTGTGTTGTGGTATGTGATATGTTGTGTGTTTTGTGTTGGTTTTTGGGTTGTATCATTCTGTGTTTTTTATGAAGTATTTTTTGTTGTGTAGTTTTGGTGTTTGCTGTGTGATTTTATGTATTGCATTTTGTATTGTATTGTTATGTGTTATATATTGTTATATGTTGCATGATGTGACCATGTATAGTATGTTTTTTGTATTGTGTTGCATGTTTTTCCATGTTGTTTTGTGTGCTATGTAATTTTACATGTTGTATGATTCTGTGCATTGTGTATCGTGTTGTATTGTATAATTTTGTGTGTTTTATGTGCTGTGTTATTTTGTGCATTACATATTGTGTAATTGCATCTTGTGTGCTGTGTTTCATGCTGTGTGATTTGGTGTGGTTACTTGCTGTGTGTTGTGATGTCGGGGTCTTTGGCTGTGCTGTGCTGTTTTGCATTGTGTTGTGTGTGCATGTGAGTGTGCATACATGTGGAGGCCAGAGCCTGATTTGGGACTTATGCTCCATTGCTCTTGACTCATTTTTTTTATATATATAACTTTTTTTTAATTCAGTTGTGCGTGTGCGTGTGTGTGTGTGTGTGTGTGTGTGTGTGTGTGTGTGTGTGTGTGTGTAACCACGGACAAATTCGGGAACCACCATGGATGCCTCCACCTCCTCCTTGTTTACTCTGCCCCAGGATTCACAGGCTCCGCCCTACCAGGACCAGAAACACAGCCCACCCCCGCTTCCGCCCGGTGTCTATATGTGGGGTCTAGGATCCAAACTCAGGACCTTCTGCCTGCAAGGTAGAGGCTTAACTCCTGAGCTACCTCTCCAGCCCCTTGACTCATTGTTTTGAGACATAGTCTCTGTTCAAACCCAGAGCTTCGCCTGTAGGACTAGTCTGGCTAGCCAGTTGCTCCAGGCGTTCCCAGAGTTTGCCTTCTGAGGCTGGATTACAGACAGGCCGCTACAGCCACCTGCATTCGATATGAGATTTGAGGACCCGAACTCTAGTCTTGCTTGTGTGGCAGTTGCTTTGCCCACTAAGCCATCGCCCCAGCCCTTTGTTACATAATTCTATTTGAATACTGAACACTACATATTAATCCTAGCTTCTCCCTTCACTCCTTGCCCCAAACCCCCCACTTCACCGAAACCACTGCTATCGGTTGGAAGCCTCGCTGTTATTTTAGATCTTCCTAAGGAAGAAAACCAAGCTGCCAATTAAACCATGAACAATGAGTTCTTATTTAGGATTATGGCTAAAACTTACTGAAAAGTTCTTTTTTTAGACTTTACTGAAGCATATATTTTTATCATATATCACTCATGCATAAGTAAAAAGGGGAAATGGAAGTTATTACTAAATAGTCTGCAGAAACTGGTGTGGAGAATTTTTTTTTTCTGAATTCCTTTTCAACTCAGAGTGGTCAGTCTATGAACTGTTGCTACCTGGGCATTCCAAGTGTTACTGACACGGGAACGACTCTCTTAGCCCAATGCTAGCACTGCTAGAATTTTCTTCTAAACTGTTGATGCTCATTCTGCAAATTATTATGTTTCATTCCCAAGCCTTTTTTTCTTTTGCATGTGTGTGTGTGTGTGTGTGTGTGTGTGTGTGTGTGTGTATCAGAGGGCACTGTGTGACCCTGTGGAGGACCTAGGGTGACTTTGGGAATCATCCTGGATTGCTTTCTACCTCCTTCTTGCTTCACTCTGGAATTTCCCAGGCTCCGCCCACCAGGGCCAGGAGTACAGGCCTCTGCCATTTCTGCTTAGTGTTTTTACATGGGACCTGGGATCTGAACTCAGGGACTTGAGATCTGAACTCAGGACCTTCTGCTTGTGAGGCAGAGTCTTAACCCCTGAGCCATCTCTCCAGCCTTAGTCTTTGTTTTTTCATACAAGGTATCCTAAGTAGCTGACTTGAACTCATGATCCTCCTACCTCAGCCTTTGAGTACACTTCTGTACACTTGGCCAGACATGCTGGTCTGGCAAGAAAGGATCTTCCCTCTCTCAGCCGTCATATAGAGATGGTGTGGCCAGTTCCCTTGGCCCTGATGTTGGTGCATGCTCTCCTGTCAAGCTGGGATTACAGGCATGTATCACCACACCCAGATGAAAGAAAGTTTTGAATACAGGGCTGGGGAGGTGGTTCAGTCGGTAAAGGTGCTTGCTGTGCAAGCATAAGGGCCTGAGCAAGAAACCCAGATAAAGAGCTGTAATGTCTGCAATCTCATAACACCTATGGGAAGATGGAAGGTAGAAAGAGGAGAACACCCAGAAGCTAAAGGACCAGCTAGCCTGGCGTATGGAGCAGAAAAACAATAAAGACATCCTGCCTCAACAAGGCAGAAGGTAAAGACAGCACCCAAAGTAATCTTTTGACCTCCACACGTGGAGTGTGCATACCACATTCACACACGAATGCACATACACACAAACACACGCTCACAGAATCTTTTATTATTGTTTTGTTGCATGTGTGTCTGTTTGTATCAGAGGGCACTGTGTGTGCCTGTGGAGGTCGGTCCAAGGCTGACTTCGGGAATCACCCTAGATTGCACTACCTCCTTGTCATAGATAGGCACAGATGTCAACTTGACAGTTGAGGGTTTGAGCTCTGGGCACATTTGTAGAGAATCAGTGGATGAATTGGGCCCAGAGCAAACCTGCAGGAGATTGTCTGATGGGGAAGGCCCAGCCCATGGTGGGTGGGACTAGGCCCTGGAATAAAATACAGATATCTGGTTGACAGAGTTGGCATCCTTTTGTACACTTGGCCAGACATGCTGGTCTGGCAAGAAAGGATCTTCCCTCTCTCAGCCATTATGTAGAGATGGTGTGGCCAGTTCCCTTGGCCCTGATGTTGGTGCATGCTCTCCTGTCAAGATGGATTATGACCTGTAACCAGTAATCCTAAGAGAATAAATCGCTTGTTCCCTCAAGCCATTTGGTGGTCATTTATCAGCAACCATGCAGGTTGACTGCAACACTCCTCTTTGCTCTGAAATTTCCATGCTCCACTTCCAAGGCCAGAAGTGCAGGTTGCCACCATTTCTACCTGGCATTTTTTTTACATGGGTTCTAGGATTTGAACTCAGGACCTTCTGCTTGCAAGGCAGAACTTAACCCTGACCCATCTCTCCAGCCCAGAAATCTTTTAATACAATGCTTTAAGCATAATTCTCCTAGTTCTTTAAGTAGAAACATAAAAGAGGCTTAGATACTTAAAACTGAGGCTGACTGTCCTTTTTCATGAATATTATTTGTAGATATTAGATATAAAATAGATATGCATGTGCACCCACACAAGTGCAGACAGATACACATGCATGTACTGTGATTGACAGGACTAGAAGACAGAGTCCTCCAGTACACCAAAAAAGACCAAATGCTCCTGCAAATCAGGAGGCAGCAAGATAATTTAAATTCATGGTACACGTGTACAAAACTGTCAAATAATAAATAAATAAGAAACTAAGGCTGGGGACTGGCGAGATGACTTGGTAGATAAAAACCACTTACTACGAAAACTCAACAGTCTGAATTCCATCTCTTGGAACCCACACGAAGGTGATGGAGACAACCAATTCCATGGAGTTGTGCTCCATCTCCATATGTGTGTAACTACACGCACACACATATATGTGCACACACCATAATGAGTAAAATTTAAAAATTAAAAAAATTAAGGATGGGGATGTAGTTTAGTTAGTTGAGTGCTTGCTTATCACAAAGCCTTGAAATCTATCCTCAGTGCTTAGGAGGTAGAAGCAAGAGGATCAGAAATTCAAAGCCTGTCCCTAAAGAGACCACACACATGGCTACTGTGTCCCAAGTGTGTCAGATGGTGGCAGAAAGGAGACGAGACTATCAGTGTTCTGACCTGTGGAGAGCTGAATGGTTAAAAGCCAGACATACCACACTGCCTGCCAAAACCCTGAATTCCATATCTATGTACTCACGACATGCAGGCCTCTCATGGGGTAGGCTCCACATACACACATTGTGGATGGCCCCCCTGGGTTGGGGCTCTGTTGCAGTCAGCTTGCAACATTGATGATAAATGACCATCACACAGCTTAAGGGAACAAGGAGTTTATTTTCTTGCGACAGTCTAATTACAGTTCTCAGTCCAGCTTGACGGGAGAGCATGCACCAACACCAGGGCCGAGGGAACTGGCCACACCATCACTGCATAACGGCTGAGAGACAACAATCCTTACTTGCCAGACCAGCATGTCTGGCCAAGTGAACAGAAGGATGCCAACTCTCTCAACCAGCTCTCTGTAATTTACCCAGGGCCTAATCCCACCCACCATGGGCTGGGTCTTCTCCATCAGCTAGACAATCTCCTTCAGGTTTGCTCTGGGCTTAACTCAATCATCAACTCTCTACAACTGTGCCCAGAGCTCAAACCCTCAACAGTCAAGCTGACACCTGTGCTTAACTATGACAGGCTCTGTATGCTCACAAGGTGGATGGCCTCCGTGTGCTCACAAGTGGGATGGTTTCTTGTGGACCGGGTATCCATGTGCCCACAACGGGACCACCGCCTGTGGCCCAGGGTTCCATGTGCTCACACTGTGAACTTAGTCTCAGAGAAGATAGACAAAATTGCTATTCTTCAGTTTTATCACGTGTTCTTAACCATGTAGAACTGGGAGCTTGATCATAACTATACCCTTAATTTATTTTCTTTTATTGCTTACATATTAGTTTATATTGTCCAATCTTAAAAATTAGGACATAAAGGTAGGAGGTGGACATGCTAGCGAAATGTCCAGGGGAAGCAGGAGGGAGAAAAAGGTAGCTATGCTCAAAATGCATTGGCTATAATTATGAGATTGTAAAAGAATAGAAATAAAAACAAATTTTTACATAAAAAAGAAAGAAAAGAAATTCAAGGCCAGCCTCTGTTGTATATGGTTCAGCACACTCACTATTAGGGAACGACATCCTTCTATTGAAAGATACCCTCCCTTTGCCCTGTGTTCACGGCAGCACTGTTCACTGTAGTCAAGATTCTGAGCTGGACTGGGACTGGAGAGCTGTCTCAGGACTTATGACTCTGCCTCACTCTGCAGAAAGTCCTGAGTTCAGACCATATGTAAAAGCACCAAAAGTGTCCTAGTTAGTTATAGGTTTCAACTTGATGGTTGAGGGTTTGAGCTCTGTGAACATTTGTAATAATTAGTAGTTGAGTTAAGCCCATAGCGTAAACTGTAGGAGATTGTCTAGTTGATGGGGAAGGCCCAACTCATCCATGGTGGGTGGGAGTAGGCCCTGAACAGGTGAATAAAACACAGAGAACTGGTTGAGAAAATTGGTATCCTTCTGTGTACTTGGCCAGACATGCTGGTCTGGCAAGTAAGGATTGTCCCTCTCTCAGCTGTTGTATGGAGATGGTGTGGCCAGTTCTGTCAGCCCCGGTGTTGGTGTGAGTTCTCCTGCCAGGCCAAGAAGAAGAGGAGGAAGAGGAAGAGGAAAAAGAAAAAGGAGGAGGAAGAGGAAAAAGAAGAGGGGGAGGGGAAGGGGAGGAGGAGAAGGAGAGGGAGGGGTAGAAGAAGGGAGAAGGGGAGGGGGAAGGAGAGAAGGAAAGGGAGGGGGAGGGGAGGGGGAAGGGAAGGGGGAGGGGGAGGGAAGGGGGAAGGGAAGGGGGAGGAAAAAGAGGAGGAGGAGGAGGAGGAGAAGGAGAAGAAGAAGAAGAAGAAGATTCAGTCAGGGCTGGGGATGTATTTCTTTGGGTTCAGTATTTTCCATCCCCAGCACCACATTAGCAAAGTATAGATGGAGCCTGTAATCCTAGCACTTGGGAGGTAGAAGGAGGAGGGACCATATGTTCAAGATTATTCTCTATGTCATAGCGAATTTAAGATTTGGGTTTCTTAACACACCAAGGCAAAAAGAAAAAAAGAAAGATGGTGGAGATGGATTAAGAAAATGTTGTCAAGGGACACAAAATGTTAGTGAAAAAGGAATGAATTCAAGTGATCCACTATACCCCAAGGTAAGTACAGTAGACAGCGCTGTGCTGAGTACTCGCAAATTGCTGAGAGCAGGTTTTAATGTTCTCACCACAAACAATAAAGATTTGAAGTACCGAGTATGCTAATTAGCTTGATTTAACCAGTCCTCAATATATACAGACATCAACACAGCAGGGTACTGTATTGCATAAATGTAAGCAATTTCGATTTGTCCATCATAAAAAGAAGGAAGAAAAGCAAACAAATGATCTAAACTTAATGACAGGGTGGTGACATTTCATAGCAAAAAATAGAAATCCTTGAGAAAGAAAAAGCAAATCACCTAAGAAGAGACCAGCATCAGACTGACCTCATTGACTGCAGCCTTTTGTGTGTTTCATTTTGTTTCATTAAAAGCCAAGTAGCCCAAGATAGCTACTTAAGTAGCCTCAAATGTGTTATTTCATTAAGGACAACCTTGAATCTTTCTGCCTCTACCCCACACATGCTAGGGAAACAGGCATGCAGACTCACACCAGCTTTCCCTTCTTCTTGTTCTGCTCCTTGGCATCTTGTGTATGCTAGGCAAGCACTTGACCATTGACTGACATCGCCAAGCTTTTTTTTTTTTTTTTCCAGTATTGGATAGAAGATGATAATGATGAAATTCTGAGACCCAAGGAAGAACTTTACAACCCCAGAATTCTATGCTCTTTTTATCCTACCTATTAAGTGGGAGGATAAAAGAAATACATTTCAGGATTGGAGAGATGGATCAAGAGTTAAAACCTTTGCCCTGAAAGCAAAAGGATCTGAGTTCAGATCCTAGCTCTCACGTAAAAATGTGGAGCGAAAAGGTGACTGCAATTCTGGCCGTGGAAGGTGGAGCCTGGGAAACCCCAAAGCAAAGCAATAAAGAGGTGAAGCAATCCAGGGTGGTTCCCCATGTCACCCCTGGGTCTCCACAGGCACACACACAAAAGTGCCCTCTTGTACAGGCGTGTGCACATACATACACACACATACTGTAAAAATATATAAATGATAAAATAAAAAGTTAAAAGTTGTCTTCTGACATCCACAGACTATAGCATGTGCATATTGGATGGATAGATAGATAGATAGATAGATAGATAGACAGATAGATAGATAGATACATAAATACATATATACATACATACATACATACATACATACACACACACATACATACATACATAGACAACAGATACAGTATTAATAGTTTATTGAAAAAGGATTTACAAAAAACTCCCATAACCCACCCTTAATAACCACCTCCTCTTCCTCCTGAACCCCATAAAAGGAGGCTCCAAACAGTAAACCCTGCCCTTGGTGGCGGTCCAGGACCCCCCTCTCATGGCAGTGTGTCTGCTCTGTACCATCATTTTGCCTCCTAATAAAAGCTCCCTTGCAGCTTTGCAACCATGTGTGCTACATAAATTCTTTGAAAAAGATTGCAAGAACTTGTCCTAGTCCAGACGTCAACCTGTGGACGTCAGTTGTCAGCTGACCTATGGAGACAGTTTCAGGGCAAGGGAGGCCTCTACTCCACATCCAGCTAGGGATTGAGCCCCTCAATCCCAGCAATCCCAACCTTGGATCCTTGCCCAGTGAAACCGTCAGATGAGACCCAAGCGCCTACTTGCAGCCTTTCGAGAGACCCTAAGGAGAAGAACCAGCTAAGCCATGCCAGGATCCTGAAACTGCAAGATGATAATTGTGTTTGTTTTAAAGCACTAAAGGTGTGACAGTTCTTTTTAAACAGTGTCTCATGTTTGCCAGATATGAACTCCATATGTAGATGAGGATAACCTTGAATTTCTGATCCTTCCCTTCCCCTACCTCCTTCCCAAAGGATGGAACTATGGACACATTAGCAGCATGCTTGTTGTGCAGTGCTGGAAATTCCTAGCTTTGTGCGCACTAGGAAACACACTCTACCAGCTGAGCTGCAACTCCCCCTTTTAATGCATCAATAGACAATTACCAAAGTATTGCTGAGGAGGCATATCGCACAAGAAGTAGACAGCAGTAGGGATGACTGCAAGACTGTCGAAAAGAAATAGATCAACAAGTAATGAACACGGAAGCAGAGGCAGCTGTAGTGGAACTGCCTGTGATCTCAGCTTCTGGGAGGCGAAGTTGGAGGACGGCCACAGTGTGAGGCCAAAAAAGAGCAACATTCAAAGATTTTTTTTAAATAGAAAGTTAAAAACATGACAGTAGAAACGAAAAGTTGGATTTGCTTGTGGTCTTTGTTTTGTCTTGTTTGGGGTACAAGCTGGCCTGATGTTTATGATATAGGCTTGGTCGTCCTTGAAGTCATGATCCTCCTGCCTCTACCTCCCAATGGCGGGATCTCGAGCATGCACCACCACACCCACCTGTCTTTGTCCTTGTTGTCATTTGGTTTGGGTTTTCGTGTGCAGTGTTAGGGATGAGCCCCGGGACCTTGCACACGCTGGGCCAGGGGCTGCCCACTGAGCTTAGCCTGGGTCTCGAGGGCTGGAAATAAAAATGAACCCAGGAGTCAACCACCCAAGGAGCCCCAGATCCCCCGAGCTGCTTGCCTTCCCTTTCCCTGAGCGCCCCAGCTGCGGGGAACCTCCAACCTCTGCTTTGGGCTTATCCTTTTGTTTGTCAATTATGTTTGACTTTATTGTATTACTTATTTATTGTGCATGTGAGAAAGAGAGCAAGAGGAGAGAGAGGAGAGACCGTGAGAAAGGCAGCCGGTGCGTGTGAGCCACAGCAGCGCGCGCAGGTCAGAGGACAGGTTGCAGAACTCTCTCTCTGGTTGCTGCTGCTTTGCCCTATCTCTGGCTGGCTGGTCCCGGGCAGGAGTGACGGCCGCGATTCTGTTGTCTCCACTTCCCATCACTGTAGGAACTGGGATTGCAGAAGCATGTGCTGCCTCATCTGGCTTTTTATGTAGTCCCTTCCCCTCCCCCCTCTCCTTCCCTTCTGATCCATCTTTCTCTCTCTCCTTTTGTTATTTTTAGGCTTTTTTCTTTTTGGTGGCTTGCTTATTTTAATAAGACCTCATGTATTCTAGGCTGGTTTTCAACTCCCTACGGTAACTGAAGATGGCCTTGAAGTTTTGATTCTTCTGCCTCAATCTCCCAAATCCTGAGATTACAAGTGTGTACACCCCTCATCCGCTTTCCCTCCTTAAGGGCCCTCATTATTGTGATGTTTCCATTAGGTAATTCAGGACAATCTTCTTACTTTAAGGTCAACTAATTAACACCTTAATGCCATCTGCAATCTTACTTAATTCCCTTTGACCACGTGAAATAATTTGTTCACAGGTCCCAGGGATCAGAATGTGGCTATCTTTGGGAAGATTTCATCCTGTCTTCCATTTTTTAAAAAAAATGCTAATAGAAACTGTTGCAGTTTGCCTGCACGGTTGCTGATAAATCACCATCAAATGGCTTAAGGGAACAAGAGGTATATTTTCTCTTATGATTTTTTGGTTATAGTTCTCAGTCCAGCTTGACAGGAGAGCTCACACCAACGTCAAGGCCAAGGGTACTGGCCACGCATGTCTGACCAAGTGTACATAAGGATGCCAACTTTCTCAATCAGCTCTCGGTATTTTATTCCAGAACCTAATCCCACCCATTGTAGGTTGGACCTTCCCCATCAATTAGACAATCTCTTGCAGGTTTGCTCTGGGCTTAACCATTAATTCTCTACAAATGTGCCCAGAGTTCAAACCCTTAACTGTCAAGTTGACATCTGTGCCTAACTATGACAGAAACTTAGTCAAATAACCAAGCCATAGGCCCCAGGAAGGAACAATCCTCTTAGTATTAACTATAAATACTTGATTGTAAGCTACCATCTAAAAACTATCATTATACCCACAGATCAAAGAAGCACTCAGCACTCAACCAAGAAATACCCCATGCAGTGGAAGAGATGTCATGTGCAGAGAATCACAACTGGCCAAAACTCAAAGTAAAAAGGATTGTGGCTGGCTCAGTTCTAATGAAGACATCTAAACCACCTGACCTCAAGGTTCAGGGAACTTTGCCAGTGAGGGAAAGGCAAGAATGTGGGATCCAGAAGATGGGGAGTGGTAAGGACAGACAGTAGCCTGGTGGCTGTCCCCAAGAACTCAAAGCAATGGCATCTCCTTCCAATAGACCCTCCCAAAAGCTGGCCCTTTAGCATCCCACCATGAAGCAGGACAGACCCCACAACACGACGATACCTTGAAAGACTGTACAGGTGAGAGAAAAGAGTTGGAGGTCCTATATCCTACAGTTTTCCCATTGGTAGACCATTGGCTCCCTGGTGGGCGCTCAAGCACTACTAAGTGTAGTGTAGCATTCTCTATAGAACCTAGAGGATGGAACAGCCAGGGAGACGTGGGAAAGGGAGGCAAACTGGCTGGAAGGAAGAATGGGTGGGGTGGGATGGAATAGAGGTTAGATAGTGGATGATAAAAACTTGTTAAATTCATTGTTAATAAAATTAAAAATAAAAAATTGAAGAAGTAGAAACAAAAAAAAAGGTCAGGTTCAGAAACAGACGGTAGGAAGAATGGAGAGAAGAAAATATTTGAAAAAAAGCAAAGGAGAATTGGGAAGATGGCTCAATAATTAAAGCACTTGCTGAATAACCAAAAGGACCAGAGTTCGATTCCCCAGATCCCAAGTAAAAATGTTGGGCAGATATGGCAGCTTGCCTGTAACTCCAGCCTAGGAAAGCAGAAACTGGGAATTCCCAGAGCAAATGACTATCCAGATTGTCTCAAGAGAATAAGGTGGAAGATCAATCATGGATGATTTCGTGTCACCCTCAGAATGCCTCACCTCACACACACTAACATGCATGTCCATTCTTGTTCACACACGTTCCACCCACATGCAAACCTTTATACACATGTACACACATACACATGAAAAATGGAAAATAAATAAATTTCAAATGGAGAGAAATTCACTTCAATTGAATTAAATGACAGATTTCAGGAAGATATGGACCACAGAGGCCAAAGAAGTGAAACAAGGAAAACTATAACAGAGAGAAAAATTGTGGGTAAAAAACTGTTTGAAGAGACAAAGTTGAGCCAGCAAGATGGTTCGGTGGGTAAAGGTGCTTGCCGTAGAAGCCTGGAGAAGTGAATTGGATACCCGGAACCCATATAAAGGTGGAAGTAGAGAACACGCATGTGCGCACACACACACACACATACACACACGTGCGCGCACACGTGCATATAAAATTATAATAAAATATAATCTAGGTAAAGAGACAAAGCCTAGCCAACTGCGATGGTACATGCCTATGATTCCAACACTTAGGAGGAAGAAGCAGGAAGATCAAAAGTTCAAGGTTGTCCTTGGCTGTCCAGGAATTTAAGACCAATTTGAACTAATGAGACCCTGACTCAAGAAAAACAAAAGAGCCCTCTAAATCAATCAATCAGTCAGTCAATCAATCAATCAATCAAATGAACCAAAGAGACATGATTTCACTGTGCCTAGGTGGTTTTGAACCCTTAGTCTCAAGTCGTCCTCCTTCCTCAGCTTTCCAAAGTGGGTAGGTTGCAGGTCCACCTTGCCTGGTGATAACAGTGGAACTTAATTAAGAACATCGATGATATAATTGGACTTTGCATGCCCTGCGCATTGTCCAACCCACTGTGGACCTCACAAAGTCTAGCATCTGCTAAAGGCACCAAGAGCCTTGGAGGTAAAGGATTGGCAGCCACAGCAGTGTTCCTATACCTAAGGGGAACACAGGAAAGGGTTCAGGGAAAGGCCACTGGGTCCTTGTACGTCATCGGAGAGGAGGGCCCAGAGGAAAATCAGACATGCACAAGAAAGGACTCTCTGGGAATTGGGGCGGGAGGCACTGGGGGATGGGGAGGGAGGGGGTGGGGAGGGGGTGCAGGGGGTACGGGGGGGGGAGGAAGGGAGGGAACTGGTGTACCTAATAAGTTTGTATGAGCTGAAATAAAAAAAAAAAATAAAAGGGGCTGGAGAGATGGCTCAGGGGTTGTGACTCTGTCTCACAAGCAGAAGGTTCTGAGTTCGGATCCCAGGTCCCACGTTAAAAAAAGAAAAAAATAAATAAAAAAGAAGTAAAAAAAGAACATCGATGATAAAAAGAAAATTTCAAAAGAACAGCTTGAGGCTGGAGACATGGCCCATCCTTTCTGAGCATGTGTAAGGAACTAAATTTTGACCCCCAGCACTTACATAAAAGCAGGGGTAGGGGAAAGGGCATATCCACAATCCTGACACTGTAAAGACTGGAAACAGGTAAGACTTGGTGACCAATCTGTCACCCAAGATGGTGAGTTCTAGATGCAATGAGAGGTCCTACCGCAAAAAATAAAGTGGAAAGAGATAAAGGAAGACATCTGATGTTGACTTCTGGCCTAATACACACAATCAGAAATTTTAATAAAATGAAAGAGAACATATTGTCAGCCTCTAGCATTGAAAAGAAAGTAAGAAGAAAAGAGAAAGAGGAAACAAGGAAGGAAGGGAGGAAGGGAGGGAGGAAGGGAAGGAGGGAGGGAGGGAGGGAGAGAGAGAGAGAGAGAAGAAAGAAAGAAAAAGAACGAGAGCGAGAGAAAGAAAAAAGAACGAGAGAGAGAAAGAAAGAGAGAAGGAGAGAGAGAGAGAGAGAGAGAAGAAAGTGTATCAAAAGAACAAAGGACATGTTTTTATCAACTCTTCAAAAGCAGTAAGGGAGACAAAAAGACCAGAATCCTCATTTTCAAATAATTAAAGAGAGAATTTAAAGCCTAAAATTTTACAGCCAGTTGAACTTTCATTCAAATATGACGACATAGTGGAAAAATCCTCATCATGTGGATAGAGGCCTGAGCAGGTTTGCAGAGAAATTCCCACCGAGGTACTTTACAGTGGAGAGATGAGTCTGACAGATTCTGTGAGAAATGAAAGACGAACATTGGTCTTAAAAAAAAAAAAAAAACTAACTAGAGCTGGAGAGATGGCTCAGGTGTTAAGACTCTGCCTCACAAGCAGAAGGTCCTGAATTTGGTCCCAGATCCTACCTTAAAAAGACAGGAGGAAACTGTAGTAGCCTGCACTTCTTTCCTATCGGGCGGAGCCTGGGAAATCCCAGAATGAAACAAAAAGGAGGTAGATACTCTTGTAGGGTTCAGACTTCTGTGACATAACAAGTGACCCCTCCAGGGCCACCCCACTACCAGGGGCATTCCCCAGCCCTAGTCCTCAAGGTTTCCACTGCAAAGTTTCCACTGAGTTTCCCCCTAGTCTGAAGGAGCATGTTGGTAGGTCAGTCTTTATGAACCCCACAGGAGTAGACAAGCCAGAGGGAGCCCTGGGGCCCGTAGAAGTGGACAGGCAGGAGGGAGGGAGTGGGATGGATTGAAGGGGGGAGGAAGGAGGGGGATGGAGGGAGGCAGGGATAAGTACTCAAGATGCTTGTAAAACTAGGGGAAAATTTTTTAAATGTATTTTTTTTAAAAGAGATAGAAGCATTCCAGGATGATTCCCAAAGTCACCCTTGGTCTTCCACAGGGACATACAGTGCTCTCTCTCTCTCTCTCTCTCTCTCTCTCTCTCTCTCACACACACACACACACACACACACACACACACACACATACACACACATAAAATAAAATTTAAAAACTCTTAAGGCATCTGTGTTGGGGAGATGGTGCATGAGTTTACCTTTGCCTCAAAAGCAAAAAGACCTGAGTTCAAATCCCAGATCCCATGTAAAAACACTGGGCAGAAATGATGGCAGCCTGGGAAACCCCAGAGCAGAGCACTGAGCAAGTACAGCAGTCCAGGATAGCTCCTGACGTCACCCCTGGGCCTCCGCCAGCACATACACTCGAGTGACCGCTCCTGTACAACGTATCCACACACAAAAAATCTAAGACGAGAGCTAAGGATGTAAGTCAGGGTAGAGCACTTGCCTAGGACCAATCCCTACCCCTCCAAAAAACTTTAAAATGAAAGTAAAACACAAACACAGTCATCTCAATACAATGTGATTATTTTCTTCCTAAAAGGAAAATAAATACAAGTAACAGGAAATAATTCTCTTTTTTTCCCCCCTCTGAGAGAAGGTCTGGCCGCATACACTGGCGGTCTGGAACTTGCTGTATAGACTGAGTTGTCCTAAAGTTCATACAATGCTGCCTCTGCTCCTCAAGTGCTTGGATTAGGCAAGCACCTCACATCCAGCAAGATTTCAATTTATATAGAAAGAGGAGAGAAGTAACTGCTGGGCTGAGGAGGTGACTCAGTGGGCAAGACTGCATGTTCTGCAAGCATGAGGACCTGGGTTCAAATCCCCAGCACTCATATAAAAAAACCCAAAGTGATTGTGCACGCCTATTATCCCAGTACTACGGTACAGAAATAGCAGATTCTGAGAGCTCACTGGCTGGCCAGTCTAGCTTCCTGTTCAGTGAGAGACCCTGTCTCAAGGCAATGAGGTAGAGAACAACAGAGGAGGGTCCCTGAAGTCCTGTTCTGGCCTCCATGTGTACATGCATGGGAACTCACACCACACACACACACACACACACACACACACAGAAGTAAATTCAGGGTGTCGTTGCACTCCTATAGTCCCAGCTACTTGACTTGAAGCAACAAGATTATTTGAGTCTAGGGGTTAAGCCAGTTTGGACAATGTAACAAGAGCCTGTCTGAATAAAAGAAGTAAAAATGATAACATAAAGTTGGTAGGAATTCTTCCAACTGCATCTGTAATTAGCATAATATTAAAGGATCGAAATTTCTCCTAGGAAAGACAGTGAGTTAGGAGCCAGGTGTGGGGTCAGCTACCCATAGTCTCTGCAATTTGGCAGGCTGAGACAGGAGATCACTTCAGCTCGGAATTCATGTAATACTGGGTAGCATCGTGATCCTGTCTCAAGAAAAAAAAAATTAAAGAAAATAAGTCAGAATATTAGAGCACCTGACTAACTTACATGCATCCTGATCTAGCCCCTTCCCCCAAGATAATATACAGCCAATTGAATGTCTAAAAACCCAGTTATGCCACTTATATGAAACCTACCTAAAACATAAAAAGATGTATTAAACACATATAAAGATATATGCCAGGTGCATATATATGTAATCCCAACACTGAGAGGTGAAGGTTGAGAGATCAGAACTTCAAGAGCATCTTATCTTAGCAAACAAAGCAAGTTCAAGGCCACTCTGAACTGCATGAGTTAAAAAAAAAACCCACACAACTAAAAATTATATAATCATGTCCGGATTAAATAAAATGGTCTTTAACTCAGAGCATTATTAGAAATAAGAAGGCTGAATCTGTTTTGATAAATGACATGATTCTCCAAGAAGTGGTAGCAATTTTAAACTCGTATGCACCAAATAAAGCATATGAAACAAAATTGATAAAAACACAGGAACCACTCTTAATGTCTTATCAAAGTGGGAGACTTCGTCACATCTCTCATAAACGGGTCAAGCAGAACAGAGAAATTCTGCAAGAACACAGACGATCTGAACAACTCAATTAACAAGTTTAGCCCGATGAAGACAGAGCGCTGCACCCCACAGTGAGAGAATACAGTTTCTTTTTCTCATTCACATGTGAAACACACAGAAATTGATTAAGGAAATCTCATCTTCCTCTCAGTGCATAGGTAAATTAGATGAACCATAATGTGTGAACAAAACTTGGCTAAATTAGAAGTTAATTACCAAAAAAAGGTAAATTTAAAAATCCTTCCAAAATGGTGATTATTAGAGGTGACTCAGTGAATAAAGGCATCTGTACACAAATCTGGTGACCTGAGTTTGATTCCAAGATCCCATCTCATAGAAAGGAGAGAACTAACTTCCAAAAGTAGTTGTCCTCTGACCTCTATACATACATGCTGGCTCTTAATCTGTGTGTGTGTGTCTCTCTCTCCTGTCTCTCTCTCTCTCATCTGTCTCTCTCTCATCTGTCTCTCTGTCTCCCTCTCTCTCAAATAAATATTTTTAAAAGAGAAGCTGAGTTCAATCAGTTAAAATTGTACATATGTATTGAAATATCATACTGAACCCTATTAATAAGTACAATCAATAATGCTAACCAAAAGTAAATATATATTTTGCATCTGAGGAATGCAAAATTGTGCATATTGAATATAAACTCTACAGGAAATTCTAAAATGGATTTCTGAACAATCCTGGATTTAAAAAGTTTTTATGAGGCTTGGTGTGTAGCACATTCCTGCCATCTCAGCACTTGGGAAGCAGAAGTAGGAGAATAGTGATTTTGAAGTTAGTTGAGTTACATAGGAAGACTCTGTCCAAAAAAAATGGAAAGGGGAAAGGGGGAGGAGGGAGAAAAGAAAGGGAAGAAGAAAGGAAAGGAAGAAGAAAGGAACTAAAATTAGTGACACGAGTTTGGTGATGTCCCTGAATAGAAGATCAAGATATAAAAATTACTAGTTGGAGGAATGGCTCTGGGGTTAAGATTCTGCCTCACAAGCGGAAGGACCTGAGTTCAGATTCCAAATTCCACCAGGTAGAAATGGCTGTGGCTTGTACTTCCAGCTCTACAAGGTGGAACCTAGAAACCCCCAGAATGAAGCAAAAAGGAGATAGACTCAATCCAGGATGATTTCCAAATTCACCCTTGGATCTCCACAGGGACACATAATGCCCTCTGATGCACACACGTGCACACACACACACACACACACACACACACACTTTTTAAGTTACTAGTTGATGGCTTTCTCAGGGAAAACCACACACTGAAGAAAATGGTAGTGTTGCAGCTTGGCATTTGGAAGTTCAAGTTGTGACTATTCTGCTGGGTCACACTGGAGAGAGGAAGACTACTGATTGCACTTGTACTTTAAAACTTACCTTGATCTTTAATGAATATGTAGGATCAGATTATAAGTTCCAAAATGTTCTTTGATCAGAAGGAGCAAACAAACATATCTCTTACGATGATGAAAAACAAAGGAGCTAATTAATGCAAATAAATTTTTCACAATATTAGAAAAAAAGTTATTGGTTAAAAGTAAATAAAAAAAAAAAAAAAACAGAACCAACATTTCATGTGGAAGGATATGGTAGAACAGCCTTTTCCTTCCAGAAATATTCAGTGCTGGGTTTGGGCAGCTGTAAAGTGAGACTCATGACCATTGGTGGTAGCGGGGTGTGTGTGTGTGTGTGTGTGTGTGTGTGTGTGTGTGTGTGTGTGTGTGTGTACAGCCTGCAAGGGAAGTCAGAGCGCCAGTCCAATGAGGACCTCTCACCTCGGGCAGTCTGGTATTTGACTCCATTGGGGTCAGCCAACCTGACTGTATATCTAGATGGGGTAAGGGCTGAGAATTTTTTCCATGGGCGATGACATGGTTTGAATGTGGATTCTCCCCCTACAGGTTCATGTCTTTGAATACCTGGTTTCCAGCTGGTGGCGCTGTTTGGGAAGGTTATGGAGTCTTAGGAGGTGGAGCCTAGTTAAAGGAAGTACATCTCAGGGGTTGAGCTTTGAGGGATGTGTGTGTGTGTGTGTGTGTGTGTGTGTGTGTGTGTGTGTGTGTGTAAGCGCACCTCGTGATGGTCACTGAAATGTTAATTTGTCACCTGTTTTAGCTAACATGCATTCCCCACCATGATGGATTTATCCTCTGGAATTGTTAAGTCCTTTCTCCTTTAAGTTGTTTGCATCAGAATATTTTCTCACAGCAGCAAAGGAGTATCTGCAACAGCAGGTGGCCCTTCTTGCAAAGAAACAATCCAGAGGCGCACAGGGTAAAGTCACAGTAGCAATAAAAAAAAGAGTCAGTCCACAAGAGGACATTAATCAAATATGATAATTAGTATTTAATGTCTCACTCTCAGAGAATGGAGTCACAGCTCGAGCGAGAGAAAAGCTACAATGTTTCTCATGGGGTTGGATTGGCATTGAAAAGGTCATGATCTTCAGTTTAGACAGAGAAATAAATATACACATGTCCGTTTTGTCTACCAAGAGAACCTTCCACAAATCAGGCAAAGTGCAAAGGCAATGGAAGCTGGACAGTTCCCAGAGCGCAGAGACGCAGCCCTAGTGGATAGTGGGGGTTCTTTGAAGAGTCATCAAAAAACAAAATCCACACCAGAATAGAATAAAATAGGCAATCTGAACATTTCTGCCTCTTTTTAAGAAACTGAAATTACAATTTTAAAATACATTTTTATGTTGGGTTTGTAGTTTAGTTGGTGGAATGCTTGCCTAGCATGTTTTCCACCCCAGCGCCAGGTAAACTGGGGGAGGATCACACATGAAAAGTCAGGTGGAAATGGCACCGGTTTGTACTTCTGGCTCTGGAAAGGCAGAACCTGGGAAATTCCATAGCAAACAAAAAAGAGATAAAACAATCCAGAGAGATTCCCGAAGTCACCCTTTAGTTTCCACAGGCACACAACAGTCCCCCGCCCCACCCCACACACATACACACACATTAAAAAAAAGAAAATTTAAAAAATAAAAAGAAGGAAGACAAGCAAAGAGAAGGAAAACCTTCATACCTTCATGAAGAAATATCTTTTAGAAAAGAAGAAATTAAACTGACTAGATGAATAAATGGATAAAGACGCTTATCAATAAACCTGATCACCTAAATTCAATCCCTGAAACCCACACAGTGGAAGGAGGGAATCAGCTCTTAAAAGCTTCTCTCTGATTTCCACATGCATACTCTAGTACACTTGCACATGTGTACACACAGTAAACTAATTTTAAAAAAAATTTAAGTTTTACAAAAGAAGAATATCTAAAATCCTTTCTCCACCTTATGTCATTAGAGAAAGAAGAGCAAATTATAGTCACAGTAAGTAAAGGAAATGAGAGAGGTGATCGATGAAATGGGAAACAGACAAGCATTAGAGAGGAATCAATGAGAATGAAAGCTGGTTCTCTAAGAGATCAATAAAACCGATAAGTCTCTGTATAGACTGATCAGGAAAGAGAAAAAAAGATGCAAATTTCCCATGCGTATTGCCTCGAGTCTGCTTTACTCACACGTTTAAGGCTTCTGGAGTGCTAGCGTTAAATCCACAAGGCAGGGTTTATCAAGGGAAGCGCAGCGTGTACCCTGTTCCTTTCAGCGGGCTCCTCTGTTGCTGTGAGTCACTTGGCCCTTTGTGCTTTATCTTTCCATTGTTTAGCATTAGAAACCCGTGAGTATATGCAGTGCTGCTTTATGGGAACACTTGTCTCTCAGATGGGATCAGAGACATGAGGATTTAAGATTTTTATTTTTATTTTATTTTATTTGTCTTATAGTTGTGGGTTGGGATGATGCAGATTTATAATCTCAGCAGTTACAGGGCGGCCAAGGCAGAAGGATTGCCAAGAGCTTCATTCTAACCTGGGCTATATAGTGAGTTCAAGGCCAGTCTGTGCTATAGTGAAACTGCCTCAAAAAAAAAAAAAAAATTGCTGTGATAGAGTCAAATATGATCAATATAGTCAAAGAAAACATCTTAGAATGGTTCAAAACCTTTTTCAAGTACGTGTTCAATAGATCAATGAATGCCTTCAATAACTATCACAGAGAATTCCTGAGGGGTCCTGACTCTACAGAAAGAGGGTTCCATCTTTTTCAGTTGATGGTAAAGATCACAAAGCATCTAAATTGGGCTTCTGTACAGAATGTGTCCAATCTTTCTCTGCATCCTATTATGCATTCTAAAGACCCTGCTGTAGATTCCCTTCATCATATGGCCAGCATAGAGAGAGAAAACAAAACGCACAGTGAAGGAAATTAAATTGCTTTATTTAGAGCTTTAAAAACCTTAATTTGGGGGCCGTTGAGATGGCCCAATGAGTAATTGCCACCAAGTCTGATAACTTGAATTTGATCCCTGAAACTCCTAAATGGTGGAAGCCACACAAGTGCCCCCCACACACACACATACACACACACACACACACACACACACACACACACACACACGATAAATAAAGAAACATATGGATAAATAAATAAATGTTAAAAAATCCTTAACATATAATTAAGTTTTACACAGGAAAAACATCAAACCTACAACACATTTACATTTTACTGATAATTATAAACATCTTGAGGAGATGATGAAGGGAGGGGAGGGCATGGGAGGGAGCGAGTAGGGAGGGAAGCTGGGATGAATAGGCAATGTTTGTAAAAGTAGAAAAAAATAAAAATGAACATCTTGCACCAGCCACAGTGAAACATACTCGTAATGCCAAGGAATCACAAGCAGGAAGATTACAAGTTCCTAAGACCAGCCTGGAACAGGTAGCAAAATACTGCCTCAAAACAATTAAGCAACATACAATAGCTAAAAAACAAAACAAAACAAAACAAACTTGGGCTAGCAAGATAGCTCAGTGGGTAAGGAGCTTGCTTGCAAAACTAATCACCTAAATGTGATCCCTGGAAACTTACATAGCGGAAGGAGAGAACACACTTCCAAAAGTATAAATAAATAGAGTAAAATAAAATAAAAGGGGTGTTCTTGAAAAGAACAGTATAGTTTAGAATTAGGTAGAAATGTAAACCTTTCAGGTAGGATCATGGTATGGAGAAGAATCCTCTTTCCTTTTAGCATCAAATATGAAACCGAAATCTTTTGCCTCAGCCTCCCAAGAGCTGAGACCACAGGTGTGGTCCCCTGTGAGGAGCTAAATTATTTGTGTTTCAAATACAACATTCTTCTGAATTATAACTATTCATAACTCTTTGGATAGGATATCAAACCAATATTGTTTTTATCAAAAATTCTCCAATGTGTGAGATGATAAATAGTAATATATTAAGATATATTAATATTTCTGTCAATAATAAAGAAATACCATCCTTTAAAAATTATAACCAAACAGCCGAACTCAGGTCCTTACGCTTTTGAGACAAAAGCTTAACCCCTGAGCCATCTTTTCAGTCCTCACTTGCAGTTTTTAAGGACTAATTTTAAAAATCATAACTGGTTTATAAGACAATTTTAATTAATTTACTTTTTAAAAATTGAAGCAGAGGCAGGAAGATTGATGTAAGTTGGAGGCCAGTTTGATCTACATAATGAGTTCAGGTCACGCAGTGCCAAAGCAAGACCCTGTCAAAAAAAAAAAAAATAGCAAACAGCGGGGATGGCTGGACAGTCAATGAGAATCTCAACTGTGTGTGTGTGATTCCCCAGGATATGTAAGGAAGCCAGTTTAGCATGAAGCTCTCTGTAATCTCAAAAGGAGGAAGCAGAGACAGGAGAATCCTGGGGACTCGCTAGCCAGTTTAGTCCAAGCAATGAGCTCCAGAGTCAATGATAAACCTTGTCTCTAAATATAAGGAAAATATAAATACATATAAATGATACATATAAAATATATACAAATCTCTATAAATATAAGGAAAACAATTGAAATCAACATCTAACCTACACACAGATGCACAGACATACATGTTACATGCACATATGTGCACACTCACACATACATGCACGCACACACACAACTTAAGTTTAAGCACATATTTATTTTTTATTTATTTACTTAGTTATTTTGGTGAGGCTGGTATGGAGCACAGGAGCCATGCTGAACGAGGCTCTGTGACTGAGTTGTATCCTAGCTCTCTCGTGGATTTTTTTTTTTTGGTAACATTAATATACCCCACATTTTATATTATGTTATAATTGAAAAATGAGCCTTTTTGTTGTGATTAAAAACCACAGAATGTTAAATTTATCATTGTAACCATTTTAAGAGTGTAATTCACTAGCACTAAGTGTATTTAACATCATGTAATAAAGCTCTAAAACTCATTTTACCTTTGAAAACAAACTGAAAGGGTTGGCAGTGAAGCTCAGTGGTAGAGCAAGTGCCTAGTGTAGGTGAAGCCCTGAACGCCATTCCAACTCCTAAAAAGAAAAAAGAAAAGAAACTGAGCATCTATAGACATTAAGCACTAATAGTATGAGTGTACTTTTAAAGAATTATTGTTCACAATCAAAACAAATTTTGGATTTACCAGTGAGTATCTTCTTAATTTAATCTTCTCATACTTTATAATATTTTATATTATGTTTGTCTTCTGTTTCTCAAGATAATTGCAGTTCTTAGCAGCATAGAAGTCCACTTCTTTCATTAAATTCTGTTATCATTGGCTGAGATTTAACTCAGTGGTAGAACATTTGCCTAGTATATGTGAGGACCGAGTTTTATCCCCAACAATACACACACACACACACACACACACTCCACATACCACACACACACACACACACACACACACACACACACACTTTTTTATTATATTAGTTCAATTAATTTTTTTCTTTTAAAAGTTATTTGTGGCTGGAAATATGCCTCACAAGCAAAAGGACCTGAGCTCAAATCCAAGATCCTATGTAAAAATACTGGGTGGAAATGGCGGCGATCTGCACTTCCAGTCTTGGAAGGTGGAGCCTAGGTAATCCTCAGAGCAAAGCAATAAGGAGGTAGAGCAATCTGGGATGATTCCTGATGTCACCTGCCTCCACAAATACACACAGTAATCTCTTCCACATACACACACACACGCACATGCACATATACACATACACAGTTTGTATGTATGTATTGCATGTATAGGTATGATACATGTACATATATGCAACAGTGAGCACGTGCATGCCACCTACAGTCATGTGTGGAGGTCAGAGGATGACCTCAGATGACAGTCCTTGCCTCCTGCCTTGAGCCAGGGTCACCCTCTGGTATTGCTGTTTGCTGCTGCACTTGCTGGCTACCTGATCCGTAAGCCTCCTGGGAGTCTCCTGCTTCCACATCCCATCTTGTTAGGAATACAGACATTTTATTCTCTTTATGCGTGTCCTGGGAATTCGAGTTCATGTCTTCATGCGTATACAGGTGACCCACCAGACATACTGGCAGGTCCATAGGGAGAATGCCAGATACCCAGCAAACTGGCAGAGGTTGTCACAGAATAAGGTCTGGGCATCCAAATAGGACATCACTGTGTCTATTTTTATTGACAGAAGACCAAGTTCAGAAAGAGAGAGACTGACCAACTCAAATCCTATAAGGCAAGTGTACCTAGCCAGGGTTCTCTAGAGAAATAGAAGTAATAGAATGAATATATATTGCACAAGAGATTTATTGGTTTATCAGCTTACATGTAAGCTGTACCTTGCATGATTCCAAGGCTGAGTAGTCTAACAGCAAGTGCACGCTGGCAAGTGGTGCGCTGGGTAGCTAGTTAGTCCACAAGGCTGGGTACCTCAGCAGTTCCAGCCTGGTGCTGAAGGCCTGGAGAGTTTCTGGACAGCCACAGGTCTTCAGTCCAATGGGAAGCCTACAGGACCTGGGTTGTGATGTCAGCAAAGGACAGTAGCAGCAAGAGCTGCACTCCAGCCCTGAAACTCAGCCTTATCAAGCATGGTGTCCAAGCACATGAGGGAGAGGTTATATCTACAGACAAAATGATGAAAGCATAAAAGAGGAACAGAGGGAAATGTATAAAAAGAAGGCAAAGAACTAACAAGTCACTTGTTGAATACTTCATCTGTGTGCATAATGCAACCAGCAAGCGTTTGCACAAGAGAAGCTGTTGGAGAATAAAAGATAGCGCCCAGCGCTGATACCATTAGTGAAGGACAGATGATTTGAGCGTGGCAGGTAATAGACAGCAGATGTAATGAAGGACCAGATGGGATGCTTCAGGAGGGAGCATGTGAACTTGTATGCTTGTGTGTATATGTGTGTCTGTGGGTATATTGTATAGCTACAAATCTGACAAAGGATTCATCTCCAGAGTATACAAAGAACTCCAAAAAATGGATACCAAGAAAGCAAACCATCCAATTGAAAAATGGGCCCTAGAACTAAAAAGGGACTGCTCATGAAAGAAATTCAAAGTGTCAAATATCTTTTTTTATACATTTTTATTATTATTTCAGCTCATACAAACTTAATAGGTACACCAGTTCCCTCCCTCCCTGCTCCCCCTCCCCTCCCCCCTTCCTCCCCATCCCCCAGTGCCTCCGGCCCCAATTCCCAGAGAGTCCTTTCTTGTGCATGCCTGATTCTCCTCTGGGCCCTCCTCTCCGATGACGTACAAGGACCCAGTGGCCTTTCCCTGAACCCTTTCCCGTGTTCCCCTTAAGTATAGGAACACTGCTGTGGCTGCCAATCCCTTGCCTCCAAGGATCCTGGTGCCTTTAGCAGATGCTAGACTTTGTGAGGTCAATAGTGTGTTGGACAATGCGCAGGGCATGTAAAGTCCAATTATGATTGCTTCGGCCCTAACTTGTGTCAAATATCTTTTAAAATGCTCAACTTCCCTGATCACCAAGGAAATGTAAATTAAAACTATCCTGTGATACCATCTTACTCAAGTTAGATTGCTTAATATCAAAACTGCAAATAACAAAGAATGTTGGCAAGGGTTGAAGAAAAGAGAACAATTATACAATGCTGTACCACTATTGGATATATCCCCTCCAAGGGATTCTACATTTTACTGCTAAGACACTAGTTCTTCCATGTTCATTGCAGCTCTATTTACCATAGCAAGAAAATGGAATCAGCCAACATGCCCATCAACAGAGGAATAGGTAATGAAATTGTGGATATAATTCACAAAGGAATACTATTCAGCTATCAAGGATGATGTGGAATTTGTTGGTAAATGGATGGAACTAGGAAAGATAATATTAAGTGAGTTATTACATACACAGAAAGATAAACTACACATATTCTCTCTTATGTGTATGCTGCATTAAACTCTCGTCTGGAGCATTTGGATTGGAATTCCAATGTGATTGTGAAACTTGTTATATGGACATGCTCAGATTATTACATTTTATGGACCTGGGGGGGGCTTAAGTCAGCTGACAAATTCTGTGGAGTGGGATTCAGAGGTAGGGTTGGGCATGTTGGTGTGATCACAACGGAGATGGCAAGGATTTGGTGGAGAATGATATTGTGCAGAGTTGGTGACAAGTGCTACCTACTGTGCTGGAAGATTTGTGTTGTGATGTGGGCCACACAGTCAGGAACTGTGGATTTGGTTCAGTTTTTGGGTAGTGTGGGGTTCCTTTGTATTTCTGTCTTTGTGTTTTGTGGCATGTTCAGTAATGCTGCATTTCTGTCTATGGCTTGAGAATTTTGTTTCCTACACAATGTTTCAAAGTCTACTCTTTCTTATTTCTTTCTTTGAACGAATGAAGCTTTTTAAAAAAATAAAAAAGAATAAAAATTAATTTAATCGTGAGTTTTGAAGCGTTCAAGCAATCAACCCCATACCAGTCGTTCATATTAATTTCATAACTGTAAAAGCCTATGCCCAAAATAGAACTTCATATATTTTCAAGAATTAACATATACGTATAAACACATATGGTGGGTTCAAAGGAAGAATGTATATTAAATCTACCAGAAAGGACGCCAGAATAACAAGAATAACAGAAAAATGGGTAAGAAAAACAAATAAGAAAAAAATTATTTAGGATCAAAAGAAAGAAAAATTGGTTAGGAATAAAAAGGGTGAGAGATATTGATGAGTGGTACACTAGGGCCTAGCTTCCCTCCCGGCTTCAAAACAATAAATGAGACTTCACACACACCGGACCACACAAGTAAATCTCTACTCTTGTGCACCTGAGGTAAAACCAACATGCAAGAAAATAAATAGAACAAGAGCATTTCAGGGAATAACGATATTGTTCCAGTTAGCTGTGGTTGCATTAAAAAGCTGACTTAAAATTTGATAGCTCAAAAAACAAATAAATAAAAATGGGATTCAATGTCCAGTAGGTGTAAGATAATAAGAATTCAGCAGGGTATGGTGGCACGTACCTGTAATCCTAGTGCTTGATCGAAAGTTCCAGACCAGCGTGAGCTTACAGCCAGACCCTGTCACTCAAACAAACAAAACAGAACAAAAAATTTAAAAAAAACTTTCATTATTATGTTACCATTTTGTGGGTCAGGGCTTTGAGCAAAGGAGGCTTCTGTTTCCACAAGATGTCATTGAATGCTGTTCAGCTTCCATATAAAGTGTGGTGCTACAGTTTCCAAAATACACCAAAAACTGGCATAACTTAATAATAGACAATTAAGACAATAAAATGGACAAAGGTAGCCAAGTACAACAGATCACATCTGTTATCCCAGCGCCCAGGAGGAAGAGGCCAGAATGTCACTACAAGTTCCATGCCAGCGGGTCTGCATCCCCGGACCAACCAGGGCCACAGAGTGAGAACCCCTATTTCAGAAAACACGCAAACAACAAGCAAAATCCCAACAACAAAGACAAAGAATTTGAATAAGTGTTTCTCCGAAGATTCTAGAAAGCCAGTAAACAGGTTAACATCATTACCTGTCACAGAAATGCAAACCTAAACCACAATAGATGACGATAGTTAAAAAAAAAAAAACAAGGGATGGAAAGCGTCGCCAAGCAATGGCTGAGTGAGTAAAGACACTTGTCGCCATGACAGCACAGTGACCTGAGTTCAACCTCCAAATCTCACAAGGTGAAAAGAGAAGAGCCACACACACACACAATTGATTAGTTAATTAACTAATTAAAAAGTGAAGGGAGGGAGAGGGACAGAGCTCTCAAAGAATAAAGAAAAAAAAAAGTTATAAAACTGCTGCTTTGCAGCAGAACGGACCAGTCAAAGGAAGTGTAGAATTTCTGGAGTGTGGTGCCCCGAGAGATGCTTGTACCTATGTATCTGATGGAAGACCAGTTGACACAGAAACACTTAAAAAAAAACAAAAACCCAAGTGTTGGCATGTATCCGAAACATCGGAATGGTCATATACTGCGGCTTGGAACGGAGGTGATGCAGCCATGCTGACAGACTGTTAGTTCCTCAAAACCTTAAAAACGGATTCCTGGGACCCATGAGATTGCTCACAAATGTGTGGATCTGAGTTCAGTCCCTGGAAGCCCAGATGGTGGAAGGACAGAACTGACTTCCAAAAGTTGTCCTCTGACTTCTACCATGTGCCATGGCGTGCATATGTGTTCTTTCCCTCCAGTAAGTTTTTTTTTTTTTTTTTAATTTAGTTACTATGATTGGCATTCCTCTGCCACTAGAGGCACTGCACATGTGGCTGCTGAACTGCATGTGTATCAGACGGAAGAGAGGAGAGAGATTACCGCTACACTCAGTGTTCTGACCTGTGAACACTTGAATGATTAGCAGCCCAACATGACACAGTGCCTGCCAACTTCCTGAATGCCACATCTGTGTGCTCACAATATGGGCGGCCTCCCGTGGGCTGGGCTACGTATGCTCATAACATGGGCGGCCTCCCTGTGCTTGTGACATGGACAAGTGCTTCATGAGCTCACACTGTGCACAGCCTCCGTGGGCCAGGATCCATGTGCCCATGAGGACAGCATCCCTGAGCTGAGCTCTGTGTGCTCACAACACGGGCACACGCCCATAAACTGGGTTCTGTATAGTCACAACATGGTCAGTCTGCTGGTCTCCATGTGCTCCCACAAGAACAGCATCTCTAGACCAGTCTCTGTGGGCTCATGACCTGGCTGGTCTCTCTGGGTCAGGGATCTATGTGCTCAAACCATGAACCCACTCTCATAGGAGACTGTCAAACTGCCATTCTTTAGTTTTATCAGGGATCCTTAACCACGTGGAGCTGGAAGCTCAATCATTAACAGCTATCTATATCCTAATTGTATTTTCTCTTATTGCTCATATATTATTTTGTATTATAGCCCAGTTAAAAAAAAAAGACATAAAAATGGAAGATAGACACACTAGGGGAATGTCCAGGGGGAGTGGGAGGAGGAGGGGTTAGCTATGATCAAAATTAATTGTGTCCATGTATAAGATTGTCAAAGAGTAAAAACATTATTAGAAATAAATAAGACAAAAATTTAATTACTATATTACTTATTCTACTACTGGATTTATACTCAAGAGCATATCTCTAAATAGAAATTTATATGCAAATATTCATAGCATTATAGTCAAAGAGTAGAACAATTCACGTGTCCATTCACTGAAGAATGGATGAACAAATTGTGGAACATACATGTGACGCAATAGTGTTTAGCAACAAAAGGAAGCAAGATGCGTACACATGCTCTGACATGGATTAATCATGATAGCATTGGAAAGGAAAGAAGCCAGTCACAAGTATGTTACACAAGTAACATAAACAGGCGAATCTCCAGAGACTGAAGTAGATTAGTAGTTGCCTAGGGCCAGGAGTAATGCGTGAGTGACAACTGATGGTGCAGAGCTTGTTTTGTTTTTCTTTTTTCTTTTTTGTAGCGACAAAAATGTCCTAAAATGGAGGTAGTTATGGTTGCAGAACTTAAAATATACTAAAAGCCATTGAATTGCACACTTTTAAGTGAGGAAATTATATGGCATGGGACTAGGTAAAGCTATTTTTTAAAAGAGTCTGAAGGCAAACCACACAGCCAGAGAGACTTACCACACCTGTAATCAAAATTCAACCCATATTCAGAAAATACAAAGAACTTCAAAAGTCAATAAAAATAAAGAAGACACAACAGGAGGAAAAATAAAAACCCAAACACTTGAAAAAATTTTTAAAATCACCTAAGTGATCAATAAAGTATGAAAAGTGGTCAACCTCGATTAACCACGAGGGAAACATGACCTAAAACCACACTCAGACACCAATGCTGTCTCTGTCTGTTTTTACTGCTGGCTAGGCAATTTGCTAAGGCTATTGTTCTGGAGCCTTGGGGGCTCAAAGTTGAGGAGCTCATGTGATAAGGGCCTTCTTGGCAGTGAGCCTCTTATGATAGACTCACTTCCCGACACCATTTGTCCACCAACCTAAACACAAATGGTGACTAGATAAATTTGCATTCGTACTTTTTTTTTTTCTTTCTCCAGTGCTGGGGACTGAACCCGTGCTTGCTAGGCATGCGCTCTGCCACTGAGCTAAATTCTCAACTGCTGCCCTCAAGTGTTAAACATCTCAAAGATCCAGCCTGGACCATTTCTTCTTCTTTTTTTTTTTTTTTTTTTTTGGACCATTTCTTCTTAAAGCTTCACAATGCAAATTAAATTTCTTGGTTTTTTGTTTGTTTGTTTGTTTAGATAGTCTTATATGAAAGAGAAAGAAAGAAAGAAAGAAAGAAAGAAAGAAAGAAAGAAAGAAAGAAAGAAAGAAAGAAAGAAAGAAAGGAAGGAAGGAAGGAAGGAAGGAAGGAAGGAAGGAAGGAAGGAAGGAAGGAAGGAAGAAAGAAAGAAGAACAGGAGGGAGGGAAAAAGGAAGGAAAAGAAAAGAAGAAAGAACAATTTCTAAATTGTGGCATGTCCTTATTTGACTTGAACTGACTTAACAAAAGTTGTCTCTGATCTCTGCAAGCATCCCTTCTCTCTCTCTCTCTGTCTCTCTTTCTCTTTCTCCCTCCCTCCCTCTCAAGCAAATGAAATGTTTGAGAAAGTTGGGCATTAAGGCAAGCATATTGGTTTGTGTTCTTTTCAATATGTGTGTTGCACTTATCACTAAAAGCTTTAAAAGGGAGCCAGGGCTACAGCTAGTGGTACAGCACTTCTTCAGCATTCATGAAAGCCCCAGGTTCATCCCCAGCCCTGCAAAATAAATAAATGAAATTTAAAAAAACTACTGATTGGCAAGAAGACATATTCCTGAAGTACGAAATAATTCATCTAGTGTGAATTTGATTTTGCTTTATGAATATATATGTGTATATATATAAAATACACCTTTATATAAGTTTAATGGTTTAGTGTGATATGCACCATGGTAAGACGATAGTTATCCCTGGACATAACCACAAGTGTTTTGGGTTTGGTTTTGTGTGTGTGCGTGTGCATGTGTGCGTGTGTATATTTTCTGATCTTTCTGTAATAAGTCTTTATTGCTTTTCTAATAAGAAATAAAGTCATTTTGTGGTATTGACAGGGGAATAAACCAGCAGATCGATAGAACAGAATAGAAAACTGAGAAAGAGATTCAATACATATAAGAATTTGATGTGTGATAAAGGTGGGATTTTGAATCAATGAAGAAAAGATGGGGGGTTCAATACATTTCATTGGCTCTATCAGCTAGCAAATTGGACAATAAAGTAGAGCTCTGCCTCATACAAGATGCAAAAAAAAATTATTTAAAATCAAACAAAAACTTGTAACTTATTTCTTATAAGTAAAACCATGAAAGTTCTAGAAGAAAATCTAAGCAAATAGTTCTGTAATCTTGTAGTGGAGAGGCCTTTCTAAGCCTATGAACAAAATTGGCAAGTGCCAAGAAACAGCCTGGTGGATCTGACAACACAAAAATAGAAGAGTAGTGTGTATCTGGACATATACACACACATGAATGTAGCTGGAAGTAGTTCATGTAGAATATCTGGGAACAACTCGGGTAGGAACTGCAGAAAACCTGAGTGATGATGGAAGGGATGAAAGCTCGCTGCAGAAAGAGCCTGGAACCAGAGGGAGGAGGTGGACTTTGTCCCCCAGGACTTTGCTGAGACTTAGAAGGCGAGCAAGTGGGTGTGATGATGACATCTGAGAGTCCAGCACTGGGGAGGCAGGGGCAGGAGGACTGCTGCCGGTTCAAGGCCAGCCTGGTCTACCATAGCAAATGTGACGGTGGCCTACACTGTAATCCCAGCACTTCAGGGGGAGGCTGGAGGGTCAGGTGTGCAGGGCCAGCCTTGTCTACATAGTGAGTGCAAGGCCAACCTGGGCTACGTGAGACCCTGCCTCAAAAAACAAAACAAAGCAAAACAAGACCAAGAAGCCAGGTATAGTGAGTGACACAGGTCTCTAATCAGTGCGGGGAAGACGAGGCAGGACAGTCACAGATTTGAGGCCAGTCTGAGTTACATAGCAAGTTCAAAGCCAGCCTGGGACATATGAAGAAACCTCGTTTAAACAAAGCAAAGCAAAGCCAACCCTGAAACCCCAGCATTGAGAAAGCTGAGATGGAGGATCACAAGCTCCAGCGCCTGGCGAGCTCAAGGCCAGATGAGGTAACCTGTAAAGTAGACTAGGATATTGCTGAGCGGCAGAACACTGCCTCGGGTGTCCAAAGTTCTCAGTCCATCCTAGGAGTGAAAAAAAAAAAAAAACAAAAAAAAAAACAGACAGAGGAGGGGGGGAAAGAATTTCATTTTTATTTTCTCTCTCTTTCTCTCTTTCTCTCTTTCTTCTTTCTTTCTTTCTTTCTTTCTTTCTTGTCTAGTGTTTTAAGAGGGAAAGAAGGACTGGAGAGATGGTTTAGGGGTGAAGATTCTTCATGAATAGAAGGTCCTGAGTTCAGACCCCAGGTTCCACATTAAAAAAAAGAAAGAAAGAAAGAAAGAAGGAAAGAAAAAAAGAAAAACGCCAGGCAGAAAATGGTGGCTGCCTGAAATTCTGGCCCTGGTGGGAAATCCCAGAGAGAACCAAGAAGGAGGTAGAAACAGTCCAAAATGATTCCCAAAGTCACCCTTGGTCCTCCACAGGGACACATAGTGTGCTCTCTCTCTCGCTCTCTCTCTCTCTCTCTCTCTCACACACACACACACACACACACACACACACACACACACACTAAATAAATAAAGTTAAAAAAAAAGAGGAAAAGAGAGAGTCCGTGTGGGGAGCATGACACACATGTGCCACCGTGTGTGTGTGTGTGTGTGTGTGTGTGTGTGTGTGTGTGTGTGTGTGTGTGTAGGTCAGGGGACAGCTGAGGCAGCTCTCTCCTTTCTCACTGTGGGCTCCAGGATTGAACTCAGTTACCAGGTCTGAATGAAAGCACCTTACCACTGAGCCATCTCCCTGGACCCAGTCTGACATTTTTGTGCGTAGATTAATTTTCTTGACTAAGATGGTTAAACAGGAGTTGCTGGCAAAGCATACTTGCTGGGGGAGGAGGTGAAGGCCTCGAGAGGGGGTAGAGGAGGAGAGGGGCTATTTACCTCGCCTTTCCCAGACAGAAGTAAGTGTCAGGCTTGGCTGGTTGTCTGTCTGTCTGTCTGTCTGTCTGGTCACCAGGTTTTCAAGCAGGCATCTTGCTTGCTGGCTATATCTCCTGCTCCCAAACTCAGACTTTGCCTTCTGTTTAGCTAGGGCCTGAGTGCTGGACTCCCCCAGTGTAACGGAATCATTGCATCCTGGATGTTCCCTATGTCTTCCCTCCCTGTAGGTCTTGGTTCTAGAAGCCCTTCTGCTGCTTTGGGGTCATGCTTCACCATCTGTGGTCCAGCTGGGATCTGCTGATCAGCTTCTAGGAGCCTTACCTTGGGGCTGCTACAACCCCAGCTCAGCCCTGTTCTGGGCTGCACACACAAGTACACATACCACATATCACACACACACACATACATATACATACATACAAAAAGAGAAACTGAGGAGCATGTTCATGTACAATTATAAACCCAACACCTTTGAGATGGGTGGAGGAGGATTAGGAAAATCAAGATCATCCTCAGATACACAGAGAATTCAAGGGTGACCTGGACCACTTAAAACCCTGTCTCAAAAAAATTAAAAAAGGGCTGAAGAGATAATTCAGGGTTTAAGCCTCTGTCTCGAAAACAACAGCAAGGACCTCTCTTACATATGTCCACATACATACCCACATCTACACATGCCAAAAAAAGTTTAAAAAATGAAAGTAATTAATCAAATAGGATCAATGGTTAAATACAGAGAAAGTTTAATTGAAGGTTTTGCTTTTCTTCTTTAACTTTTACTTACTTTCCAAACATTTAGCAAGTTTAGAACTGGACCATAGGCCAAGCAAGGCAGCACACATCTGCAATCCCAGCACTCTGAAGACTGAGGCTGAGGATTCTCATGAGTATGTGGTCAGCTTGGGCCATGCAGTGAGCTTAGGCAGAAAGTTGAGGTAGAGATGGAGAAAGGAAGATGGCAAGTTAAAAGCTTGCCTTCCATAGGCCATTGAGACCATTTTGGCCTGCACAAAATCCTTTCCTAAAATATGTACATAAATAAAATAGCACAAAATTAAAAAAAAAAAACCCTACCATAGGTGGTTCATGAGTAAAGCACTTGTCTTTTTTTTAAGTTAAAGGGTAATATATCAATAAAACAAATAATAAAAGAGAAGGTTTAAAAGATTTGAAAGAATAAATAAGAAAAGTGATGTCACTTAGGAAAAATTCTCAGAAACAACAAAAATTGAAAGGCTATGATAGACTAAATATCTGTTGGTTTATTCCCTGGTCCACACCACAAAATGACTTAGATTGGGCTAAGTGAGGTGGAAAGACCTACCCTAAATGTGGGTAGCATCATTCCATGATCAGGCTGAATAAAAAATGGGAAAGGAGCCAAACACTGAACACACGAATTCATCTCTCTCTCGATGTCATGTGCCAGCCGCCTTAAGCTCCTGTCGCCCTGTCTGCCAAGATGGACTGTAGCCTCAACGATAAGCCAAAATAAACCCTTTCTTCCTTAACGGTATTTGCTCTTGTCCAGTATGTAACGTTAATAAGAAAAGTAACTTGAAAGAAGCACTCGAAAGATCCCAGAGGAAGCAGTACACGGTGAGTGCGCACACAAGGTCTAGCCGGCCAGGGATCCTGGGCTGAGGTCCCGGGCATCCTTCAAGGGTTGGTTGAGGGCTGCCGCAGGCTGAAGTCCTGACTAGATCCCAGGTCAGATGCCCGCCAACCACAACACCAGCTCCCGGTTCACCTATGTGAGATATTGCATCTCGGGATGTTTGCAGAGCACTTGGCATGAGGAGGCTGTTAACAAAAGCCTGGGGAATAGACAGAGTGACTCCTGCTCTGTAGTTGTAACAATCCAGCACAGCTCTGTCCTCCCAGGAAGACAAACTCCACAGGGTGGTCGCTTCTTGCCTGCAAATTACACAAATGTTAATCCCGGGTCAGCCAGGGAGACCTGCATAGGACAGAAAGGGGGCTGAGGATTCAGAGGGTAGCCTAAGACTGACAGTGAACCCCTAGTATGTCCCCAGCCTACGGAGCATCCTGGGAGACCCTGTGGAGCCCAGGGGTGTCAGCTGTCTCCTCTGGGAGACCTGATCAGAGGGATGGGGCCCACAGAGGATGCATTAATGGTTATTTATTACTGCTAGGGTGATGTTTCTCCTCCAATTACCAACAACCCTTAAACTTTTAGCTATGTTCAACCCAGGATGAGCCTTGCTGGTTAGATCGGCACTGTGTTTGGGGAAGAGTACGTGTTTCTCAGTCGTGTGCAGATGATTGTGGAGGATCTTGTGAAATGGAGATATCGACTCAGTGATGCAGTGTGGCTGAAATTTAAATTTCTGACAAGAATCTCGCCCCCGCTGCTGCTGGCTCAGGAGCCAATAGATGCTTCTAGGTGATGCCCTTGTCCAGGACATCATCACACTGCACAGGAGCGTGTCCTCTCCCTGTTAAGGCAAGCCATCCTCTTGCAGGAAGATCACAAGTTTGAGCTAGCCTATTGTGCATAGGAAGTGCCTGTTGAAAGAAGAAAGAATAAAAGAGAGAGAAGGAAAGGAAGGAGGGAGGGAAGGAAGGGAAGGAGGGAGGGAAGGAAGGGGAGGAGGGAGGGAAGGAGGAAAGAAGGAAAGAAGGAGGAAGGAAGGAAAGAAGGAAGGAATAAGGAAGGAAGGAATGAAGGAGGGAGGGAGGGAGGGAGGGAGGAAGGAAGGAAGGAGAGAGGGAGGGAAGGAGAGAGGGAGGGAAGGAGAGAGGGAGGGAGGTTGGTTGACTCCTAAAAGTTAGAATGCTATAATCACAATTAGCACACTTTCAACTGTCTGCATAGCATAATGTGTTGTGGCAGGTTCGACTCCAGTCTGTGTAATATCATTAGATCCTGGGGATGTAACAATGCTCCCCTAGCTCACACAAGGCTCTGACCCAGCACCACATAAACTGGGCGTGGTAGAGCAGAGGTGGAATCCCAGTGTATATGACATGAAAGGGGGTGGATCAGAGATGGTTAAAGCACAAGCTTCACAGGCAAAAGGACCTGGGTTTGGATCCCCAGAGTCCAAGTAAACATTTGGTGGGCATGTCACTTAGATACAGGTGTTAATTTGACAATTGAGGTCTGAGCCTTTGGGCACATCTGTGAAAAATTAGTAGTTAAGGCAAGCCGTGAACAGGCCTGCAGGAGAAGATGTAACTGACGGAGAAGACTCAGCCCATGCAGGGAGGGGCCATTGCCTGGGCGGGTCAAAAGGATGGGAAGAGGCGGGTCAGCGGCTTAGTACACTCAGCACGCTTTGGCATACAGGCGTATAGATAGGCATGCTGACAAATGAGAAAGCATGACATTCTTTTTTAATTAATTAATTTATTTTATTGTGTATACCCATGGAAACCCAAGGTGACTTCGCATGTCATCCTGAATTGCTTCTACCTCCTTTTTGCTTCGCTTTGGGGTTTCCCAAGCTCTACCTTCCAGAGTCAGAAGTACAGGCGGCCATCTCTCTGGCCCGAAAGTATGTCATTCTCTGCAGTAATTCCTGTGGACATGGTGTGGCCAGCTCCCTGGACTCCTGATATTGGTATAACCCCCCCCCCCCCACACACACACACCATGCTGATGACTAAGATTGAGAATTGTAAGCAAGAATAAACCTCTTGTTCTCCTAATCTGTTCATTCAGCAATGAGAAGATGAAACTAATACAGTAAGTGTGGCAGCTCACCTGTGATTCTAGCCTCAGAAGGCAGAGATTGAGAATCCCCAGAGCAAGCTGGCTAGTCAGACTAGCTCTACGCGTGAGATTTGGGTATGATTAGAGACTCCATCTCAAAAAGAATAACTTGGTTGGCCGGAGAGATAGCTCAGGAGGTAAGGCTCTGTCTCAAAAGCAGAAGGTCCTGAGTTTAGATCCCAGGTTCCACGTAAAAATGCCAGGCAGAAAGGGTGGCAGCCTGCACTTTCAGCCCTGGTGGGCAGAGCCTGGGAAATACCAGATAGAAGCAAGAAGGAGATAGAAGCAATCCAGGATGATTCCCAAAGTCACCCTTGGTTCTCTACAGAGACACATAGTGCCCTCTAAAACACACACAAACACACACACAAACAGCGATTTTTTTTTTTTGAAAAGGAATATCTAAAAACAACAGAGGGAAGAACTGACTCCAGCAAATAATCTGAACTTCATAGACATACTATGGCACGTGCATATGGGTGTGCACACACACACACACACACACACACACACACACACACACACATGACCGCACCTAACACATTAGCAAAAATTTTAAACCAAAATTGAACTCTTAAAAAATGTGAACTCGGGGCTGGAGAGGTAGCTCAGGGGTTAAGCCTCTGCCAGGAGGAAGGTCCTGAGTTCCGATTCTAGACCCCACATATAGATGCCGGGTGGAAGCGGGGGCATCCTGTGTTTCTGGTCCTGGTAGGGCGGAGCCTGTGAATCCTGGGGCAGAGTAAACAAGGAGGAGGTGGAGGCGGTCCATAGTGGTTCCTGAATTCGCCTGTGATTCTACACACACACACATACATGCACACACATACATGCACACATGTGCACACACGCATACACGCACAATTGAATAAATAATAAATATAATAAAAAAATTTAAAAATGTGAACTCTACCCCCTCTCTAGCCAGCTCCTAGAGCCCCCCTCCCCCAAACTTTTTTGAGGATTAAGACAGAGTTTATTAGAGGAGAGAAAGAACGGAACTCATGAACTCCAGACATGGAATCCATGAAGGGCAAGGAGCTGGAAAAGAACTCATGGACTTCGGATGAGCAGTGCCATACTCATGCCCAATCAATCACACCCCCTCCAAAAAAAGATGAGTCATACCCCTCCTTTCTTTCTTCTTTCTTACCTTCCTTTTCCCCTTTGCTTGCTTGTTTTTCTTATTTAGCTACTTATTTATTTGGTGGATTGAGGATCACACACAGGGCTTAGACCCAGATGGACATGTACAGTGCCACCAAGCCACCAAGCCACATCTGCAGGCCCAATGCTGCTTCGTGACCATGTGTGTGTATGAAAGAGAGAGAGAGAGAGAGAGAGAGAGAGAGAGAGAGAGAGAGAGAGAGAGCACTGTGTCTGTCTCCAGGCCCAAGGGTGATTTGGGGAATCATTCTAGATTGCTTCTACCTCTTTTTTGCTTTGTTCTGGGGTTTTCCAGGCTTTGCCTTCCAGAGCCCAAAGTGCAGGCCACCGCCATTTCTGCCTGGCCTTTTTGGGTGGGATCTGGGTTAGGAACTCAGGTCCTTCTGTTTTTGAGGCAGAGTCTTAACCTATGTTTCTTGACTCCTGTGTTTTCTCATGGGTGCCAATCCCTCAGTCTAGGAAACCCTTTCAGTGCTTCATTTTTAAAAATGCAGCCTTTTCGTCTACTCGGTACTGAAGACAGAATGAGGAGCGATGCTCATGGACCAAAATATTCTGAATATACTTGGCAAGCCCTGGGTGATTGTGAGAAAGGAACCTAGGAGTATCCAGATGCTAGAGCCTGGGGAGAGAATTCCTGGAGCCTACTTGTGCAGTAGCTTTGCTCCACACTTGGATCCTAAGTCAGAGAAGCCAGTGACATGCATGACATTCCACCACAACTTCTGTCAAATCTAGATCAGCTCCTCCATTGTCTGTCCTCCATTGTCCCCACAAGCTTCCCAGCAATACCATGCCCCTCTTGCTGACCTGTCTTCCTGGAAGGTTTTTCTGGCTCAATTATCTACCTTAAGTAACTCCGTCCTAGTCAATGCCTTGCCTTTGTCAATCAATGTTAATGTATTCATGTGCTTGAGAAGTGACAGGACCAAAAACTCTCCAAACCTGGAATGTTAGATTCACTCAGAGAGAGTAAATGAAAATAGTTTTCCAAACAAATTTATATTCAAAGCCACACATAGTGGTGCAAGCCAGCAATTTTACTACTGCAAGTTTGAGGCCAGCCTACTACATATCTACACAGTGCATTCCAGTCCAGCCAGGACTATATAGCAAGGAGAAAATGAGGATTGGGATAAATTTTGGCAAGTGCAGTGAAATTCAGTTATAAGGCCAGCTACTTAGAAAGCTGAGGCAGGAGAATATGGAGTTTGAGGTCAATCTAGGCTAAAAAGAAAACCCTGCCTCACAAAAATTCAAAAAGTAAATGAAAAAAAAAAAATGTGTATTTTTTTGAAGTGTTCTAAAAAGATCCCAGAAACTAGTAACCCTGGATATCTTTAAGGAAGAAAAATGGGAGCCAAGAGTCAGAAATAAAAGGACCTTTTAGATTTTTTAAAATTCTGAGCCATGTTAATGTATTATCCTTTACTACATAATATAAATTTTTTAGAGGAAAGAAATAGAACAACCAGACAGAAGATCGATAAGCAAATACAGGATTTGATCAACACTGTAAACCAACTGGATTTATCTGGTATATAAAGGAAAACCCACCTCAGACAGGGTATACATTCTTTCCAAGGGATATGGAACATTCTCCAGGGCAGACCACCCCCCACCTGCACATATTTGCCACAAAACACATCTGAACAAATTTTTAAAAGACTGAAATCATAGAAATCATCGACTTCAATAACAATGACGTGAAACCTGAAACTAACAGCAAAATAAAAAGCCACCCATTGGTAGGAATTAAGCAACAGACTCTTAACCAAAAGATCAAAGGAGAAATCACAAGAGAAATTAGAAAAGAGCTGGAGTCAAATAAGACAAAACAAGACTTATGGAATGAAAGAGGTTGATTGCTATAAATGCTTTCATTAAAAGGAAGATTGTTGGCCATGGTACACTTGCCTATAGCCCTAGCACTCAGGAGGAAGAAGAGGAAGATCAGGAGTTCAAACAATTTTTGGCTATAACAAGTTCAAGGATAGCCTGGGGTATATGAGAACCTGTCAAAAATGATGATGATGATGATAATAATAATAATAATAGCCATTGAGTGTGTAAGGAGCCTGTTTGCAAACCTGGCAACTTGAGTTTGATCCCATGGCATATGTACACCTCTCTCTCTCACTCATAAATAAAACACAAATAAATAAAATATAAAAAACAATAAATATAGCATTGCCATGTGATCTTGCAATCCCACTTACAGGTAAATTCCCAGGAGGATTGAAAGACTCAAAACAGGTACTTACTTGCACGACCACCCTTAGCAATAAATACCTACTGACAGATGGAAAAACACAATATGGAATAAGTATGCAACAGAATATGATTTTGCCCTTAGAGGAAATGGGAAAAAAAGAGGAGGGAATTTTAGTGAGACAATGTGGCACACATCTATAATACTAGTACTCTGGAGGCTAGGGCCACAGGTTCATGAGTTCGAGGCCAGCCTGGGTTACTTTGCCTGTCACTGTGATAAATACCCTGGCTAAAGCAACTTAAGGGAGTAAGGGATTATCTTGGGTCACAGTTCAAGTTACAGGCCGTCAAGTGCAGGAAAGGCATGGCAGGAGCTGGAGGTATTTGGTCCATTGAAACCAGAGTCAACAAGCAGAGAGTGATAAATGCTGTGTTCTGCTCATTTTCTCTGTGCACAATCCAGAGTGTCAGCCCAGGGAATGCAGCAACCCAGAGTGGCTCAAGTGTGTCTAGCCTCAATTAACCTGATCAAATACTCTTTCTCTCCTCTTCTCCCTCCCTCCAGAGGCCCATCCGTCAGGTGATTCTAGATATAAATTAACCATTGAAATTATCACAGAGTCCCTATCTCATTAATAAAAATGAATGAAACAACAAAAAGCCCAAGCAAACAAACAAAAAATAGACACCATAGGGCCAGCACTTGGGAGGTAGAAGCTGGAGGATCAGGAACTCAAAGTAATCTCAGCTAAATAGCAAATTCAAGGCCACCATGGGCCACACTCAAAAAGTCAAAAGAAAAAAACTGCACAATGCGCCTGGCGTGTGATTGCATGTGCTCTCTTTGAACCCTCTCAACAGCAAGCCTATAGCTTCCTACGGGGATGGGGAGACAGCACAGATGGCAGTTGCAGCAGCCAGAATAGGGACACAGCGTAGTGCGCCACGTGCAGTAGAACCAAGGGACCGATGCAGATCAAACAAGGCCTTACAGCTCGCAGAGACGTCCATTGTGAGACCAGAGCCACGGGGAGTCAGAAACACCATGTGATTCCAGCTGCGCCTTCAGCAGTGCGGGAGACGGCACTGGTTTGGCCCTGGACCCAGCGCCAGGAGGGTGCCCAGCCATTGCAAAATGGGAATCAAACAGATGAGGGAGCCTGGGGTCAGAGAAGTCAGCCCCCAAAGTGGGCAACCGGTTCTTTAACTTCCTCTGGCCCCGACGTTCTCAAGCTTCTCCTCTGCATTCCTCACACCCGCGGGCGGCAGGGCTCTGCCGGCTGCCTGCTCCGGTTGGCAAGAACAGCTGGGCCCGGCCGCCTCCTGCGATTGGGTAGCCGGCCTCCTAGGCCTCTCTTGGGGCGGGTGGAGCGGGGCCTCGCCTCTCTGCGGGCTCCCTCTGCTGGACGCTCCTGGCCGGGTCAAGTCTGTGGGCTCTGGGCACCGGGCCCAGCCAGCTTTCATTTTTTATTAAACCGGTGGGATGTCTTTCAGATCCTCCATGGTATTAATTACAGCTTGTTGTATAACAGTCTATGGCCTCACAAAGGACAGAGCTCATATTCTCAAAGGCCTCTAGACCCTGAGATCCGCCCCCCAAAGGACTGACTTCTCAAAGATCCTGGGCTCCCTCCTCCTCCTGATATTCTGAGTGAGCTTGTCCTGAGCCACCCCTCGGGAAGCCTACAGTTGAGGGAGTTCCTGGTGGGTTATGCTGGAAGCTGCTCCTACACAATGGAAAATTCTAGAAATGGGTCTAATGGCCTGACATCAATGGCCATGAGAGAGGACTAGATTCTTATTTTGGAAAAAGACAGGAAGTCTCCCATAGCAGGACATGCACAGGAGGGTCTCATCCCACGCCAGGAACATCGCAGTGGTTTATACATTGAAATACTGAAATGTGAGGTTTTCAGGCTGGAGAAATGGCTCAGGGGTTAAGCCTCTGCCTCACAAGCAGAAGGTCCTGAGTTCATATTCTGACTCCCACATTTAAAAAAATGCATATATATATCAGACAGAAATGGTTTTGGCTTGTACTTCCAGCCCTGGAAGGCAAAGCCTGGGAAAACTCCAGAGTAAAGCAAAGAAGAGGTAGCAAACAATCCAGGGTGCTTCCTGAAATCCCCTTGGGCCTCCACAGGCACACATCCTTTCCAGCGATCAGAATTCATACACCGCCATTCTAAACCAGTGGAAAAATAAGGTTGGGGGCAGAGCTCACCAGTGCAGTGCTTTCCTAGCATGTGAAGGTCACTGGGGGAGGAAGAAAGAAAGGGAGGAAGAGAGGAAGGTAAGGAATTAAGATCAGTACATTTGAAAAATAGACACTTCCTTACTGGGTCAAATGCTTATTCCTGAATTATCCCAGGCTGGGTTGAAAAGTTCCTGAGCTTCTGATTTATATCTCCTCTTTTGATGATGAGATAACATTCATGGAGATAGAAATACTTTTTTTTTTAGTACTAGGGTTAAAGGTAGGACTTTGAGCATGCTAGGTAAACACTACCATTGAACTACATCCCAAAGCAATTTTTCATCTTTACTTTGAGACAAGGTCTTGCTAAATTGCCCAAGCTGATTTTGCGTTTTTGCTGTAGACCAGGAAAGCCTTGAATTTATAATCTACCTACCACCGTCTGTGCCACCAGGCCAAACAATATGTCATCTTTTAATTCTCACCACAGCACTGTCATCCCCAACAATTAAAAAATGAGGTTGGGGCATCCCTAAGCGACTCGCCCAAGGTGTCTCAGAGGGAGGCTGGGTAAGGGTCAGAAACACACCCTGAAACACACACAGGCCAGTCTGCCTGCCTTTTTATCCCTTTGACCTTCGGTATTCAGCAGGCACAAGCCAGTCTCCTCCTAAGCAAGAAGCCCAGTCCTTTCCAAATTCGGCGTTGCTGCCCTTCCCACCCATCCTTCACTGCATGGGCCAGACACAGGTGAAGTGTGTCGAAAAGATGTAATATAAGATTGTGGAAATGACTCAGTAAGTAAAGTGTTTGCTGCACAAGCATGAGGACATGGGTTTGATTCCTAGCACCCACATCAAAAAGGAGGAGAGGGAAGCTGGAGAGATGGCTCAGGAGTTAAGATTCTGCCTCACAAGCAGAAGGTCCTGAGCTCAGATCCCAGGTCCCACGTATAAAAACGCCAGGCAGAAACGGTGGAAATCTGCACTTCTGGCCCTGGTGGGAAATCCCAGAGCAAAAGCAAAAAGGAGGTAGATGCAATCCAGGATGATTCTGGAAATCACCCTCGGCCTCCACAGGGACACACAATGCCCTTTGATACACACACACACACGCACACACACACACACACATAAAATAAATAAAGTATTAAAAAAGGTGGAAAGGTATGAAGGTGTGCACTTGTAGTCCAAGTAATAAGGAGGCAAAGACAGGAAGAGCCTGGGGCGTGTTGGTGAGCTGTAGGTTCAGTGAGAGACCATGTCTCAAACAGTAAGATGAGTGGGTGCTGCCAGACAATGTCCCCTAGTCCTGACAAGGCTGCCACACCCAAAGCTCACTGCATCGATGTCCACTTCCACAAGACCTGCACAGTAGTTGGCCTATCAACATTTTAACAATGGATGAGGGAAGATCTCAAGAAATACTATAGCTCCTGAGAGACTGTTTAAGGTTGATGCCAGGCAGGAGAAGGGAAGCTTCTTTAGGTGATGATTTACCTGCTGGTAAGTCATCCGTACTCCTAACAGATGTCCTAGACGAAACCCAGTGGGCCACGTGTGCAAGAAGACATGAAAGGAGGGAGACTGTCTGGAAAGGAGATAGTGTGGAGATGAAGGGGGATGGAATCGAATAATAAGATGTGGGAAAAAACATGAATCCATTGTATTTATGTACTAAAGTATCAAGGAATAAAAAAACTAGAAATCTAAATAAACAAAAAGAATGAAGTCATCAAAATAGAAATAAAAATAATAAATAGGGTAGAGAAGGAGAAGGAAGATACCCAGTGTTTACCTCTGGGCTCCACGTACATGTGTGTACACACAGATACACACCTACACACACATTTGACTTATTGGACACTGTGAATATTGGACACCTTGGAACACTGAGTCTCATGGGCTTATGAGAACATTATAGACACCTTTGAAGATGTTTTGACATTTCACATTTCGTTTAATTCCCACATCCATCCATAATAGAGATGAGTGTTAGCAGCCTCATTTTACAAGCAGGACGTGAGGCTCCAAGAAACTGTGCCTTTCCCAGGGTCACACAGGTAAGGAGACCACCTGCTACAGTGTGGATGGGAGTGTGTGAGAAGGCTGGTCCCAGAGCAGTAAGAGTTCAGACAGGGTGGGGCTAAATGGAAGGAAATGGGGGCTCCACCTACATAAGTGGATCAATGCTGGTCTCCAGGAGAGGGTCACATCTCTCAAGAGTGAGTTAGCTCGTAAAGAGTGAGTTTGTATTAAAATAGTGAGCCTACCTCCTCCCTTTGCTCTGGTTTTCTGTCTCATCAAGCAGTCTCTCCCTTTCGCACGTGCTTCTGCCACAATGTCATTTATCCATGAAGCCATCCATCACGCCGCAAGGGTCTCACTACATGCCTGGAATCGGATATGTAATCCAAGCTACACTTGCAATGATTCTCCTGTCTGGGCCTCCTGAGATTATAGGTATATGCATCAGATCTGCCAACCCCACTTTTTTTTCCATGTATGTGAAGTTCTTTTCCATGTATGTAAGTGCATGTTCTTATAAGTGCATGTTTTGCATGCAGGTGGGTGTGCGTTTGTGTGAGGGTGTGTGTGTAAGAGTGCATGCACTTGAGTGTGTGTGCCTGTGGAGGCCTAAGGGTGATATCAGGAATCATCCTGAGTTGCTCTTCCTCCTTTCCGCTTTGCTTTGGAGTTTTCCAGGCTCTGCCTTCCAGGGCATCACCATATCTTCCGGGCCACCACCACATCTGCCCATTTTTTATATGGGATCTAGAGATCCAAACTCAGGTTCTTTGCTTACAAGGCAAAGGCTTCTAACCAATGAACCATCTCCCCAGTTCCCCCCCCCCTTTTTTAAATAAAGTATCCATCTCAGGTTTTTTTGTCATAGTAACACAAAACAGATGAAGACAAAGTCTCAGCCAGAACTAAAGGGAGCGTCTTAGGGGGACTATAGAGGTGCTGGCTAAGCCCCAACTCTTTTCAGATGAGTACCAGGAATCTATCACTAGACACCATGGCTCTAGAAAGCAGCAGTCTATGCCTAAAGCTCAGGGCACATCCGTCTGCGCCACTCTTCCTCCACAGAACATGCTGTTTTCTCATACTTCCTCCTTTTTCCTTCTTCCTCTTCTCTTACCAGAAATAACATCCTTGTCTAAGGAACGCTCTGACCATGTTCACTTGAGCAACCTCATTCCTGCTCTCCTTGAGTCATAACCTAGTCGCTTGCATAGGCGGCCCAGGGACACGCTTACTGCAACTCAACCACAGCGAAGTATGCTCCTGTGTGAGCTCAGCGTGCCAGTCACAAGTCTCCGCTCCTTTTACCAATGTGATATGCACTTACCTGTGTGTTCAGATGCAGAGACCAGAGGAGGATGTTGGGTGTCCTGCTTTATCACACACCACCTTATTCCCCTGAGACAGGGTCTCTCATGGAACCTGAAGCCTATCTAGCATCCAGAAAACTCCAGCGATCCTCCAGTCTCACTCCCCATTCGCTTGCCCCCCAGCACTGGATTACAGACATGTGCACAGCTACGCCTGGCTTTTGATATGTGTGGTAAGGAATCAAACCCAGGCCTCATGCTTTCACAGCAAGTGCTTTCAACCACTGAGACTTCTCCCCAGCTCCTAGAGAGAAGTTTGATGTTCACATTTACACAGGACAATGCTTTAGTGACTTTTGAATAAAATACCATGCTATAACATCTTGTGAATTGGACTTGCAATTCTTTGTAGGGATGTATGTTCACATGTGTATGGGTGCATATGTGTGTTAGGAGCCTGCAATTGTCATCAGGCATCTTTATTGATTGTTCACCACTTTATTTTCTAAGGCAGGGTCTCTTGATGAGCCCAGAGACTGCCAATCCCAGCTGGACTAGCTTCCCGCTCACTCCCAGGGACCCTGTCTCTGCTCTCAGAATGCTGGGGTCACAGACAGTTCTCACACATCCCCGGGTTTTATGTGAGTTCTGGTCTTCACACTTGTGCAACTGGCACTTTTATCTACTAAGTCATCTCTCCAGGCTGCCATTTGTTTCTCCTAAGTCCTTAAAGGGGAAGGGGGGCTGCTTGTGATTTCTAATCCTCGAGCCTCTATCCCCTGAAGTTTTTGCCCAAGTTCTTCTCCCTGTTCCTGTTGAGGATTAGCTAAACCATAGCTGGCTTTCGCCCTTTCTGTTCTAGAAGCTTCCAGTTAATAAGATGTTTCAGCACATATCCAAATAAAGCTAGATTTGGACTAATGATGACCTCAATAATTACTATAAGTAGCAGTGTTTTCCATATAGTGATTGCTTACTCCAGACATTGAATTTTTTTCTAGTTTGCCATTCAGTCCCCGCAAGTATTGTATGAGGCGGGTACTGCTATCCATTTTACAGATGACAAAAACGAGGCTCAGGAGACTTAGGAGCTCACCACCAGCACAGCTTGTAAATGGCAAGAAAATGGGGACTCAAACATGACTGATGACTGAGTCCAAAGCCCTGTCCACCTCCCCACCGTGCCTGCAGGATTGATTGCTCTTCCCAACATAGCAGGTGGACTCCGGCTGCCTTGGGAATCCTGGAGGGGGACCGGGGTGGGGGTGTTTGGTCAGCTGGGCCGTCAGCAGTTGACAGCATCTGACGCTCCGGGCTCCCTGGTTCTGCGCGAGACTGGCTTCTCTCCCCAGCAGGAGGACTGCTCTGGGTTCCAGGATGGAAGCCAGATGACAGCCAGGGCGTCTGCTGGAACCCTAGGAACATCTGCCACATGTCTATTTGGAGGTACAGAGGAGACTGGAGCTCAGACTCTTTAAAAACAGTTCCCTTTCCTTCAGCGAGACGTGTGTGCAGTGCTCAACTTCCAAAGAGCAGGAAGAACACAGCATGAAATCAGTGGCGGGAGTCATGAGCTGGCCGTGGGACTCCGTCCCTGACACGGGTGTGTGGTCGTTAGAAGTGGGGAATGGGGGGGGGTCCTTTTGTTGCAGCAACAGAAAACCCAACCCAAATTACTTCAACCGAAAAGATGTATTGGCTCACAGAGTATAAAAACCCAGAGGCAAGTCGGTCTTCAAGTGTAGCTTGATCAAGAGTTCGGAGGCGGCCTCCATATTCCAGCTTCCTGTTCTACGGTCCCATCTGGACTTTATTTTTGTTGTAGTTTTTGTTGCCATAGGATGGTGGCTATATTAATTAACTATTTCATCACTGTGAGCAAAATACCTGGGAGAACAACCTCCAGGAGGGCAGATTTGCTTTGTCTCCTAGTTTGAAAGTTCAGTCTGTGGTCACTTGGGCAGAAAATCATTGCAGCAGGCGAGTGTAGAAGAGAAGGGATAGAAAACAGAGAGAGAGAGAGAGAGAGAGAGAAGATACTCTTAAGAAATTATCTACTTCCTCCATCTAGGTCCTCCCTATGCAAACTTCTAGACCCTCCCAAAATAACTGGAAACTATTTAATACATAAACCTGGGGGGACATTTCAGAAAAGGGAAAAAGGGAAGTCTAATAAGTTGACAGACTTTCACTGGCTCTAGGTGACCTTGCCTGCTTCAGTATGAACCAGGAAAACACGTTGCCAACTGGGTACGGTGACACACACCTGTCTGTAATCCCAACACTTGGGAGACTGAGGCAGGAGTTCAAGGTCATCTTCAGCTATGTATCAAGTTCAAGGTCAGTCTGGACTACAAGAGACAAAACAGATTTTAAAAAACGATAAGAAGGGCTGGAGAGATGGTTCAAGGGTTAAGACTCTGCCTTGCAAGTAGAAGGTCCTAAATTCAGACCCCAGGTCCCACATAATAAAACATCAGGCGGAAACAGGTAGGCAGCCTGCACTTCTGGCCTGGTGGGCGGAGCCTGGGAAATCCCAGAGCGAAACAAAAGGGAGGTAAAAGCGATCCAGGATGATTCCCAAAGTCAATCTTGATCCTTCATAGGGACACACAGTGCCCTGTGATACACACACACACACACACACACAACACACACACGTAAACATTAAATGAATGTTTTTAAAAGAAACAAAGACTGGGGAAGTGGCTCAATGGTTAAGTTTTTACCTCTCAAAGCTGAGGGATCCAAATTCTGACCCTTCTATCCCACATAAAAATATCAGGTGGGCGTGGTGATTTGCTGTAATTCTAGCCCTAGAAGGCAGAGCGTAGCAATCCCAGAGCAGTTTGGCCAGCCAGACTAGTCTTAAGAGCCTGCTCTGCATTTAATCAAAGACCCAGGCTCACAACATTAAAGTGTGTGTGTGTGTGTGTGTGTGTGTGTGTGTGTGTGTGTGTGCTTGTGCGTGCATTGTGTGTGCATGTGTGTGTGTATATAGGAGAGGATATTTGAGTATGTGTATACTTGTCGGGGCCTGAAGTCACCATCGGGACTCACCCTGAATTGCTCTACCTCCTTATTGTTTTGCTCTGGGGTTCTCTGAGCTCCACTTTCCAGGGCCGGAAGTACAGGGCACTGTCATTTCCACCTGGCATTTTTGCATGGGATCTGGGATCTGAACACGGGTTTTTTGGCTTCCGAGGCAAAGGCTTAACCCCTGAGTCATTTCTCCAACATGAGAATGATACCTGACATTAACCTTGGGCCTCCACAGGCACACACATTCAAGCACACTCATGTACATACACCTGCACACATGTACACCTACTCACATATAAACAGTCACACTAAAAAATAAAAACAAACAAGATGAACTGGGCATGATGGTCCATCTAAGCCTGTAATCTCTGTTTGGGAGGCTAAGGCAAGAGGATCACAGTTCAAAGCCCTTAACAAGACCCTGTCTCAAAATAAAGTGAAATGGGGTTAGGAATGCAGGTGTCACACATGAAGCCCTGGGTTCAATCCTTCCCTCCCCCTGCAAAGAAACAGAATGAATGAACTATGAATCAGTAAAGGCAGGAAGGGAGAGTATAAGGGAGGAAGGATAGCTGAAGAAAAGAGGGGAAAGGCAAGCAAGCAGTCCACTTGGGATGAGAAGAGAAGTGACAAATGGCTTCTAGACAGGCGGGCTATAGAAGTTCATTCATAATCCCACTTAGAACTCAGAGCACATTTTTACCCACGTGAAAATGGAGGGGGGTATTATAAATGTCCCAGGCTAAATAATATTAAGAATTATTATATAATCCGTAATATAGCAGAGGTACTTGGTTATTTGCGGTGACAAAAAAAAAAAAACCTCAAAATGTACATGTGTGGATAACAGGTCAGAAAGATATTGGATCTGAAACCTGTTCTTTATTTGTTGGGAGTGCTGACACTCGAGAGAAAGCAAGTTTAATTAACAGGATGAGCTGGCAGATGGAGGCTCCGGTGGGGACCCAAAGGGGGCTTCGGAGCATTTCCAGGGCTCGAGAGGTTGACAGCAGGGCTCCCTGTTATGCTGAATTTTCCTTCCCATGTTGTGGTTTTGCTTTCTCTCTCCACAGATGAATCCAGATTGTCTCTTTGCAGATCTACAGAAGAGACGTGACTCTTCGCAACTTATCATGGTTCCGGTCATTGTGATTCCACGGGAGAGGGAGGTCAGGTGCCATCCCAGAGAACCAGAGCAGAGGGGGCACAAGGGGGCTGGATAGGAGCCGAGGTCAGGTTGAATTTCATAAAGCTGCAGGGAGCGACCTGCACTTGGGAGAGAAGCAGATAAAAAGAGTTTTGAGGTTCACCTACCATATTTATCATATCATATCAATTATATATTGTTTCATACGTCATATTTGAATGCTATAAAAGGCGTTCAAATCTATTTTCCAGCCCTCAGCATTTCCTCACACTGCTGCTCCTAGCCAACACCTGAGAAGTGCAGGCAGGGAGATCAGGAGTTTAGGGCCATCCTCAGCTGTACGGTGTGTTTGAAGCTAACCTGGACTACAAAATGAGTTCTAGGCCTACCTACGCCACATAACAAGAACCTGACTCAAAGACAAACAAACCAACAAACAAGTTCAAGGTCAGCCTGGGCTGCTTTGCAAATTTCAGGTCAGCCACAGCCATAAAGTGGAACCAGTCTTAAAAAACAAAGGCTGGGGGCTGGAGAGATGGCTCAGAAGTTAAGACTCTGTCTCAAAAGCAGAAGGTCCTGAGTTCAGATCACAGGTCACATGGAAACAGAGGCAGCCTGCACTTCTGGCCCTGGTGGGAGGAGCCTGGGAAACCCCAGAACGAAGCAAGAAGGAGGTAGAAGCAATCCAGGATGACTCCCAAAGTCACCATTGGTCCTCCACAGGGACATGCAGTGCCCACTGATACATACAGATACATACACGAAATAAATAAATAAATAAATAAATAAATATAATTTTTCAATTCTAAAACAGATAAATAAACAAATAAGTAAGCGAATGAATGAACGAGTGTGAGTGAATGAATGAATGAACGAATGAACGAACGAAGGCTGGGCTGGAGAAATGGCTCAGGGGTTAAGTCTCTGCCTCAAAATTAGAATAACCTGAGTTTAGATCCCCAGATCCCCAGTTAAAAAAAAAAAACACTGAGAGAAATTAGAAATTTTGGCAGGCGGTGGAAATGACTGTGCAGTCAGCAGGCACTTCTGGTCCTGGAAAGCAGAGCTTGGGAAAACACAGAGCAAAGCAAAAAGGAGGTAGAATAATCTAGGATGATTCCAAAGTCACCTATGACACACACACACACACACACACACACACACACACACACACACAAGGGCTGATCAGGCATGCTGGCTCACACCTATAATCCCAGCACTTGGGAAGCAAAACCAGAAGATCCCACAAGTTCAAGACCAGCCCTATCTTATCCTTGCCAGGAAAAGAAGGGAGCACTATCTCAAAAAAAAAAAAAAAAAAAAAAAAAAAACCGGGGCTGGAGAGGTGGCTCAGGGGTTAAGCCTCCGCCTTGCAGGCGGAAGGTCCTGAGTTCAGATCCCAGATCCCACCTATAGACGCCAGGTGGAAGCGGGGGCGGCCTGCACTTCTGGTCCTGGTAGGGCGGAGCCTGTGAATCCCTGGGGCAGAAGGAGGTGGAGGCGTCCATGGTGGTTCACGAATTCCGTCCGTGGTTCTACACATACACAGACACACACACACACACACACACACACACACACACGCACATGCGCACAGTTGAACAAATAATAATAAAAAAAAGAATTCAAAACAAAAATCAAATAGTCACACAAAACAAATAAATAAATATTTAAATAAATAAAAAAGCAAGAGCTGGGGTAAAACTCAAGGTACAATGCTTGCCCAGGACAAACAAGGCCATGACGAGATCACCAGCACCATAGAAAAGAAAAGAAAACCTCCAACACAGAGACCAAGGATGTGGCTCAGCTGGTAGAGTGCCGGCCCGGCATGTATGAAGCCCTGGGCTCCGTCCCTAGTGCCAGATAAACTGGGCGAGGTACCGGAGGCCTGTCAGGAGAAGGTAAAGAAAGATCAGAAGTCCTTGGCTGCATAGCCAGTATGTAGCCAGTCTGTCTAAAGAAAGAAAAAAGAAAAGAAAGCACAGGTCTCAGAAGATGCTGTCTGAGAAGACAGATAGATGCACAGCAGCTGCTGGATGGTAAAGGGGAGGCAGATGATGTGTGCTAGACCAGGCGGGGAAGCAGAGTGAGGGAGTACTGAGATACAGTTCCAAGGTGTAAAATAGCTGACCCTGGCCACTAATGAACGTGGTGTTGGAGGAAAGGGAAGTACCAGTTTCCAGTTGGTCCAGAATGGACTCTAGTGCCACCAGTTGGAGCCTGAGAGGGGCGGGTTGGTGTCAAGGCTGGGGAGGTGGAGGGAAAGTGAGGAGCTCTGTCTTGGATGGGTGGGTGACTCATTAGGAGGGCATGCAGGTGGAGCTGGCCAGCAGCCAGGACGCACAAGCCAGGATGCACACGTTCAGATCCCAAGAGCCGAGGCCAGGCCACTGGAGAATGCCAGTCCCCTCTACCCACAGGGCCGGGTGTTTGTCTGTGGTTCAACCTTCCCACAGCCTGGAGGGAGGGCTGTTCTTCACCTCAATTTAGAAAAACAGAAACAGAGTTCCACAAGGCCTCACGATTTCCCTGTATCAAGTAGGTAGTAGGTGGAGCAGGAATTGAAACCCCCATCGTCTGAGAGCCTTGGCCATCTGCAGTCTGTGTTTGCCCTGTGTAAGCAAACATCAGAAGAGAGGGTGTCCTTCCCCAGGGGTTTCCACTGCACTACCAGCTCTTTAAAATCTACTTGTTGGCCTGTGGTTGGTGGTCTGTGTCCAATGCTGGTGGTCCCAGCATTCAGGAGACCAAGACAGGAAGACTAGGTGTTCAAAGCCAGACTGAGCTACATAATAAATTCAAGGCCAGCCCAGGCTACATGAGATCCTGTTTAAAAAAAAAAAATCCATCCATCCATCCATCCATCCATCCATCCATCCATCCATCCATCCATCCATCCTTCCATCCCACTTGCTGCCGCCAGCCTTGTCCCTTCTTCTTGTCACTTCCTCTGGAGGCTTAAGGAATTGGCTGCAAATCAATCTTTCCTTGGAAAGGATGGATCTCGAGAAGGGACACTATACCCTCGATTTTACCTGCAGTCCCCCAACTCACAGTGCTGCACCCCTGTTGCTGAAAGGGGATTGTGGAGCCAGTACTGGTAGTATTTTCTTAAGAGGATTCAGGTGGGGTTCCCCTTCTGCTACTGTGCCACCCCATCTCTTGTGTGCTGTGGATTCCCCATTTCCTAAGATGAGATGAGTTCTGGGGCCCAGAAGGGAAGTGGAAAGGGGGAGAAGAAAGTAAGCAGGAACAACTTTTCCTACCTAGCCTTGGGGTTCACATTCACTTTAGAGTGATGTAAATGGCCCAAGTTTTATTTTCTGGAAATTTTGGGGGGTCATCTATCTTCTTGTGTCTTTTGAATATTGAGATTTCAGAACATGATAACAGATAACTTTTAAAATATTGAAAGTAATCTGCTTTTCTATTTTTCTTGAAACTTTTTTTTTTCCTTTCTGGGTTGTGAATCAGAGTCTCACATAGCCCAAGCTGGCCTTGAACTCACAGCAATCCACCTGACTCAGTCTCCACGGTGCAGGGAGTACAGATAGGATGTCCTGCCTAGTCTTATTTATTTATTAGTTGAAAGTTCTAATCTTCCTTTTCTCTAATCTTGTTTATTTTGCTTGTTTATTTTTTAGCTTGGGTCATACCTGCAGCTCAGGCTAAGGTGGAGCCTCTCCTAGTTCTGGGATTCCAGGTATGTATCACCACACCCAGCTGAGGTCTTCTTTATTTCACAACATTTTTTTTTTCCATACATGTTCCTGTTTACGTGGATCATATCTGTCAATAGTCTCTTACAACAGTTCTGCTACAGGTCTGGCTGCTTCAGCCTGTAATTCCAGCAATCAAAATGGGGAGACTGGACTTCTCAATTCTAGGCCAACCTGGGTGATGTATAGCAAGACCCAAGCTGGGATTAAAAAAAAAAGTGTAGAATAGAAAATGAAAGAACTAATATCTAACATCACACTTTTTGTGTGTGTGCATGTGCCTGTATGTCTGTGAATATCTGTATGTGTGTAGATGTGTCCTCTGCCTTCCAGAGCCAGAATACAGGCTACCATCATTTCTGCCTAGCATTTTTGTGTGGGATCTGGAATCCATACTCAGGCAGAGTCTTAACCCCTGAGCCATCAATCCAGCTTCATTTTATTTTTTTTAAAGTACGTATTTTTTACAAACAACACCAAATGCTGGAGAGGATGTGGAGAGAGGGGAACTCTCCTACATTGCTGGTGGGAATGCAGGCTCATACAGCCACTCTGGCGAGCCGTCTGGAGATTCTTAAAGAAATTAAAGATTGAAATGCCATATGACCCTGCTATTCCACTTTTGGGAATAACCCCCCATACAGCAGAGGTTCACCTCGATAGCACAAGCACGACCATGTTCATAGCAGCACTGTTTACAATAGCAAAGTCATGGAATCAACCCAAATGTCCAACAGTTGACGAGTGGATAAGGAAACTGTGGTACATCTATACAATGGAGTACTACTCAGCTATAAAAAATGATGAAGTATTGGAATTTGCCGGGAAATGGATGTCATTAGAGACAATTATATTGAGTGAAGTATCCCAGACCCAGAAAATTAAGCACCATATGTACTCCCTAATAGGTGGCTCCTAGTACCAAACCCACCCAGCCCATCTAGAGACACTCGATGATAAATCTCTGTAATACAAACAGTAATTGCAAGGAGTATGAACAGGCGGGATGGGGTAGGAGGGCCACACCAGAAACAAGGAGAGAGGGGACCATGTAACAGCAGAGAAAATAGGCCTCCATCAAGGACTGCGAGTAAGCAATGAGACATCTGGTTAAGTTCACAGACTTTTCATTCCTGATCATCTACAACTGAGGGGTGTGATCTCACCAGAAGGGGAGGGCATATAGTTTGGCAGATAATAAGTAACCATTTTGCAAATGGGTGATTGACCCTTCCCTCACTGTGGTTTCCTACTTTTATTGCATCTACCTTTGAATATACTCTTATAACAAGACTCTAGTTTAACAGTTTTTTAATCTCTGGCCAGGGGGTGACATCCAATACCCATTAGGATGGAGTGAAGGGCATTGCAGGAGCAGCAAAACCACAAAAGAAAATCAACAAACCATAATCCAGAACTTCAGAGACTCTATATCAACCACCTAGAACTAGGTCAACCTAATCTCTCCCCATCCTGAAGCTCAGGGAAATTTGCAGAAGAGGGGGTGGTGAGAGTGTAAGGGTACAAGGATGGGAGGAGCAATAATATGCAAGATACTCCACACAAGTTAGGGCCGAAGCAATCATAATTGGACTTTGCATGTCCTGCGCTATGTCCAACACACTATTGATCCCACAAAGTCTAGCATTTGCTGAAAGCACCAAGATCCTTGGAGGCAAGGGATTGACAGCCATAGTAGTGTTCCTATGCTTAAGGGGAACACAGGAAAGGGTTTAGGGAAATGCCGCTGGGTCCTTGTATATCATCCGAGAGGAGGACCCAGAGGACAGTCAGGCATGCACATTAAAGGATTCTCCGGGGATTGGGGGAGGGGAGGCATTGGGGGGTGGGGAGGGAAGGGTGAGGGGAGGGCGAGCAAAGGGGTGAGGGGAGGAGGAGGGAGGGAGGGAACAGGTGTACCTATTAAGTTTATATGAGCGGAGATAATAATAAATGTTAAAAAAATAAGAAAAAAGAAAAAACTATTTATAAAAAAAAAATAAAGTATGTATTTGTTTAATTATTTGAGAAACAGAGAGTACATGCATACCAGGGCGCATGGGTGGAGATCAGAGGACAGCTTTCAGAAGTCAACTGTCTCCTAGGCTTCTGGGGAATGAATTCAAGTAGCCAGGTTTACAAAAAGACACCTTAACCCACTGAGCTAGCTTGCAGGCCCTACACATTTTAAGATAACTTTCAAATGTATTCACTAGGTAGAAACTCTGTGTGTGTGTGTGTGTGTGTGTGTGTGTGTGTGTGTGTGTGCACGTGCGCACGCACACGTGTGGTGCTACAGGAGGTGGAGCATGGGCATATTCACCCATGCATACAAGTGTGGTGCTCAGATGTTTATTTCGTTTCCCTCTGCTGTGCTCCATCTTACTTGTTGAGACCATTCTCTCATTGAATCTGAGACTCACCTATGCTTTGGCTGGCTGCGAACCCTCGGGTGCTGTCTGTCCTGCCTCCCCAGCCCTGGAGTTACTCACCACACACTGCTGTGCCTGTTTCCGCTTGAATGCTGGCAACCCTAGGTCAGATCCTCATGCTTGAGCAGCAAGCATTCTACCCACTCACCCTTCCATCTCCTCAGGGCTCTCTTTGATTTTAGCTGGCCTCAAACTAGCTATGCAGCTGAAGGGACTTTGAACTGCTCCTACCACCTCACTTCCCCAGATGATGGGATTACAGACGTGGACCATCCTGCCCAGCTGGAGACAGGGTCCTTCTATGTGCACTTAGCTGGCCTGAACTTACCTATTAGACCAGGCTAGTCTCAAACTTGCAATCCTCCTGCTTCAGCCGCCTACGTACTGATTACAGACATTTGTTTTCTACACATGGCTTCTATTCTTACTTTTTAAAATAATTTTTAATTAAAAAAAATTTTTTTAGCATGTGTGTGTGTGTATGTGTGTGTGTGTGTGTGTGTGTGAGGGCACTGTGTGTCCCTGTGGAGACCCAAAGGACACTAGGAATCATTCTGGATTGTTCTATCTTCTTTCTGCTTTACTGTGGGTTCTCCCAGGCTCCGCCCACTAGGGCTGAAAGTGCAGGCTGCCGCCCTTTCTGCCTGATGTTTTTTACCTGGGATCTGGAATCTGAACCTTATGCTTGTGAGGCAGTCTTAATCCCTGAGCCATCTCTCCAGTCCTATCCATAGTTTTTTAAAAACAGAGTCTCCTGTAGCTTAGGTCAGTTTATGTGGTTTGAAATGACCTTGAATTTGGGATCCTTCTGCCTCCACTTTCCAAATACTGGGATTACAGGCATGCCCAACCAAACCCAGTTCCCTTATTCTTCTTTTACTAAATTGTCTTTGAAGTTATGTCTGGTTTTTCTGCTAAATAAATTTTAAATCTTCTTCCAAAAGTTTTGGGCGAATCACATCTGGATTTGTATTAAACCTGTAAATCTGCATATTCTTCCCTTGTTTATTATAAATCGCATTATTTAGTCTTTACATCAAGTATAGAATGCTTGTCCATATTTAGACCCTTCGCTTATATTCCCCTGGAAAAGAGCTTTATTTTTTATTTTTCCGTGTGCATCTGCATTTATGTATGTGTCTGTGTAAGTGTGTCAATCAGAGTCAGGCAGTTTTAGAGCAGCCGTGCTAGGATGGTCTCTGAAGGTTTTGGAAAGCTATCCCCCACTGCTGGGATTACCTTGAAGGAACACACCCTACCCATCTTTCACTAGCTTCCCCCAACCCTTTGCTTGTGAAAGGATATGGAGATTAGTTCTCCATTACAGAAAAGCCCTACTTGGAAGTCCCTACCTTGAGGTCGGGACAAGATCCCCTAGGTTGGGCCTCAATATGAACTAATGAGGAAAAGCCCTCTCTCTCTCTCTCTCTCTCTCTCTCTCCCCTCCCCCCTCCCTTGCCTAAATGTGTAAATATACCTGACCTTGGCAACTATCTTTGGCACCTGCCCCTCGTGGTACTTCTGGGGTCCATGAGCTCTGCTCTTTCTCTCTTCTAATAAACTCAACCTTAATCCTCTACAGGAGTTCTAGTGTCAATCTTCTACCGAACACAAGAATCTGGATACATATATACCCCTAGAAAGTGAGCCTGCAACAAGAGGGCACTGTGTTTACCTGTGGAGGCCCAAGGGTGACTTCAGGAATCACCCTGGACTGCTCTACCTTCCAGGACTGGAAATACAGACACTGCCATTTCTGCCTGATTTTTTTTTTTTTAATCTGGAATCTGAACTCAGAACCTTCTGCTTGTATCTCTCCAGACCAGACCTGTGGTTTTCTTTTCATTTCTTTTCTGAAGTAGAGTTGGGGTTTAATGAGGATTTTTTTTTTTTTTATTCTTTTTCCTGGCACAATGGGGACTGAACTCAGGACCATTGTCCTCAACACTAATAAAATATTTTAATATAGGTTTAAAAAGCTCAGAAGGGACGACAAGACATACTGGAGACTGTGGGTGTAGGCTTCTCAAAGAGTCGAAGAGGGGGCAGAAAAAAAAAAAAAAAAGTCACAGAAAGCAGGGCACACGCCCAAGCGCGGGTGTAAGCTCTTGAAGGAACCTTGTCTGTAGTTTTCTTTATATGGGAAACTGAACATTCTGAATTGACTTATATCAAATGGATTATCCTTGCCTCAAAATTTTCACCCCCTTCCCCAATTCAGATGCTTTGGACTTAGAGTTTTAAGGGGATCGATCTTCCTAATATCTTCCTAGACTTATTCATTAAGCTAGCACTTATTAGTGTGTGCCAGGTAAGGGCTCTACCATTGAGTAACCACTAGGCCCAAACTTTTATTTAGTGCCTGCTGTATGCCAAGGCCCAGCCAGTTTCTGAGCAGCAGGAAAATACAGCAGCAAGCAGAAAGGTTTTCTTATGCAATATCTCAAAGTAAAGCAATGTATGCATGCAATAAACTCAAAATAAATGTTTAAAGTGATTTTAAAAAAAGCTCTTTTCTCAGTAATCTATAATCTAGTGGTAAGAAAAGAAGAGAAACAAGTAAACGGACATGAGTGCTATCAGATGGTAAGGAATGCTGGGGAGAAAAGTAAACAGAGAAAGACACAACCTGTTTTGGGAAGCTGGTGGAGAGGCCTCTTGCCCAGAGCACATGTGAGCAGAATATGGAGGAAGTGGTTTCAATTTCCTATTTCTGAAGGTGCACAATAGAAAAACTCTGTCCATTATGTTGTCTGGAAAATTATGTCATTGAAAAAATTTTAATTCATCAGTAATCTCATATAATATCCTCTTAACAGTTTATTTATGCGTGTATTTAAAAGGTGGGGCACCCACATGCGTTTCATGGTACATGGACAACTTTCAGAAATTCATTCTCTCCTTCCACCATTGGCCTTCTAGGAATTGAACTCATGTCTTGAGATTTGTGAGCAGGCGCCTTACTCACTGAGCCATCTTGCCAGCCCCTAAAATGAGTTCACAGTTCTGGAAGTTTAGTCTCTGCTGCCCAGGAAGGCACTTGGGAAGCAGCTCTGCTGAGTGTGGGGACAGGTGTCGCATGTGGCAGCAGTTTCTTGGCAATTCAGGTTACAGGGAACCCTTGAACCATCTCTCCAGTCCAAATATTTTTTAAAAGGAATTTGGAATTTGCTCTGCGAATCATTTGAGTTTTGCTTTTCTTTGAGCAACAGAGAGAGAGAGAGATGAGGAGAGACAAAGACAGAACGCATGCACGCCACCTGCACACAGGTCAGGTGTCAGTTCTGTCCTTTCTCTATGTGGGCTTCCAGGCGTTTCTGAACTCAGAGAACTCAGATCAGCAGGTTTAGGAGCAGTGCTTCACCCTCCCAGCGATCTCTCATCCCCCATTTTGCTTTGCTTTTATTTATTCACAGTTTCTTGTTTGTTTGTTTTTTGAGACAGGGTTTCACTTACTTAGCTCCTCCTGCCTCTGTGCCCTGCTGGGTTGCAGACTTGCACTTGAATAGACTTTACTGAATTTTTAGACACATTTCTTTTGCAACCAAATGCTTCACTAGGGAGTTATCCACCTATAGATTCTTTTTTGGGGGGGAGGGAGGGGCTTTTTCTTGCTATATCTTTTGTTTTGTTTTTGAATCCACATCTTATATAGCCCAAGTTGATCTCAAAAAGGCGGCCAGAGCTCTGTCTTGTAACTTTTTTTTCTTGGTACTAAGGGATTAAACCGCAGGGTCTCTCTCATACTAGGCACTGAGCTACAACTCTAACACAAGAGGTGAGTTTAACGTGGTCTTAAAAAAAAAATGAGTGGCTTGCCAGATGGCTTAGGAGGTAAGGCTTCTGTTTGCAAACTTGGCAACCTGAATTTGATGCCAGAAGCCCACAGGGTAGAAAGAGAGAACTGACTTCTGAAAGTTGTCCTCTGACCTCCACCTGTGTACCGTGGTATGCATGCAACTCTCTCTCTTTCACACACACACACACACACACACCACTCTCTCTCTCGTATACATAGAAAAAGAAAAAAAGCTGTGTGTGGTGGTGCACACTTCTAATTCCAGAGGCGGGAGGACAGCTGTGCGTCTGGAGCCAGTCTTTGGTACCTAGTCAGTTCCAGGCCAGCTGAGACTTCATAAAGAGACCCTGTCTCTGGGTCTCTGCTTTTTGTTTGTTGTTTCATGTCAGGATCTCATGAGGAGACTGTCTTTAAAAAAGGAGAGGATGGGGGGATAGAGAAATGGCTCAGGGGTTAAGACTCTGTCTTGCAAGCAGAAGGTTCTGAGTTCAGATCCCAGGTCCCACGCAGCAGAAAGGGTGGCAGCCTGCACTTCCGACTCTGGTGGGCGGAGCCTGGGAAATCCCAGAGTGAAGCAAGAAGGAAGTAGAAGCAATCCAGGATGATTCCTGAAGTCACCCTAGGTCCTCCACAGGGACACACAGTGCCCTCTGATAAATAAATAAATAAATATATTTTTAAAAAGCGCAAACAGAAACACAGCATGAAAACACTTGCCCTTGCCTGGTCCAGGAAGGTGGACAGGCCTCTAACAAGGAGAAAGGCGTGGAAGACAAGCTGCTCTACTCCACAGTCTCAGGGTCTTGCTCTAAAGACCCCAACCTTCCGGCATGCTGTGGGCTGTATACAGAAGTCCTGCCAGCAACAGTAGTTTCTGTCCCTTTGCTATCAAAAGCAGTTCCTCTTTGAAGCTTACTTCCTGTTCCCATTTGACTCTCCTCTCCAGTTCCTCTAGATGTCTTGGCTGTTGGTTCCCACCCTTAAATTACCCAGAGGATTTTCCGGAAGCTAAAAAATAATTTTAAACACAGAGAATCCCAATAAATTTGAAAGTACAGATGTCATCCATATTACTTTGTTCCTAAAATGCTAAAAACTTATGCTAAAATTTATGTTATATTATGTATCATGCTATATATATACATGATTTATGTCGTATATATTATAATATATTAGGAATCAGTTATTGAGAACTCTCCAAAATAGCTTTTAAATGAAGGAGGTCATTTGAGAATAAGATATTAACTTAGAAATAGCAGAGCCTCTATAGCCGTGCCACCCTAGATACGCTTATCTGATCTCGGAAGCTAAGCAGGGTCAGGCCTGGCTAGGGTAATACTTGGATGGGAGAGACTTACACAAACAAGAACCATCTCTATGAAAATCAATAGCTTACATGCAAAGTTTTCCTCTGAACAATTTTAATAAGCTGGGTGTGGTGGTCCCTGTGTATAATCTCTGCACTCAAGAGATAGAAGCAGAAAGATCCAGCATTTAAGGAGATCCTCAACGGGCTATATAGTGACCATTAGGTCAGCCTGGGCTATGTGAGATTCTGTCTCAAAACAGTAGCAACAACAAACAAACAACAGAAAGAATAAGTTAGAAAATAGCTAGAAAAGAGAAAAAAGCAGGCCGAGCACACCTGCAAGCACAACACTTTAAAAGTCAAGGCAAGGGGCTGGAGAGGTGGCTCAGGGGTTAAGCCTCCGCCTTGCAGGCGGAAGGTCCTGAGTTCGGATCCCAGATCCCATGTATAGAAGCCAGGTGGAAGCGGGGGCGGCCTGCGCTTCTGGTCCTGGTAGACAGGCGCGCGCACATGCGCACAGTTGAATAAATAATAATAATAATAAAAAGTCAATAACTCATGAAATTATTAAAAAAAAAAAAAGTTGAGACAAGAGAATCAGAAGTCCAAGGCTAGCCTTGGCTACAGAGCAAGTTTGAAATTAGCCTGGGCAGCATGAGATCTATGTCTCAAAAAATAAATTTATCTATTTGAAAATATTATAGAAAAACAGTAGAATTAACACATACATGTTGTCCTTGAGCTGTTTCTTTTTGTCAAATGCGTCTCATCAATAACAGTCTTTAAGATGAAAGAGTAGATATAATAAATAGAGCACAGTGAAAGTACAAAAGGGAGCCGGCCTTGGTGGCACACACCTGTAACCTTAGAACTCAGGATGATGAAGCAGGAAGATTTCAAGTTCGAGACCACATTGGGGAACATTAGGAGAACCTGTCTTATAAAAAGACATTATGGTCTGCATGTGACATGTCCTGCACTTGCTTGTGCATTAGAACACTTGGTCCTCATCTGGAAGTACTGTTTTGGGAGACTGTAGGTGGGCCAGTGGGGGTGATAACCTGGTCTTGCTTCAGGTTTCATTCCCTGTAACCTGAATTGCCAAGAAACTGCTGCCACATGCGACACCTGTCCCCACACTCAGCAGAGCTGCTTCCCAAGTGCCTTCCTGGGCAGCAGAGACTAAACTTCCAGAACTGTGAACTCATTTTAGGGGCTGGCAAGATGGCTCAGTGAGTAAGGCGCCTGCTCACAAATCTCAAGACATGAGTTCGATTCCTAGAAGGCCAATGGTGGAAGGAGAGAATGAATTTCTGAAAGTTGTCCACGTGCCATGAAACGCATGTGGGTGCCCCACCTTTTAAATACACGCATAAATAAACTGTTAAGAGGATATTATATGAGATTACTGATGAATTAAAATTTTTTCAATGACATAATTTTCCAGACAACATAATGGACAGAGTTTTTCTATTGTGCACCTTCAGAAATAGGAAATTGAAACCACCTCCTCCATATTCTGCTCACATGTGCTCTGGGCAAGAGGCCTCTCCACCAGCTTCCCAAAACAGGTTGTGTCTTTCTCTGTTTACTTTTCTCCCCAGCATTCCTTACCTTGGTGGACAGAGCCTGGGAAATCCCAGAAGGAAACAAAAAGGAGGTAGGAGCAATCCAGGGTGATTCCCCAAAGTCACTCTTGGGCCTCTACAGAGACACACAGTGCCCTCTGATAACACACACACACACACACACACACATAAATAATAAAATAAAAAACATTTATTTATGTGAGGAAGGGGACAGAGGGATAGAGGAACAGAGGGAAAACAGACACATGCATGTCGTGGCATATAGGTGGAGATCAGAGAACAACTTTCCAGAGAATCTACCTTCCTCTGCCTCCCAAAGGCTAGGATTTCAGGCCCGTTCTACCACCACACCTGGCTCATTTTTGTGTGTTTTTTGAGGTAGGATCTCACTTTGAGACCCGGGCTGGCCTGGAACTCCCGTGTAATCCAGGTTCACCTGGAGCACTCAGGACTCTTCCCGCAGCATCCTCCCTGGTGGGCACGGCAGGTTCAAACCCCCAAGCCAGCTCTGAGTGTTTAACGAATGCCCCACAGGACATCCAGACAGAGTAGGCTCACATGGTCACGTGCTGTTCTTGTTCTCCGGATAGGTTCACTGAGCAGGAATGAAGGTGGTCCCAGGTGCAGGGCTGCCCTGAACACGCAGACCCAAGGGACGGGCTGGGAAGGACCATTTGCTGGGATCTTTGGGTGACCCTGTTGGACGTCCACCCACAGAATGGGCGCTTCTCAGGTCCCTCTCCATGATCTGATGACTTCTCCTCCCCCATCCTCCTCTTTCCCACCCCACGACCTCTTTATCTCTTTTCACAAAAAGCTCTATTCTCTTTCTACACAATACACTTTCACAATAGAAACTCTATTCAACCCACAGCCTAAGTCAGCAACCAAAACGCTGGTTCCTCTTTCTACCCAGTTCTCCAAACAGTTCCAAGGGAAGAGAAATAATTGCTAACCTCAGTCTGCCTAGTTGTTTCTCCTACAGACTGGAAGCTTCTTGAAGACTAGGCCTGGGACTCTTCAGCACTGATCCCAGAATGAGAGACAAGCCCAGGCTTCTTTCTTTAATGTCCAAGCAATCGTTTCAAAACAATGTGATTATTCTTGCCACACAAACAAAACAAGGAAACTCAGAGGTGACAGACATACTATGAATCACCTTGATTGTAGTGATGTAACTTATGTGATGCGTGCATGTCCAAACTCACGGCACTTTCTATACTCATTATGTATACTTTTTTATGTACCATTTACACCTTACTAAAGCAAAGAAAGCGAGAAGTACAGTTTATTCAAGAAAGAGAAAAAATATATCCATTTAATAAATTGGACAAATCTTTTTTTTAAGATTTTTTTTTATTTATTCAATTGTGCATGTGTGAATGTGTGCGTGTGTATATGTGTGTGTGTGCATATATGTGTGTGTGTGTAGAACCACTGACGAATTCGGGAACCACCATGGACGCCTCCACTTCCTCCTCGTTTACTCTGCCCCTGGATTCACAGGCTCCGCCCTACCAGGACCAGAAACACAGGCCGCCCCCGCTTCCGCCCGGCGTCTATATGTGGGGTCTAGGATCCAAACTCAGGACCTTCCGCCTGTAAGGCAGAGGCTTAACCCCTGAGCCACCTCTTCAGCCCCTGGACAAATCTTCTGTAAGGGAAAAAGAAAAAAATGTAATTCCAACAAACAACTTTTATTTTTAAGATAAGGTCTCACTATGTACAAAGACTGACCTTGAATTCATGAGATCTGCTCTCTTGTCTCCTCAATCTTGAGATTACAAGCCTGAGCCATTGTGCTCCCCAAAAAACTACTTTTTAACTTGTATTTTCTTCCAGATAATTTATATGTATTTTTTTGAATAAGACAGGCAAAAATAGATAGGTAGGTAGATAGATAGGTAGGTAGATAGATGATAGATAGATAGATAGATAGATAGATAGATAGATAGATAGATAGATGATAGATGACAGAAGTATAGACAAGTTTTTGCAAAACTTTTACTTCTTTCCAGTGAACAGGAAAAATGCTTTTTATTTCATTCGTGTGTGTGTGTGTGTTTGTGTGTGTGTGTGTGTGTGTGTGTGTGTGTGTGTGTGTGTGTGTATCAAAGGGCACTGTATGTCCCTGTGGAGGAACAAGGATGACTTCAGGAATCATCCTCTATTGCTTCTACCTCCTTTTTGCTTCACTCTGGGATTTTCCAGGCACTGCTGTACAGAATTATACGCCCCCACCATTTCCTCCTGTCATTTTTGATTTTTGTTTTTGTTTTTTATGAGGGTTGAGGAATCCGGGATCTGAACTCAGGACTACTGCTTTCGAGGCAGAGTCTTAACCTCTGAACCATCTCTCCAGCCGCCCAAATATTTTTCTTACAAGTCTGATAACTTGAGTTCTATCCCCAGAAGCCATGGAAACCATGTAAAGTTAAATCTCGAGAACTGACTTCACAAAGTTGTCCTCTGACCTCCACATGTGCTGGGTGACATGCTTGTGCATGTGCACACACACATACACGCACATAAATTACATTTCAAAAACGTAATTTTGATGAATGTATAATTTTGAATTTTAGGCCATTCCAAATATTTCCTATTGTTAAATATTTTTCTTTTTTTTTTTTTTAAATGCCACTTTTAAATTTTTTTTTTATTATTATTATTTATTCAACTGTGTATATGTGCGCGCGCGTGTCTGTGTGTGTGTGTATGTGTGTGTCTGTGTATATGTAGAACCACGGACGAATTCGCGAACCACCATGGACGCCTCCACCTCCTTCTGCCCCGGGATTCACAGGCTCCGCCCTACCAGGACCAGAAGCGCAGGCCGCCCCCGCTTCCGTCTGGCGTCTATACGTGGGATCTGGGATCCGAACTCAGGACCTTCCGCCTGCAAGGCGGAGGCTTAACCCCTGAGCCACCTCTCCAGCCCATGTTAAATATTTTTCAAAACGTTGATTTGGGGGCTGGAAAGATGGCTCAGAGGTTAAACTTTTGGGCTCAAAAGCAGAAGGATCCAAGTTTGGTCGGGGTGGCCTAAGAAATCCCAGATGGAAGCAGTAAGGAGGTAGAAAAATTCAGGGTAATTCCTGAAGGGTCACTTTTGGACCTCCATAGGCACACACAGTGCTCTCCTGTACACACACACACACACACACGTCTACACCCACATATATGTAAGCACAGAAGAAGAAGGAGGAGGAGGAGGGAGGAAGAGGAGGAGGGAGGCGAAGTAGGAGGGGAGAAGGAGGAGTGAAGCAGGACAGGAGGAAAAGGAGGAGGAGGAGGCGGAGGGGGAGAGGAGGAGGAGGAGGCGGAGGAGGAGGAGAAGGAGGATGGCGGAGGAGGCTGAGGCGGCGGAGGAGCGGAGGAGGAGGAGGGGAAGAAGAAGAAGAAGAAGAAGCAGAAGAGCCGAAAGACAGCAAGGACGAGGAGATGGAAGAGGAGGAAGAAAAAAGGAGGAGGAGGAGAAGAGGAGGAGGAGGAGGACGGAGGAGAGAGGAGGAGGAGGAGGAGGAGGAGGAAGAAGAAGAAAGAGAAGAAGAAGACGAAGAAGAAAAGAAGAGAAGAAGAAGAAGAAGAAGAAGAAGAAGAAGAAGAAGAAGAAGAAGAAAAAGAAGAAGAAGAAGAAGAAGAAGAAGAAGAAAGAAGAAGAAGAAGTTGGGCTGGAGAGATGGCTCAGGGGCAAGACTCTGTCTCACAAAAAGGCCCTGAGTTCGGATCCTAGGTCACACATAAAAATGCCAAGTGGAAATGGTGGTAGCCTGCACTTCCAGCCCTGGTGGGCAGAGCTGGGAAACCCCAGAGTGAAGCAAGAAGGAGGTAGAAGCAATCCACGATAATTCCCCAAATCATCCTTGATCCTCCACAGAGACGCACAGTGCTCTCTGACATACACACACGCACACATATTAAATAACAAACAAACATATAAATAAATTTTTAAAGTTGATTTTTAGGGGATATGGCTCAATGTATAGCACTCGTCCAGTATGTCCAAGCCCCTGGGATTCAGCACTAAGGGAAGAAAGAAAAAAACAACAATTTGGTTTTGAATAACTGTAAATACATGTCATAAGTGCATGTTATAATTTATCTACCATTTCCTCACTGCTAAGCTTTTCCTTTCATTTTATTTTATTTATTTGTGTATTATGTGAGTGATATGCTGTATGTGAATGTGCTGTCTGTGTGTGTGATGTATGGACTTGTGTAGGGGTGCATGCATCTGTGTACAAGCAAAGGCCAGGGGAGAGAGTTGGGTGTCTTCTGTCTCTGTCTTTCACAATATTGTGGAAGTGCTTGTCCATATTGACTTTCTTTCTTTCTTTCTTTCTTTCTTTCTTTCTTTCTTTCTCTTCTTTCTTTCTTTCTTTCTTTTTCCTTCCTTCTTCCTTCCTCCCTCTCCCTCCCTCCCTCCCTCCTTCCTTTCTTCTTCCTCCCTCCTCCCTCCCTCCCTCCCTCCTCCCTCTTTCTTCTTTCTTTCTTCTTCTTTCTGTCTTTCTTTCTTTCTTTCTTTCTTTCTTTCTTTCTTTCTGGCTTTCTTTTTTCTTTCTTTCTTTCTTTCTTTCTTTCTTTCTGGCTTTCTTTCTTTCTTTCTTTTTTCTGTCTTTCTTTTCTTTCTTTCTTTCTTTCTTTCTTTCTTTCTTTCTTTCTTTCTTTTCTTTCTTTCTTTCTTTCTTTCTTTCTTTCTTTCTTTCTTTCTTCTTCTATTGGTGTGTGGTGTGGTGTTGTGTGTATCAGAGAGCACACAGTGCCTGTAGAAGCCCAAAAGAATCTATCCTGGATTGCTTCTACCTCCTTTTTGCTTCACTCTACCATTTCTCAGGCTGTGCCTTACAGGTAGGAGTCCAGGCTGCCACTATTTCTGCCTGCTTTTTTTTTTTTTTTTAATTGTGGTATGTGTGTGTGTGTGTGTGATAGACAGAAAAGAGAGAGAGATGAGGAGAGAGAGAGAGAGAGAGAGAGAACTGTGGGTCCCTGTAGAGGATCAGGGTGACTTCAAGAATCATCCTGGTTTGCGTCTACTCCTTCTTGCTTCACTCTGGGATTTCCCAGGCTCTCTCTGCCCAGCAGGGCCAGAAGTGCAGGCCGCCTCCGTTTCCACCTGCTGTTTTTACGTGGGAGCTGGGATCGGACCTCAGGACTTTCTACTTGGGAGACAGAGTCTTAACCCTAAGCCATCTCCCCAGTCTCCACATTGGCTTTCTATGAGACTCCTGGAATATGAACCCAGATCCTCATGCTTGCCGGCAAGCACTCTTACCCACCAGGCCACCTCTCCAAACTCCCTCCTCCATTTTTTTTTTAACTTTTCATTTTTTCCAACATAAACAATAATTTGAAAAAATACGCTTACCACACATATTTGCTCACAATACCGATTGATCATTTCTTTCAGATTCCTAGAACTAACCAGGCCTGGTGGTGGTACAGACCTGTAATCTCAGTTTCTAAAAAAGACTGAGGTAGGAGGATCAATAAAGAGTTAAGGATTATCTAGGCTATAGAGTGAGTTCAAAGGCAGCTTGAACAACTTATTGTGACATTTTTGTCTCAAAATAAAAACCAAAAAGAGGCTGGAAATGTAACTCAGTGGAAGAATTGTTGCTAATCTATATAAGACTCTGGATTCTATTCTCAGTATAACAAAAACAGACAAGCAAATAAATTAATAAAATAATAACTTTCTAGTACTGTAGTCAATTCATCAAAAAGAGAAACTCTTAAAGTTCCCTTAATATATAGTGTCAAATTATTTTCTAGGCTTTGTATCAGCTTGCCTTTCCATAGCCACAAATATTACTATTGTCTTATTAATTAATTAGTTCTTTATGTGTTTGGGGAAGCATATTTATGTTATATGCTAGCAATTGTGTGCTTATTGTTATTACCTTATGTTTCTGTGATTAATTTTCTTCCTCCTTTTTTTTTTAAAATTTCCTTTTGCAATAAAGGTCTCCAGTAGCCCAGGCTGGCCTCAGAATCACTATGTAGTGGATGGTGACCTTAAATTCCTGGTTGGACTTCTATCTCTCTTTCTCTCTCTCTTTTTTTTTATTTTTTTATTTATTATTTATTTTGCATGTATGCGTGTGTGTATGTATGTGTGTGTGTGTAGAACCCCCGACTAATTCGGGAACCACCATGGACACCTCCACCTCCTTCTTGTTTATTCTGCCCCAGGATTCATAGGCTCCGCCCTACCAGGACCAGAAACGCAGGCCGCCCCCACTTCCGCCTGGCTTCTATACATAGGGTCTAGGATCCGAACTCAGGACCTTCCGCCTGCAAGGCAGAGGCTTAACTCTTGAGCTACTTCTCTAGCCCCTCTCTCTTTTTAATAATAGTAGATGTTTGTTTAACTAGTGTTAAGAGTGACCTTACAATTAAAGGGGCTACTCAAGAACACCATTCCCATCTCCATTATTGATCAAGAAATCTTGCCCCTTGGTATGAGCCTTGGGTAGCTTCTTTCTGTGAAGGCTGTAAGTAAGTCGGGCTTTGGAAGCAGCAGCAAAGTAACTCAGATGATAGATACTGGTCACCATGGCGCTGGCGCAGAACTTGTCCCATTGCAAAAGCAGAACACAGGACCTGGGGTGCTGAGTGAGTCCTGGGACCGCAATGGACTTCTGTCTTCAGATACCAGGATTACAGGCCTGAGGCTTCTCAGTCAGCTTTGCTTTTTGTTTGTTTGTTTGTTTGGTGTTGCTGGTTTTTTTTTCCCTCAAGACAGACTCTCACAAAGCCTAGGTTCACTAGTTGAGGATTAACCTCAAAATAGCTACGTAACTGGGGATGACTTTGAATTCCTGATTCTCCTGCTTCCAACTCGCAAAGGGCCAGGTTTACAAGTGTGTGATCCCCCGCTTGACTTTTTCTCCTGCTGTTCTAGCCAGTCCAACTTATCATGAGCCCCAGGCCAAACTGTGCTTTCTGTAGGCACCATCTAGCTTACTCTGGGGTCTTCCTTTCACTGGCTGGATTCTAATTGGGAGCCTAATAATAAAAATCAGATATTACAAAGCCAGATATCTTCTGAAATGTTTATGTGGTTCTACCAATGATACAAGATTTAATTAATGTTTTTCACTTCGTTTTTTTCTATTTTTTATTTTCTGTTTTTTAAATGTGTTTGAAAAAGAAGAGAGAGGCAGAGGCACTGAGAGAAAGCTCAAGTAGGTGGACACATGCTTGCCTGGTACACAGGTAGAGGTCAGAGGACAACTTTCAGCTCTCTTCTAATGCCATATGGGCTTCTGGGAAAAACTCAAGCTACCAGGTTTTATGATCAGACACATTACCTGCTTTGCTATCTCACCAGCCCCAACTTAATTTATTTTTAATGTGTGTGTGTGTGTGTGTGTGTGTGTGTGGTGTGTAGAGGGCACTGTGTGTCCCTGTGGAGGACCAGTGTGATTTTGGGAATCATCCTGCATTGCTTCTACCTCCTTTATGCTTTGCCCTGGGATTTCAGGCTCCGCCCACCAGGGCCAAAGTACAGGTCACTGTCATTTCTACCTTGAATTTTTATATGGGACCTGGGATCTGAACTCAGGACCTTCTGCTTGTGAGGCAGGGTCTTAACCCCTGAGCTATCTCTTCAGCCCTACCACAAGTTTCAATATCACTTGCAAATCACTCTGGTGAATGTCAGGTGAATTTGACTAAATGGTGATGGCTTGAGTTTGGGCTGGTACTGGAATCTCTTGACAGTCAAACAGGCTTTATAATACATGAAATCAGTCTTGGGCATTCTATGTCATTTATTACCAGCCTTTTCATTCTTCCCTACAACCCCAGAAGATAGGCATTACCGAAGCTAATAAAGTCCTTGTCAGAAAAAAGAGGTGGGGCACCTGCACAGACAGGTTCTTCCTGGGAGGCAACCTTTTTTTTTTTTTTTTTAGAACTCTTGCTTTCCTGTCTCTTTTTTTTTTTTTAAACACTGCCAGGTATCTTTATTTATCTATTTGCATTTTCTTTATCATTTTATCTTTTTATTGAGTTTGCAACTGAGTGTGTGTATCAGAGGATACTGTGTGTGCCCTTGGAGGCCCAAAGGTGACTTCGGGAATCATCCTTTTTGCTTTGCTGTGGGATTTCCCTGACTCTGCCTTCCAAAGCTGGAAGTGCCTTCGCTGCTATTTCTCCCTGGTGTCTTTACACGGGTTCTGGAATCCAAGCTCAGGGTCTTCTGCTTTACAAGGCAGAAGCTTAACCCCTGAGCCATCTCTCCAGCCCCAACTCTTAAGATAGACGAGAGAGAGAGAGAGAGAGAGAAAGGAGAGAGAGAGAGAGAGAGAGAGAGAGAGAGACTCTGAAAACAAGAGCTCTTAAGAAAAGGCCAGGCCACTTACAGAATTTCCAAACTGGAAACCGGGGTTATAAATTCTTTATCAGTCACAACCTGGTTGCGAGCTTGGCATTTTCATCGTGGTTTTTTTAAATCCTTTAATTTATGTTTTTCCATTCATTTACTTGTGTGTATGAACACACATGTACCATAGTGTCCATGTAAAAGAAAACAACATTGAAGAAGTTCATTGTCTCTGCTATCAACCAGGTCTTGGGAATCAAATCCAGGCCATTGGCTTAGTGGTGCAAGTGTTTTCACCGAGCAGTCGCCAGATTAGAGAAGCAGGAAGGATTGCCACAAGTTTGGACCAGCCTGGGTCCACAGTGACGCCTGAAAACTCGGCGTCGTGTGCGAGCCTGGCACAAGGAGATGCTTAGCAACTCTTATCTTGCCAGGCCTGGGCTCACTTTTAGATCCTGGGACTCACGGAGCTGCGGTGGATTATCTCCAGGTTCAAGGCCAGCCTGAGATACACGGTTGAAACCCGTTTCAAAAGAATTCAGAAACAACAACAAAAGGATTGTTTCTCATTTTCAGAAAAGTAAAATTCTGCCCAAGCCTCCCACAAGTTCAACAATTAAATTAAGATGCATTCATGCCACCAGAACGATACAAATTACTATGAATGGCAATGTTATGTTTATAGGTCTCTGTGACATAATCCTGAGTCAAAGTAGTGACAACTCATCAGTTATAGTGTGATGTCACATTTATTAATTTTATAAAAATATTTATTTTTATTATAATTTTATTTACTTATTTAGTGTGGGTGAAGTATATGTATATGTGTGTGTGTACATGTAAGGGCCAGAAATTGATGCCCAAGTGTCTTCCACTGCCACCTCCTCCACTTATTTCTATTTATTTATCTACCTATCTTTTTAAAAAAAATTTTATTATTATTATTATTTATTCAATTGTGTGTGTGTGTGTGTGTGTGTGTGTGTGTGTGTGTGTGTAGAACCACAGGCAAATTAGGGAACCACCATGGACCGCCTCCACCTTCTTGTTTACTCTGCCCCGGGGATTCACAGGCTCCGCCCCTACCAGGACCAGAACCACAGGCCGCCCCCTCTTTGCCTGCATTCTATACGGGGGGTCTAGGATCCAAACTCAGGACCTTCCGCCTGCAAGAGAGGCTTAAACCCCCTGAGCCACCTCTCCAGCCCCTCCCCTTTTTTTTATAAAAAAACCCTTGGGCCCCCACCTTATTCTTTTCTGCTCCCCGCCCACCTTATTTCTTGAGACAGGGTTCTGTCACTGAATCTGGGCCTTGCTGATTTTTAGACTGATTGGCTAGCAAGCTCCAGGCATTCTTCCTTCCGCTGTTCCTCAGCCTAGGGTTCAAACAAGAGGACAACCCTTTGGTTTTTATGGGAAGTTCTAGGGATGGACCTCAAGTCTCTATGCTTAATTGCAGGCAACTTAGTAAAACTAACCATTTCCTTAACCCATGATTGATTTGTGTGTCTGTGTGCATATGCCACACCACATGCCAAGAGTCAAAATTCATGTTTCCATCTATTACGGTCCATCTTAATTTTTGGACACAGGTCTCTTCACTGAATCTGGGGGTTACATACCCAGTCCCTACCACTGGGTTACAGACATATATGTGCAGTCATGTTCAGTGTTATGTAGGGACTGGGGAATCTAATCAGGTCTTCATGACGATACAACAAGCACTTTACCCATGGAGCCACACTCCCCGCCCCTTATTGATATTTTGAGGCAGGATTCTCAATCTGTCAGCACCACATGGCTTCAACTTGCAGCAGTTTGTATTACCAAAAACTAGCTGACTGGGTAATGAAGGACTAGCTGATCCTTGGAGTTCTAGCCACATGGACAATTAGCAATCAGAAGAAGATTCCTCAATCCAAACTCCCGCCTTAGTTTACTCTCCTAAACACTGGGATTGCAGGCTAAGCAAGTGATCACACTTAACATTCACACACACATACACACACACACACACACAACACATACACACACAACACATACACACAATATTGAATATTGCTATATATAGTCATTTTCAGTATTTGCTTTGTACAGTTTTATTATGTACAGTTACATGCAGATATGGAGACATAAAATACCCATAGTTACACACTAAAGCATAATGTCTCTGCATGAGTTTTTGGTTTTGCTTAGTTGATTTTCAATTTTTTTTTCAGTGTATTTGTGTTATAAAGAAAGTGTGGAAGCCCAGTGTGGTGGTTATCCTTGTACTAGACTTTGGATGGTGGCAAGATCAGGAAATGAGGTCATTCTTGGCTATTTACAAGTTTGGTCTACAGGACGATACTGAAGAGGAAGAAAGAAAGAAAAGGAAGAAGGAAGGAAGGAAGGAAGGAAGGAAGGAAGGAAGGAAGGAAGGAAGGAAGGAAGGAAAGGAAGGAAGGTAGAGGGGAGGTGGGGAGGCTTGAGATGTTACTCAATGGAAGAGCACTTACCTGGCAGCCATGAGACCCCAAGTTCAAACCCTAACTTTTTTCATTTTAATATATATGTGTATACAGGGTGTGTGAAATTCATGTTAGTGTTTTACATGTTACAAAAGAGCGTGTGTGTGTGTGTGTGTGTGTGTGTGAGAGAGAGAGAGTAAGCAAACACAGGAAGGCCCAAGGATGATTTTAAAAATCATCCTCAAACACACTTCCCCTTACTATTTTGAGGCTGGGTCATCTAAACCCGAGGCCTATCAATAGAGTTAGTGTAGTTGGCCAGTTTGCTTTAGGTTTTTAGGCATAACCTAAGGCTGAATTACAAGGCACCATGGCATTTTACATGGAATCTCGGGGTCCAAACTGTTTCTTGTGCTCACCCTTGCAAGTATCTCAATAGTTGAACCATCTCCCCAGGCCATTAATAATAAAAAAAAATACAATGAAGTAAGAAGTAAGTAAGCATTGTGTCTGCCCGGATCTAGGGGGACATTTGGGTGTAATGTTGGTCTCCAGGGCCCTTGGGAAAGAATAGGTTTGAAGAGATTTAACCTGGGCTCTGTAGAACTCAGTAATCCCTTCGACTCCAAGAGAACTTGAGCCTAATTCTTTCCCTGACAAACAGCTGGGTGCCAGCTGCGAGGGGCTTCAAGCCCCACCCGACCATCTGATTCTTTAGTCTACTTTAGGCTTTCATAGAACCTCAGAGGATTGGAAGTCTAGTTCTGCAAGGATCTCAGGGTTCTGGTTATACCTCCAGCGATGCCACCCTGGCCATCTTGGTCGGCTATGGGTGTTCCCCAATTCAGCCACCCCACGGGACACAAGGGCATCTTTGAAAAGAATGATTCCTCACAACGCCTGGTTGTTAATTCACCTTTGTAGCCTGTAGTAGCGGGTTCAAACCCATCTCTCATATACAGGTTGAGGGGCAACTCACCTGCCACTCCCCTTTTTCCTTTTATAGTAATTGGGATAAAAGCATGCTATGAAGTGCTGGTGGGCGTGGGGGTTCCTTGGGCCTAGCCACACTCGGGACGCAGGTATATTCCTCCCTACTTTTCAGATGAGCGAAAATGAGACTTAGAGAATTGACTTGCTCATGGATACATACCAAGTAAGCCTGGAATTTAGTAGACACTGCAGGCCCACCGCTCTATCTTCTTATCTCTTCATTTCCTTCCTCTATTTGATACAAAAGTCCTAGTTGGGCCCCAGTTGGCCTCAACTTTAGCTTTTTATTTTTTGGTCATCGGGGAGCATGGAAGTCGTGCCTACGTGAGCTAGCAAACGTGCTCTACACGGAAAGTGGCAACCCCACTTTTTGAGACAGAACCTCACTAAGCTGCCCAGACTGTCCTTTGTACTGTTGATCCTCCTGCTACGGTCCTCCCAAGGAAGTGGAAAGACAAATCTGTGTCGCATTTGGCTCTCGATTACTCAGGGCATTTGAGTCTGGAGGATATCACTAATTGTTACCAAGTTCACGAAATGGCCAGGGAAACGAGGACGCTAACGGTGACTGACCGCTTTCCCTGACACACTTATGTGCTACTGGGCACTCTGTACTCTAATCTCCCCTCTGCATACTCATAACCTGTGCTGATCTTGTTGTAGGAAGTTGTGGACAGCTCAAGATGCTCACTTGCGTCTGGGACATGGCTGGCTCGTCTCCTCCTGTGCATTGGTCTTGCGCGCGTACCTTAAGCCCTTCACCTGCACAAGCTCTTGACCCAAGTTCTCTGAGTCTTGTAACAGTTCATTTCTTGCAATTACATCGGCACTGTGCGGGCCTTGTTTCCGCACTGAATCTCAGATAGCCAGCCTCTGAATGGCTATACAGCAGAGCGGCTTCGGCTTTGAACTGCCAATCCCTCCTGTCTCTATCTCCCATGCTGTGGATTAATAGGCTGCTACTTCCACACTCTCTTTGTTTTTTTTTTTTTTTTTTTTAGTTATATTTTTCCTTAATATTTGTCTGAAGAGATCTTTTTTAAAAGAGGAGCGAGAGAGAGTAGAGATAGAGCTGTGCAGCAGCCCAGCGTGTGAAGATCAGCCCAAGTTTCAGGAAGTCAGATCTTTCTTCCACCTGTGGACTCTGGGCATGCATACTCAAACCCCAAGTTGTGTGTTGCCGACCATTTACTGTTGAAGCCATATCACCAGGCCCTTTTTGTTGTGTTTTTGATGACACAAGTCTTGTTTTGTGACCTCTGGGCATCCATGGTGTGTAGCCCAGGGTGGCAATTCGGCCTCAGCTCGGCGACTAGCAGATACTTAGCAAGCCTTTGGGGATGAATGCCATAAGAGCTGATTTCGCTGTATTTGTGGGATGTGCTGAGTGAACAGGGAGAGGTAACGATGGGACCGTGGTTCTGGTAGTCCCTATTACAGGGTGTTCTGGGAGGAGACCCGGGGGACGTGAAAGCATCAGCGTGACTGAACTGCGTTGTGGTGTGCCTGCTGAGCAACTATGGTTGTTTTCACCACTCCTAGTTCAGAAAAATATCATGTTCTGAGTGACTGGAGTCCATGTTGCCACAGCTCTAGGAGTTGGAGAGGGTGGAGCGGCGCAGGGTCAGTGGCCCTTGGTGGGTTCATCAAAAAAGGCACAGGCCCGGGCTGTGGGCGAGGGAGGCAGAAGAGTGGCAGGTCCTGTCCCCCGCAGACTGCAGTTCATTGGGGGAGCCAGCCAATGGGGCTCCGCATCTGCCTCCTCACCTCGAGAGGGCGAAGAAGGGACCTAATAGTGAAAAAAAGCGGGGGAGGGAGGACGCGAGAGAGGAAGTGGGGAGGAAGGCCTATTGATTTGAGACAGGGGTGGAGCCAAGGGATTGCAGCGGAGGAAGGAGGGAAGGGGGAAGGAAAGAGAGCGGGGAGAGGGGCAGAGGACCAGGCTTCGTCTTCTGTCAGGTGACTCTGGGTCATGCGCATGCACGTTCTCTCGTAATTGTCTGGACGCAGGAAGGCAAGAGGAACTCTTTGGGGGCCCGCCGGAGAGGAACCCTCGCAGTTTTTTCTCTCTCCAGCTGTATAGTCTTTGACACCAGTCCAAAGACCAGATCAAAGGTTGCTCAAATACTTACTGCGTAGGAAATAGACAGTGTGGCCAACTTTGCTCTGGGGAATTTTCCCCTAGTGTTGTATCCATCCTCCGGGAGAAGGACAGAAGAACGCCCGAGGACGCACACGATGGGAGCAAGCCAGGAGCCTCAATTGAATAATTTTGCCCCCTGGGGCTCGGTGGGTTAGTAGCGAACACTGCCCGGCTCTGTTTCACGGGGCCTCGGGGTACCCGCCCAGCGTCCCTCAGGATTCAGAGTAGTAGGGAGTGAATCCGTTCAGTCCAGATGGCGGGTCTTTTTTTTTTGTCCGGGCCGGGCTGGAAAGGGCCGGGGGGTGGTTTTGTTGTGTTTTTTCTTTTTTTGGTCCTGCAGTCCGTCCCGCGTCGGGGGACCTTGGGAGGCGGCCAAAGTCAAAAGTAGTGCCAAACCCCACGGCCCTACGGGGGATCAAGCGGGGCCACGCCTCGGGGGGCCCCCCCCCAAGAATCCCTTGCGCCCGGGGCGGAGAGGCCAGGCCCCGCTCTGATCTTGGGAGTCCGCGGCGGAAAAAAAAGGGGGAGATTCCCGGTGGCTCTTCTTGCGCCTCTTCGCCGCCCCGGGGCCTCTGTCTTCTTCTCTGGCAGCCGACGGAAGGGGGGAGATCCCGGGGCCTCTTCTTGAGCCTCTTTAAGCGCCCCGGCTCTGGCTCTGGCAGCCGAAGCCGCTCCCTCGAGTCTGACCGTTCCAGGGCTCTGTGAACAGCTGTTTAAAGAACCAGTCTACTGTTCACGGGATTGTGGGGACATTTGCCTCAAGCCCATTGCCCACTTAAAAAAAAAATACATATAAGTAAAGAACACCCCCACTTTCCACCCCTGGATGGGGAGGAGGCGGACCCGGAGCCCCCGCCCGCAGTTCGGAAGGACCCGGCACCCAGGGTCCCCCCCCTAGGCCCCCACCCCAATGGCTTTATGAGGGAGGACGCCCCAGGCTTCCTGGGGGGGGGCTGGGCTCCCGGGCCCCTTTGTGCCTGGCAGGGATCGGGGGCCCCCATTTTCATGCGAGGTTCTGACGCTCCCTTCTCCCCCTCTTGTTAATCTTTGTTCCCCTTTTCTGCTGAGAGGAGAAAAAAAAAGAGGGAGAAAGAAAAGAAGGAAAAAAAGGCGTGACTTGATTTTCAAACGAAACTCCCACAGCAAACAAAACCCTTTTAGAGAAATAAGAAAGGAGGAAGGAGGAAGAAAAGAGGAAAGGGGAAAAAGAGAGAGAACCCTCCAGGCTTGCAATTCGAGCAGGAGAGTTGAGCCGACAGAAAGAGAAAGAAAGGAAGAAAAAAATCTCTCTCTTGCGGTGCGGGGAAGAGAGAAAAAAAGAGGAAAAAAAAAATTAAAATTTGAAAAAAATGAAACAGAAAAAAAAAACAAACAAAAAAAAAACAAAAAAGGTGCTTTTCTGTCTCTCTTCCTCTGCGAGCTGGGTTAGGAGGAGCTGTTTTGCATCCCTTCACGTCAGCCCTGCCTCATTCCCTTCTTCCAGGGAGGGAGAGAGCGCGAGCGAGCTGAGAGAGAGAGAGAGAGAGAGTTGAGAGACGAGAGAGAGAGAGAGAGAGAGAGAGAGAGAGTGAGAGAGGATGAGAGGGAGGGGAGAGGGAGGGAGCGGAGAGGGAGAGAGAGAGAGAGGGAGGGAGAGAGAGCGAGCGCGAGAGAGCAGGAGGGAGAGGGGGAGAGAGAAAGAGAGGAGCCGGAGGGAGGGCGGCGGAGCAGGGCGGGCGCGCGTGGAGGCGGCGCGCAGCAGCAGCCCGGGCGGTGGGCAGCCAGGAGCCCCCGGCCCGCCCGCCCGGCCCGGCCCGGCCCGCCGAGGGCCCCCGCGCCAGGAGCCGCGCCCGGACCCAGGGTGAGTGTCCCGCGCGGCCCGCGGCCCCGCAGCCCCGGGCGGCCCCGCGGCGGGGTGGCGGGGGGCGCGGGGGTGGGTCGCTGCGGCCGCGGCCGACCCGCCCCCCGCCTCTCCCCGGGGACGGCGGCGCGCAGGCCCGCGCCGCGCTGCAAACATGTCGTCTTTTCCTTTCACTTCCACATTCCCTCATGCCGGAGAGCTGGAGGGAGCGAGGGAGCGCCGCGGAGAGAGAGAGAGAGAGAGAGAGAGAGAGAGAGGGAGATGGCGTCTGGGGGGGAGGAACCGGGAGAGGGGGAAGGGAGGAGGGAGGGAGAGAGCGAAAGAAGGCTGGAGCGAGGAGAGCGCGCGAATGAGAGCGAGCGAGCGAGCGAGCGAGCAGCAAAAATGAAAGGAGAGCGCGGCGGCACGGGCGGCCCGGGAGGCGGCGGCGGCGGCGGTTCGGGCCCGCCGTGGGTGTCCCGGGGGCCTCCCCTCTTCCCGGGGCGCCGGGGACGCTCCCCCGCACCCGGCCCGGGACTCAAAGTTTCACCCCTGCCGCCCCGCCCCTGCGGATGCCCACAAACTTTACTCTAGTGCGGGTGGGGGGGCCGCGCAGCCCCGCCGGCCGGCCGGGGAGGGCGGGTGCGGCTGGGGGTGTGGGGCCGCCCCCGAGGGCGGGGGACGAGGTGTCTCGGGCGCTGAGAAGACCCCCTTGCCCCACCGGTTATCCGCGGGCCGGGACCTGTTGAAGGTTTCACCGCTTGCAAAAGGGGGGGGATGGATCGAGGTGGTCCCCACAGAGGGACCTTCAGTCTCCCGTGGCACAGCTTACGTACCCCCCTTCCTCGCCGCCCTTTTTTTCCGTCTCCTCGCGGTCATTTTCCTAATTGGACCGAGCTGTGGGGCGTGATCGCCGGCGTCAGATCTGGGGGCCGCCGGGGGCTGCCGGGTGGGCGCGGAGAGAACCGGCGGTCCCCCCTTCCCAGGTTCTCAGAGCTTTCAGATTCGGCCTTGGCGACCCCCCCCCAAATGCGGACTTGCTAACTAGTGCGCATTCGTTTTCTTTTCTTTTTTTTTTTCTTCCTCCAACTTGCCTTTTAAGATGACTTTTATGGTCCCTGCAAACTGCTTTTCTCCAGTCGTTGGGAAGATTTAAGAGACCAGGGAGGTGCTTGTGTGGGCTTTAAACTAACTCCACGGCGGTCATTAATGTATCTTCTACGCCCGCCGAGATGGTTGGGCAAGGTCAAGCAGTAGCCTAGGTGCATTTTTCCAACAGAAACTGCGGCGGGGGTCGGATCTTCTAGGTCTGAGGGGAGGGGGGGGTGCCGAGGGGGACACTTGACCTGTTAGCCAGTGCTCTACCTTCCCAATGGGCCACACAGAATGCCTTTTTTTTTCTAAAGGAAACTCCTCAGGTGGTCCACTGAAGACTATAAGTAGTTCCTTGTGTTCTTGGGAAGCTCACAAACACCCCACAAGTGTGTGGAGAAAATTTGTGTTCTTGGGGGGTCCCGGCTGGACTTTGACGCAACCCTCTCAATTCTGCCCTTGTACGTGTGTAAGTAAACACTGTAAAAATTCATTTCTACCTAAGAGAGGGAAGGCGTTGTTCTCTTACCTTCTCTCCAGAGACCTCAGAGAACCAGGGGGCCTTTCGGTGGAAGAGAGAAAATGGTCCTTAATTATTTAAACATAAGAAGCTATGTTTTTTGTCGAGCTGGTGGCGTCTGTTTGGTTTTGATTTTTTGTAGACTAGTATGGCCATGCCTTTCTCATTTGTTTCAAGTAGTTGTTGCTTTCCGAGCTTTGCCGGCTGGTCCACAAGCAATTGCCGTGCGCTGCACCGCTGCTGTGTGACCAGAACTTCCTATTGATTACTATAGCTCCAGCCACCTGGCAGAGCCGCCTTTCCGCATGAAGGCATTGGTAGATCTGCTTTCATTTAGCTGGGGAGAATGGGTGATTGGGTTCTATTTTTCTTCCCCCAGTCGGGCCTGTGTGCCCTGTGTCAGAGAACTGGGAGGAGACAGCTCTCTGTGTGTGGCAGGAGGACAGAAGCTCACTCTTAGAGCCTTTCGGTTGTCTTTCCCCAGCTGTTGGGCCATGAGTCTTGGCCCATGGTGTGTGAGCCATTTTTCTAGCTCAGGTCACTTCTGTTCCAACCAGGCATTTCCTTCCAAGAAGACTTTTTAGTTCCTGTCTAGAGAACTGGGAGATAGGCAAGGTTTGGAATGGCTTTTGGGTTGGAGGAAGGAGAGAGTACTCAAGATTGCTCATGGAAAGAGGCATTACTACCGCGACTTCTTTCCTTTCTATTTCCTTCTCCTCTTCCTGTTCTTCTTCCTCTCTTTTGATATACAGGGTTTTATTATTTAGATGTTGCTCAGAACTTGTTCCTGAAAACCCAGGCTGTGAACTGGGTGTCCTCTGCCTGTCTCCCACATGCTGGAATTACAGGCCCTTGTCACCATGCGGCTCTTAGTATGGTTTTTTTTTCTAGAAGGTGATAGGTAGAAAACTAAGGGAATTAAAACCAAAGGGAAGAATGCATTACATCTCCGGAATGATGGTCTGCACTCCCAACAGTCTCTATGTTCAGTTGCAATTTGCTTTGAGCTTGTCACCTCCAGATCCTCTGTAGAGGATCCTCTGGGATAGAGCAGGCCACTTGGTTTTGTAGAGTGAAGTATCCATTCCTCTAACTTCAAAGCTGAAAGGTGGTGGAATAGCTCAGTGAGTAAGGCTTGCTTTTATCAAACCTGCTGACCTGAGTTGATTCCTGGAATCAGTGGGGGAAGAGGGAACTGACTTAGAAAGTTGTCTTATAGGGCTGGACTCCGTCTCGAAAGTTAGAAGGTCTGCGTCCCACGTAAAAATGCCAAGCGAAAACTCGGTGGCCTGAACTTCCAGCCCTGGTGGGTGGAGCCTGGGCGTCCCAAAGGGAAACAAGAAGGAGGTAGAAGGAATCCAGGATGATTCCTGAAGTCACTCTCGGTCCTCCACAGGGACCCACAGTGTACACACACCACACTAATTAATTAAAGTTAAAAAAAAAGTTGTCCTCTGATCTCCACCTGTGTGCCATGACATGATGTGTGCTCTCTCTCTCTTTCTCAAATACATATATATTCCTATCTACCTACCTATCTATGCATATGTATGTGTATATATGTATGAAGGTCTATAAGAGGGCCTTAAAAATTTAAAAAAAAAAAAAACAACTAAGGCAGGAGGAACACTCCATGCTCAGAAGACACATTCAGGAGCAGGGTCAGTACTCAAATCTGAGCTTCAATCTGCTTCCAGTGCTCTTCCACAATGTTACCCTATCTTTACAATTGTGGACTCCCAATCAAATGGTTCAAGAGCACAGCCATGAGGCCATGAAAACATGGACTCATGCACAAAGGAATGAACTTTTTTCAGGTTGCTATACACACCCTGCTTGAAAGTTGTGGCTGGCCAGGACAGTGATTGGAGGAACTGGCAGCTTTAACAGTGTCTTCTTCAAAGTCTAGCAGTTCAGTGGTTCATTAGGATGTTCCCATTTTTTTTTTTTTTCTTAATGTGGAAGACTTGCTTCATACTTTGTACTTTGTGGCTTATTTAAGATTGGTCATGGGCTGGATGGAGAGATGGATCAGGGGTTAAGACTCTGTCTCCCAAGCAGAAGATCCTGAGTTTGGATCCCAGGTCCAATGTAAAAACACCAGGCTAAAAGGGCAGTGGCCTGCACTTCTGGCCTGGTGGGCAGAGCCTGGGAAATACTAGAGATGAAGCAAAATGGAGGTACAAGCCAATTCACACCATGATCCCAAAGTTACCCTTGGCTCCACGGACACCCAGTGCTCCTGCTATAAAACACACTCACAAACAACACACACACACGCAATAAAATATTTAAAAAATAAATAAACTTGGTCAGAGGGGAAGAATGGAGACAGAAAGAAAGGCCAGAAACCCTCAGCTGATCTCCCTTTGGGGATTTGATCTGCAAAGAACATCACTTGCAAAGGCCTGGATATTTATAGGTTGATGATATATGATTTTTTTTTCTCTATCATGTTGTGCTTATTTGCGCTTGCCATTGCTGAGACCTTTGTAGGACAGACACGTAGTGGGCCACTTCATAAATACTTGTTGAATGATGTACTGGACACTAGAAAAAGGCATTTCCCTCCAAGAGAGCCCAGAGATGACACACAGAGGCAGGGACGGGAGGTGATTGATGGGAGCTGCAGAGTTGTGGTGATTCATTGTTCTCAAACAAGCTGGAGACAGGTTCCAGGAAGGGGGGGGCTGGGAAGAGTGGATTCCTGAATGGGTGGAGCCCACTGGGGTGGGACTCGTGCCAAAAACAAATAGAGAGGCTTTGAATTGGAATAGACAAGATGGAAAATATATGGGGAACATAGTATATATCCGGTGTCCTAGACCTGGATTATGTAAATGCTTTATATTTACACGGCATACGTGTATGTATATGTCATCTCTCCTCTGCTGCTGCAGTGCTAGCTGCTGGCATTGCTATTCTCATATGGTAGGCTGGGAGGGGAAACAACACAGAGGAGTTAAGTAACTTGAACAAGGGCACAGAGCTGGTATCTGTGCCCAGGCATGGTGACTTAAAACTTTACATCTTAGAAATGATGATGAGGTCAGGCGCTTTCCAGGTTAAGGCAGCTAGGCCTTCAGCTTGTAAGTTGTTTTGATAGGATGACAACCAAGTCAGAAGCGGTCTGCTGACAGAGTGAGATCGGCTAGTCAGGAAAGCATGTCACACTGTTTTTGGTAAGGGTCTTCACGCTGCCCAGTGTGGTAACCCAGTGAAGACAGCAAGGAAAAGCTTATTTTACAGGACCCTTAACTGCTGTCCAGTAGTAGTACCAGTTCCAGGAGTGTTTGCACTTGACAGACATTTAGGATATATGCACATGCATACACATGTGCTATGAACCGACATGGTGCTGGAATTGAATTCAGGGCCTTCTTAAGTTACTCACTGTACCACTGTACAACACTCCTAGCCTGAGTGGAAATATTAGAGAAAATGGTGAGGATTTTACATCTACAAAATATCACTGGAGGGGGCCACCTGCTGGTAAAGTGCATGCTGTAGGAGGGCCTAAGGATCTGAGTTTGATTCCCAACAACTCACATAAGAAGCTGGGTGGCTAAAAAATAAACCATGATGATACATGCACTTGTAATCCCAGAATTTGGGAAGGTTGGCGCTAGTAATATCTCTGGAACTCGCTGGCCCAGCCTTGTCTTAGCCTTAGTCTTCAAAAGTAGGGGGAGGCTGAGAGATGATTAGCACAGGTGTTCAGATTAACCACCTGTGATATCATCTCTCAGCCTCCCCCCTACTGTTTAAGACAAGGCTTAAGAAAAGGTGGCCAGCGAGTTCCAGAGAGATTATTACTAGCTCCACCGTCCTCAAATTATGGGATTACAAGTGCATTTTGTATCAATCATGGTTTTTTGCCACCAGCTCTTATGTGAGAGGGGGCTTTTCAGCAGAAGGGTGGGACATCACAACTAAGATCAATTGGATCCGAAAAGCATGCAAATTTGACCAGGCAGGTGGCCTCCAGTGGGGGGGGAATTTTGTAGATGTAAAATTCTCACCATTTTATTCTCATATTTCACTTCATGCTAGGGGTTGTTGTACAGTGGTACAGTGAGTTATTAAGACGGCCCTGCAGTTTTCAATTCCAGCACCGTCGGGTTCAAGCACATATGTATTGCATGTGAATATATCTAAATGTCTGTCAAGTGCAAACAGTACTGAACGGTACTTAACTACTGGGACAGCCGTTAAGGCATGTTAAAATAACTTTTCCTTGCTGTCTTCATGGGTAAACACCCAAGGGGGAAAACAATACACCACAAAACAAAGCGGAGGCAGGAAAATGAAAAGAAAAAGTGGAAATGCAGTTAACTGAATACGCACCCACCCCGATCTCACTCTCGCAAGCAGACGCCTTCTACGGTGGAAGAAGATACAAACAAAAAAGGAAAGATGAAGGACTGATCAAGGAAAAACATGGGAAAGAGCTGACTGAACCATAATCATTCTAGAGGATTTTGGATTTAATGTTTGAAAGTCACCATGAATGGGGCACAGATTACCAGCTCTGTTTGCCCTTGTCAAGTTACTTAACTCCTCTGTGGTGTTCCCAGCCCTACACCAAGAGGGAACCAGAAGTTGAATCGTGAAAACACCTCCCATTTAGAGCACACCAAGACAAAAAGGCCCTCGTCGCAGCCTTCCCTAAAACACAGATCGACTATCGCAGGATGCCCTTTACGTTATTCTGACATGAGAGACAACAAAGGAAGACAGCTCAGACGGGAGCCACGGGTTTCCCCGGAGGCAATGAACACAGAGAAATGTAGCCTTAACGGAGGAGGAGGTGGCAGGGATGGTCGTGTGGGGCTGATTGGGTTGCACGCCCGCGGGTCGCTGCTTTACGGGTGGGCGCCGCGGAGGGGCGTTGCCAGAGGTGGAAGCAGAACAAGAAGGAGACAAGTGAACCGAAAGGGAGAGGAAAAGGGAGTTTCGGTTCTGCTGAGTGTCCTGAGGGTGCTCCTGTGATCGTGGTACGCTGACCTATAGGATTTCACATATGATTGACTATGGTATAGACAATTTCAAAGCATCTCTATTGTTTTGGACGAGTCTCCACCCAGTGGATTAAACCCATTCAGGGGGAATCACTATTCCCAGCCCCATCCTGCCTTAAAGTCTCCAGCTTGTTTTTTGTGTGTGCATGAATGCATTTTTTTTTGAAACAATGAATCACAGACAACTCTGCAGCCCAGCAATCACCTCCTCGTCAATGCATATGTGTGTCATCTCTGGGCTCTCTTGGGAGGGAAATGCTTTTTTCTATGTCCAGGACATCCATTTTCAACAAGTATTGATGAAGGGGGGGAAACAACTAAGGGTATGGAAAAAAGGTATCAGCAAATGGACCAAACACCCCACCCCAAACCCCCCACCCCCCCCCCCAAAGCAAATAAGCACACATGATAGGAGAAAAAAAAAGCATATATAATCAAACCTATATAATTCTCCAAGGCCTTTGCAAAGTGAGTTGTTTGCAGATCAACTCCCCACAAAGGGAAGGATAAGCGAGGGTTTTCCTTTTTTGTTCTGGCCTTCGTTCTGTATCCATTCTTCCCCTCTGACCAAATTTATTTATTTTTTAAATATTTTATTTGAGTTCCAGCAGTGATTGTGTGTGTGTGGTTGTGAGGTGTGTTTATATCAGAGAGCACTGGGTTCGCGTGGGAAGGGTAGCGATTTTCCAGCAAGGGTAAAAGTGGTCGGACCATACTAGGAGGGTGACCAATCAACGAAGGGGGGGTGATCTCTTGTCTTTGGCTCCTGTACCGCCTTTTTGCTCACTCTAGTATTTCCAGCTCTGCCCAACCAGGGCCAGAAGTGCAGGCCATGCCCTTTTAGCCTGGTTGTTTTTACATTGGGACCTGGGATCCAAAACTCCAGCATAAATTAGGCTGGGGAGACCAGGAGTATTAAACCATGAGCCAAGAGATACATACACGACATGACAATCTTAAATAAGCCCAAAAAGAAAAAGTATTGATGAAGCAAGTTCTTCCACATTAAGAAAAAAAAAATAAAATGGGAAACATCCTAATGAAACCACTGAAACAACTGCTAGACTTTGAAGGCAGACAGGGAGAGACACCGATCGTTAAAGCTGCACAGTTGCATCCAATACACTTGTACTGGCCAGAGACACAACTTTCAAGCAGGGTTGTGTTTATAGCACACCTGAAAAAAAAATAAGGCATTCCTTTGTGCTCTAGAGGACGGACGGGTGTCGCTGGCAGCGGAGAAGGGGCCTGTCGGGCATTGGAGTGTGGGAAACACAAAGTGTGAGTGGGGAGATCCAACAAATTTGGAAAAGATAGTCGGTTGGACATTGTGGGCAAAGAGCACGGGAAAGCAGATTTGACCAAGCTCAGATTTGAGTACTGACCCCTGTCTTGAAGCGGGGTCAGTGATTAGGGCATGGGAGGTGTTACTCTGCTTAGTGGTTTTTTTTTTTTTTTTTAAATTTGGAAGGCCCTATTATAGACCTTCATACATATTACACCTACCTATGCAAGATAGGTAGGTTAGATAGGAATATATATGTATTTGCGAAAGAGAGAGAGAGCCACACATCAGTCATGGCACACAGGTGGAGGGAAGATCAGGAGGACAACTTTTTTTTTTTAACTTAATTAATTAGTTGTGGGTTGTGTACCAATGTGCGGCCTGTGGAGAGGACCGAGGTTGGACTTCAGGAAATCATCCTGGATTCCTTCTACCTCATCTTGTTTCCCTTTGGGACTGCCAGGCTCCACCCACAGGGGATGGAAGTTCAGGCCACCGAGTTTGCTCGATTGGCATAATTTTTTACGTGGGCGCAGGCCTTCTACTTTTCGAACGGAGTCCATCCCCACCCCCCCCTATAAGTACAACTTTCTGAACAGTAGTTCCCTCTTCCCACACTGATTCCAGGAATCAACTCAGGTCAGCAGGTTTATAAAAGCAAGCGCCTACTCACAGATTATTACACCAACCTTTCAGCTTTGAAGTTAGAGGAATGATACCTTCACTACTACAAACCAAGTGCCTGCTCTACCAGAGGATCCTCTACAGAGGATCTGGAGGTGACCAAGCTCATAAGAGTTTTGCACGAACATAGAGACTGTTGGGAGTGCAGACCTCATTCTGAGATGTAATGAATGAATTCTTCCTTTTGGTTTAATTCCCTTAGTTTTCTACCTATCACCTTCTAGAAAAAAAAACCATACTAGAGCCCAGCATGGTGACAAAGGCTGTAATTCCAGCATGTGGAGAAGGAGGGGAATAGGTAGGAAAGCAGGAGTGAACACAGGGCACACAGGGCAGGACAAGCGAGCACACAAATAAAAACCCTGTATCAAAAAGAGGAAGGAAAGAACAGGAAGAGGAGAAGGAGAAGTAGGAAGAGGAAGAAGACTCGCGGTAGTAATGCCTCTTTCCATGAGCATCTTGAGTACTCTCCCTTCCTCCAACCCAAAGCCATTCAAACCTTGCCTATCTCCCATTCTCTAGACAAGAACTAAAGTCTTCTTGAGAGGAAATGCCTGGTTGGAACAGAAGTTGACCTGAGCATAGAACAAATGGCTCCACACACCATGGGACCAAGACTCATGGCCCAACAGCTGGGGAAAGACAACCGAAAGGCTCTAAGAGTGAGCTTCTGTCCTCCTGCAACACACGAGAGCTGTCTCCTCCCAGTTCTCTGACACAGGGCACACAGGCCCGACTGGGGGGAAGAAAAAAGAACCCAATCCCCATTCTCCCCAGCTAAATGAAAGCAGCAATTTCTACCAATGCCTTCATGCGGAAAGGCGGCTCTGCCAGGTGGCTGGAGCTATAGGTAATCAATAGGAAGTTCTGGTCCAACAGCAGCGGTGCAGCGGCACGCATTGCTGTGGACCAGCGGAAAGCTCTGGAAAGCAACAACTACTTGAAAACAATGAGAAAGGCATGGCCATACAGTGTCACAAAAAATCAAACCAAACAGACCACCAGCTCAGACAAAAAACATAGCTTCTTATGTTTAAAGATATTAAGGACCTTTTTCTCTCTTCCCCGAAGGCCCCCTGGTTCTCTGAAGGTCTGGGAGAGAAGGTAAGAGATACAACGCCCTTCCCTCTCTTAGGTAGAAATGAATTTTTTACAGTGTTTACTTACACACGTACAAGGGCGAATTGAGAGGGTTGCGCTTCAAAGTAAGCCGGCGGGAACCCCCAAGAACACAAAGTTCTCCACACACTTGGGGGTTTTGTGAGTTCCCAGAACAACAGGGAATAATTATAGTCTTCAGGTGGACAACTGAGGAGTTTCCTTTATGAAAAAAAAAGGCATTCTGTGTGGCCTGGGAAGGTAGAGCACTGGGCTAACAGGTCAAGAGTGTCCCCCTCTGGCACCCCCCCTCCGCTCCGACCTTAGATAGAATCCGACCCGCAGTTTCTGTGTGTGAAAAATGACCTAGGCTACTGCTTGACCTTGCCCAAAACCATCTCGCGGGCGTAGAGATACATTAATGACCGCCGTGGATTAGTTAAAGCCACAAAAGCACCTCCCCTGGTCTCTAAATCTCCCAACTACTGGAGAAAAGCAGTTGCAGGGACCATAAAAGTCATTAAAGGCAAGTTGGAGGAAGAAAAAAAAAAAGAAAAGAAACGATGCGCACTAGTTAGCAAGTCCGCGTTGGGGGGGGGTCGCCAAGGCCGAATCTGAAAGCTCTGAGAACCTGGGAAGGGGGGACCGCCTGGTTCTCCGCGCCCACCCGGCAGCCCCGGCGCCCCCAGATCTGACGCCGGCGATCACGCCCCACAGCTCGGTCCAATTAGGAAAATGACCGCGAGGAGACGGAAAAAGGGCGGCGAGGAAGGGGGGGTACGTATGCTGTGCCACGGGAGACTGAGGTCCCTCGTGGGGACCACCTCGATCCATCCCCCCCCCCTTTGCAGCGGGTGAGAACTTCAACAGGTCCCGGCCCGGGAGATACCGGTGGGGCAGTGGGTGGGGGTTTTCAGCGCCACCGAGACCCCAGACCCTCGTCGCCGTCCCTGGGGGGCGCCCCAAACCCCCAGCCGCACCTCGGCCTCCCCGGCCGGCCGGCGGGGCTGCGCGGCGCACCGGCCACCCGCCACCCCACAATTCTAAGTGTAAAGTTGTGGGCAGCCGAGGGCGGGGCGGCAGGGGGTGAAAATTGAGTCCCGGGCCGGGTGCGGGGGGAGCGTCCCCACGGCGCCGGGACACCCACGTGCGGGCCCGAGACCGCCGCCGCCGCCGCCTACCGGCCGCCGTGCCGACGCGCTCTCCTTTCATTTTTGCTGCTCGCTCGCTCGCTCGCTCGGCTCTCATTCGCGCGCTCTCCTCGCTCCAGCTTCTTCGTCTCTCCCCTCCCTTCCACCCCCTCTTCGTCCCCAGACAGGTTCCCCCCCAGAACAGCACGCCATCTCCCCTCTCTCTCTCTCTCTCTCTCTCTCTCTCTTCCGCGGCGCTCCCTCCTCCCTCCAGCTCTCTCGGCATGAGATGAGGGAATGTGGAAGTGAAAGTGAAAGGAAAGACGACATGTTGCAGCGCGGCGGCGGGCCTGCGTGCCGCCGTCAAGAAGGCGGAGCGGGGCCCTCTAAGCCGGAGCCGTTGCGGTCTGGCATGCTACTCTGTACTACGCCCTTGGTTCCCGCGGTGGTGTGGCGCGGCTCGCTGGGGGCCGGCATGGTGGGGTGGGTCGGGTTACAGTCGCGTTCGGGGAGGGTGCCGGGAGGTCGCGCTGCCCTCTCGGGGGGGGCTCCCGGCAGTCGCCGCATCCCTCGAGCTCCTCTCCCCTCCTCCCCCCCCTCTCGTCGCGCTCGAACCGCTCTGGGTCTCGCTCTAGCTCTCTCTCCTAGCTCGCTCGCGCTCCGCCCTGGAAGAAGGGCGAATGAGGCAGGGCTGACGTGAAGGATCAAAAAACAGGGATGCGGACTAGCTGCGCCAGATAGCCAAGACTGAAATCCAAAGAACACGCCCTTGTTGCTCGCCGCAACTTCCTATCGGCTCCTTCTCTTTCTCTCTCCACGCCAACTCTCCCAAATGCTTCTCGAGCTCGTCTCTCTCTTTCCCTCACTTGTCGCTATAAATCTCTTCTTCTCTCCCTTCTCTTCCCTCCTATTGCTCTTATCGTCTTCTATCTCTCCTCTCTCTCTCTCTCTCTCTCTTCTTTCTCTCAGCTCGTCGCGCTCTCTCCCTCCTGAAGAAGGAATGAGGCAGGGCTGACGTGTGAAGGGATGGCAAAAAAGCTCCCTAACCGCTCGCAGAGGAAAGAGGACAGAAAAGCAGCTTTTCTCTATTTGTTTTCTCCACTTCTTCCACCCAAGCACCGCCCCTCTGTGGCCAAGTTTTCTTTTTTCTTCTACCGCAAGAGATTTTTTTCCTTTTCTCTTTCGTCGGTCAACTCTCGCGGAATGCAGCTGGAGGGTTCTCTCCTTTTCCCCTTTCCTCTTTCTTCCTCCTTCCTCCTTCATTCCTAAAAGTTTGTTTGCTGTGGGAGTTTCTTTGAAAATCAGCACGCCTTTTTCCTTTTTTCTTTCTCCCTCTTTTTTTTCTCCTCTCAGCAGAAAAGGGAACAAAGATTAACAAGAGGGGGAGAAGGGAGCGTCAGAACCTCGCATGAAAATGGGGGCCCCCGATCCCTGCCAGGCACAAAGGGGCCCGGGAGCCCAGCCCCCCCCCCCAGGAAGCCTGGGGCGTCCTCCCTCATAAAGCCATTGGGGTGGGGGCCTAGGGGGGGGGACCCTGGGTGCCGGGTCCTTCCGAACTGCGGGCGGGGGCTCCGGGTCCGCCTCCTCCCCATCCAGGGGTGGAAAGTGGGGGTGTTCTTTACTTATATGTATTTTTTTTTTAAGTGGGCAGATGGGCTTGGAGCAAATGTCCCCACAGATCCCTGAACAGTAAGACTGTCTTTAAACAGCTGTTCACAGAGCCCTGGACGGTCAGACTCGAGGGAGCGGCTTCGGCTGCCAGAGCCAGAGCCGGGGCGCTAAGAGGCTCAGAAGAGCCACCGGGATCTCCCCCTTCCGTCCGGACTCCCCAAGCTCAGGGCCTGGGCCTCGTCCCCCGGGCGCAAGGGCTTGGGGGCCCCGAGGCGTGGCCGCTTGATCCCCGTAGGGCCGTGGGGTTTGGCACTACTTGGCCTCCTCCCAAGTCCGGGACTGCAGGACACCCCGCCTCCAGCCTCCCGGACACCCGCCACTCGGAGCTGAACGGATTCTCTACTCTGACGCTGGGCGGGTACCGAGCCCGTGAACAGAGCCGGGCAGTGTCGCTACCAGGGGTCAATTATTCATTGGGCTCCTGGGCTTGCTCCCAAGATCTGTTCTGTCCTCGGCTTCTCCGGAGGAGTGGAGACAACACGAGGGGAAAAGTTCCCAGAGCAAAGTTGGCCACATTTCTTATTTTCCTAAGTAAGTATTGAGCACCTGCTGGATGCCTGGTCTTTGGACTGGTGCTACAGCTGGGAGAGAAACGTGGAGGTCTCGGCGGGCCCCCAAGAGTTCCTGCGCCAGACAATACGAGAGAAGCTGCAGCTCAGGACCAGGTCACCGAGCAGAAGCGAAGCCTGGATCCTCTCCCCTCCCCGCTCTCTTCCTTCCCCTTCCCTCCCTTCCTCCGGGCTGCATCTCCTTGGCTCCACCCCTTCTCATCAATTCCTCCCACACTTCCCTGCTCTCCCCGGCTTTTTCACTGGAGGGTCCCTTCTCCCAGTGAGGAGCAGATGCTGAGCCCCATTGTCTCTCCCCCAATGACTGCAGTCTCCGGGGGACAGGACCTGCCACTCCTTCCCCTCCCCCAGCCCGGAGGCCTGTGCCTTTTTTGATGAGAGCCCCCAAGGCCACTGCCCCTCGCCCCACCCTGCTCCAGCTCCTAGAGCTGTGAGCAATGACTCCAGTCACTCAGAACATGATTTATTTCTGACTAGGAGTGTGAAAACAGAAGCCATAGTTTGGCTCAGCAGGCACACCACAGCGTCATCACGCTGAGCTTCCAGTGACCCCCGGGTCTCCTCCCAGAACACCCTGGTAATAGGGAATACTAGAAGCCACGGTCCCATCGTTACCTGCCCCTTTCACTCAGCACACCCACTAAATACAGCGAAATGCAGCTCTGATAGGCATTCATCCCACAAGGCTTGCTAAGTATCTGCTAGGTCCCAGCTGAGGCCGAATTGCCACCCTGGGCTACACACCAGGATGCCAGGGTCACAAAACAAGACTTTGTCTCAAAAACACTAAAAAGGGCTGGTGAGATGGCTCAACAGGTAAAGGTCTGCACACACAAACTTGGGGGTTTGAGTTGCATCCCCAGAGTCCACATGGTGGAAGGAAAGATCTGACTTCTGAAACTTGGCTGATCTTCACACGCTGGCTGCTGCACACACTCCTATACTCTACTCCTCTCCCTCTTTTTAAAAAAAATCTCTCAGACAAAATATTAAGGAAAAAAATAACTAAAAAAAAAAAAACAAAACAAAAGAGGTGTGGAAGTGAATGCCTATAATCACAGCATTGGGAGATAGAGACAGGAGGATTGGCAGTTCAAAGCCAGCCTCTGCTGTATAGCCATTCAGAGGCTGGGCTATCTGAGATTATAGCGGAAAACAGGCCATCACAGTGCCGAGTGACTTGTGCAAGAATGAACTGTACAAGATCTCAGAGAACTTGGTCAAGAGCTTTCAGGGAAGGCTTGAAGTTTACGGCGCAGACCAATGCACAGGAGGGAGCAAGCAGCCTGTCCCCAGACCAAGTGAGGCATCTTGAGCTGTCACAACTTCCTACAGCAGCACAGAGTATGAGTTGAGAGGGGAGGATGATACAGGCCCAGGTGGAGCACAGGAAGGGTGTCAGGGAAACGGTCAGACATTAGCTTCTTTCCCTGGCCAGTTTCGTGAACTTGGTAACAAGCTTAGTGAATAACTCAGACTCAATGCCCTGAGTAAATCAGAGAGCCAAATGCGACACAGATTTGTCATTTTCCAGCTTCTTGGGAGGCCCTAGGCAGGAGGATCAACAGTACAAAGGACAGTCTGGGCAGCTTAGTGAGGTCTCGTCTCAAAAAGTGGGGTTGCCACTTTCCGTGGTAGAGCACTTTGCCTAGCTCACGTAAGGCCCCGACTTCCATGCTCCCGATGACCAAAATAAATAAAAAGCTAAAGTTGAGGCCAACTGGGGCCTCAACTTAGGACTTTGTATCAAAATAGAGGAGAGGAAATGAAGAGATAAGAAGATAGAGCTGTGGGCTGCAGTGTCTACTAAATTCCAGGCTTACTTGGTATGTATCCATGAGCAAGTCAATTCTCTAAGTCTCATTTTTCTCATCTGAAAAGTAGGGAGGAATATACCTGCTTCCCAGAGTGTGGCTAGGCCCAAAGGAACCCACGCCCACCAGCACTTCATAGCAGCTTTATTCCCAATTACTATAAAAGAGGGAGTGGCAGGGAGGTGCCCTCAAACCTGGATATGAGAGGATGGGTTGAAACCCGCGTGACTAACAGGCTACAAAGGTGAATGAACAACCAGGTGTGGAGGAAGCATTCTTTCAAAGATGCCCTTGTGTCCCAGTGGGTGGCTGAATTGGGGAACACCCATAGCCGACCAAGATGGCCAGGGTGGCATCTCTGAGGTATAACCAGAACCTCTGAGATCCTTGCAGAACTAGACTTCCAATCCTCTGAGGTTCTAGAAGGCCTAAAGTATGACTAAGAATCAGAGGCGGGTGGGGCTTGTAAGCCTCCTCGCAGCTGGCACCCAGCTGTTTGTCAGGGAAAGAATTAGGCTCAAGTTCTCTTGGAGTCGAAGGGATTACTGAGTTCTACAGAGCCCAGGTTAAATCTCTTCAAACCTATTCTTTCCCAAGGGCCCTGGAGACCAACATTACACCCAAATGTCCCCCTAGATCCGGGCAGACACAATGCTTACTTACTTCCTTCATTGTATTTTTTTTTATTATTAAATGGCCTGGGGAGATGGTTCAACTATTGAGATACTTGCAAGGGTGAGCACAAGAAACAGTTTGGACCCCCAGATTCCATGTAAAATGCCATGGTGCCTTGTAATTCCAGCCTTAGGTTATGCCTAAAAAACCTCAAAGCAAACTGGCCAACTACACTAACTCTATTGATGAGCTCTGGGTTTAGAGACCCAGCCTCAAAATAGTAAGGTGGAAGTGTGTTTGAGGATGATTTTTAAAATCATCCTTGGGCCTCCTGTGTATCGTCTCTCGCTTCGTCTCTCTCTATCATCAACACACACACACACACACACAACACACACGCTCGTTGTAAACTGTAAAACACTAACATGATTTCACACAACCCCTGTATACACATATATATTAAAATGAAAAAAAGTTAGGGTTTGAAACTTGGGGTCTCATGGCTGCCAGGTAAGTTGCTCTTCCATTGAGTAACATCTCAAGAACCCACCTCCCCTTACCTTCATTCTTCATTTTCCTTTTCCTTCCTTCTTCCTTCCTTTCCTTCCTTCCTTCCTTCCTTCCTTCCTTCCTTCCTTTTCTTTCTTTCTTTCTCTTCAGTATCTCCTGTAGACCAAACTTGTAAAATAGCCAAGAATGACCTTCATTTCCTGATCTTGCCACCATCCAAATTCTAGTACACAGGATTACCACCACACTGGGCTTCCCACATCTTTCTTTATAACACAAATACACTGAAAAAAAAATTGAAAATCAACTAAGCAAAACCAAAAACTCATGCAGAGACATTATGCTTTAGTGTGTAACTATGGGTATTTTATGTCTCCATATCTGCATGTAACTGTACATAATAAAACTGTACAAAGCAAATACTGAAAATGACTATATATAGCAATATTCAATATTGTGTGTATGTGTTGTGTGTGTATGTGTTGTGTGTGTTTGTGGTGGTGTAGTGTGTGTGAATGTTAAGTGTGATCACTTGCTTAGCCTGCAATCCCAGTGTTTAGGAGAGTAAACTAAGGCGGGAGTTTGGATTGAGGAATCTTCTTCTGATTGCTAATTGTCCTGATGGCTAGAACTCCAAGGATCAAGCTAGTCCTTCATTACCAGTCATCTAGTTTTGGTAATACAAACTTGCTGCAAGTTGAAGCCAGTGTGGGCTACAGATTGAGATCCTGCCTCAAAAATATCAATAAGGGGCTGGGGAGGTGGCTCCATGGGTAAAGTGCTTGTTGTATCGTCATGAAGACCTGATTTAGATTCCCCAGTCCCTACATAACAGCTGAACATGACTGCATATATATGTCTGTAACCCCAGTGGTAGGGACTGGGGTATGAACCCCAGATTCAGTGAAGAGACGCTGTCCAAAAATTAAGATGGACCGTAATAGTGGAACATGAATTTTGACTCTTGGCATGTGTGTGCGCATATGCACACAGACACACAAATCAATCAGTAGGGTTAAGGAAATGGTTAGTTTACTAAGTTGCCTGCAATTAAGCATGAGGACTTGAGGTCACATCCCTAGAACTTCCATAAAAACCAAAGGTTGTCTCTTGTGTTTGAACCCTAGGGCTGAGGACAGCGGCAGGAGAATGCCTGGAGCTTGCTAGCCAATCAGTCTAAACAATCAGCAAGGCCCAGATTCAGTGACAGACCCTGTCTCAAGAAATAAGGTGGCGGGGAGCAGAAAAGAAATAAGGTGGGGGCCCAAGGGTTTTTTTTAAAAAAAAAGGGGAGGGGCTGGAGAGGTGGCTCAGGGGTTAAGCCTCTGCCTTGCAGGCGGAAGGTCCTGAGTTTGGATCCTAGACCCCACGTATAGATGCAGGGCAGAATCGGGGGCGGCCTGTGTTTCTGGTCCTGGTAGGGCGGAGCCTGTGAATCCCGGGGCAGAGTAAACAAGAAGGTGGAGGCGGTCCATGGTGGTTTTCCCTAATTTGCTGTGGTTTCTACAAACACACACACACACACACACACACACACACACACCACAATTGAATAAATAATAATAATAATAAAAAATTTTTTTTAAAAAGATAGGTAGATAAATAAAAAAATAAGTGGGAGGAGGGTGGCAGTGGAAGACACTTGGGCATCAATTTCTGGCCCTTACATGTACACACCACATATACATAATTCACCCACACTAAATAAGTAAATAAAATTATAATAAAAATATATTTTTATAAAATTAATAAATGTGACATCACACTATAACTGATGAGTTGTCACTACTTTGACTCAGGATTATGTCACAGAGACCTATAAACATAACATTGCCATTCATAGTAATTTGTATCGTTCTGGTGGCATGAATGCATCTTAATTTAATTGTTGAACTTGTGGGAGGCTTGCAGAATTTTACTTTTCTGAAAATGAGAAACATCCTTTTTGGTTGTTTCTGATTCTTTTGAAACGGGGTTTCACCGTGTATCTCAGGCTGGCCTTGAACTCTGGAGATAATCCACCGCAGCTTCCTGAGTCCCAGGATCTTAAAAGTGAGCCCAGGCCTGGCAAGATAAGCATTGCTAAGCCATCTCCTTTGTGCCAGGCTCGCACAGCGCTCGAGTTGTTCAGGCGTCACTGTGGGACCCAGGCTGGTCACAAACTTGTGGCAATCTTCCTGCTTCTCTATCTGGCGACTGCTCGGTGATAAACACTTGCCACCACTAAGCCAATGGCCTGAGTTTGATTCCCAAGACCTGGTTGATAGCAGGAGACAATGAACTTCTTCAATGTTGTTTTCTTTTACATGGACACTATGGTACATGTGTGTTCATACACACAAGTAAATGAATGGAAAAACATAAATTAAAGGATTTAAAAAAACCACGATGAAAATGCCAAGCTCGCAACCAGGTTGTGACTGATAAAGAATTTATAACCCCGGTTTCCAGTTTGGAAATTCTGTAAGTGGCCTGGCCTTTTCTTAAGAGCTCTTGTTTTCAGAGCTCTCTCTCTCTCTCCTCCCTC